>VIGI01000010.1:0-600000 GCA_009299455.1 Monilinia laxa
AACCTAACCCTAACCCTAACCCTAACCCTAACCTAAACCTAACCCTAACCCCTAACCCTAACCCTAACCCTAACCTAACCCTAGCCTAACCAACAGCCCCGCCCAGCCCAGCCCAGCCCCAGCCCCAGCCCGAGCGACCCTACTACCCTACTACCCTTCTACCCTTCTACCCTTCGGTCAACTACCCTTTAATCAATTACCCTTCAATTAGTTACTTTTAATTTATTAAATTATAGATTATTATTATTAAAGCTAAATGGTTCGTATATTTTAGTATTTTATCAAATCCACTTTTATATTTAAGCTAGTATAGATCGTTCAATTTTAAATATAATTTAAATTGGATTTCAAGTTTGAATAAAGCTAGCTTCAATTTGTATAATACTTTTTTTCAAAATTTAAATATCTTTATATATAAGCTAATATAACTAATGATTAAAAAACCCTAATATAGTATAGTTTGTAACTGAAAAACCTTAATCCGGAAAGCAGTAAGCTTATACAACAGTAATCCCAATTAGGGTTTTTTTAGTTACTATATATATTAAATCTATTATAATTTATATTATATAAATCGTACAACAATATAAATACAGATTCGGAATCTGATGAAAATCTGAATCGAATACATATTTTAAAATATAACTTTTTTTTTTCGACCTAGGCTAACTCTCACCCAGTATTGTAGGTTCAAATCATTTTATAAAATTCAAAAAAAACGTTTTAACTATATTCAGCGAAAGCTATCAACGCAAACCTATAACGCTTATGCTATATAAGAGCTGAATAAACAGGATTAAAAGTATCCTTAGAATCTACAACTAAAAATTAGAGAAATGGTTATCTATTTATTTATATATATAGCTACATATATATAATCGGGTATATACGGATATTGTATATAATCATATTCTTTAAGTTAAAGCATAAATGGAGGCTATATATACCTGTTTTATTAGTATTAGTATTCGTTTATAGTTTATTTGTAATATTACTCTCCTATCTTTTTAAAGTTCGTTTTAAATATCCAAATTTTGTTTATTCTTTTTTATATAAAATACTAATTTTTATTTGATTAGAATTCGTTTGCATTTTAGGTAATAACATAATATAAAAAAAGATGTATAAAAGAATTTTGCTTTTTTATATAGTAAAGTATATATGGTCAGATGAAAAGGTTTTATTTAAAGACTAGGCTTAAGTATATATTTTTGCATTTTTTCTTTCATTTTGGTTCTTATTTTCTTAATTAATTATTAAATTCTTTTAATCAAAATGGTTATTATATATACTGGTTTTAATATTAATTCAACTTCTAGTAAAACCTAAAAGACTATACCAAATACATTATCGGACTTAAAAAGCAAAATAATTATATTTCTAAAGGATAATAAAAAAAAAGAAGAGAAAAAGAAGAAAATTGTTTTCTAAATCATACTGCACAATTTTAAAAGTAAAGTTTTATTAACTACTATTAAATATTTATTAACTTTTACGAATATAAAATATCTTTAACTTTTTAAAAAAGAAGTTCTATTTAGCTTTGTAATTTGTTTTTTGCTTTTTTCGATTTGTACGTTTTGTATATATTACTATTTATTATACTTTATATATCTTTCTATCTTTATTACAAAAATATATTTATATTAAATCAAAATATTTATTAATTTTATAGGTTTATATAAATTATACTTATTTATATTTAGCTAATAATAATAATAGTTATTATTTTTAAATTCCGGATTAAAAAGATATATTTTTATATATTATACTTTAAATAATAAACGGAAATGTAAAAAGTTTTTGAAGGGGAAAACTTTTTAATTATTTATATAATATTAGAATGTAATGGTAATATATAATAAACAAATAAAAGTATTTTAATAGTTTTTTTTTATTAAATATTTATTAATTTTTTTTAATTAAAAATTAAAGGCTAAATTGAAATATTGGTTTTTAAAGAAAAAGTTTATAAAAATATAATAGAAAAAGGAATTGGTTTAGATGTATATAGATTATACAAAAGAATTAAAACTATTGATAATTTGGAAACGATTGGAATAGAAAGAGTAGTATTAATATAAAAAATTAATAATAAAATTATAAAAAAAGATTCGTTTAAAAACTTTATAAAAAAAAGAATTAATAAAATGGATATATATATATATAAACTTTTAGTAATTTGTTTAAATGCTTATGTTCGTTTTGATTATACTAATTATTTAATTGAATTCTTTTATAAACAATGTTTTTTAGAATTGCTTTATTTTTTTGTTTTGGAATAAAAAATGATTTTTTATATATAAATATATAATTCTTTTATAATATTAATATATTTAATTAAATATAATATTATTGATTTTAAAAAAAGAAATGTATACAATTTTGAATAAATATTGATATATTATAATTAATGTAATCATAATTATCTTTTATTTTTTTTATATAAACGAATCCATTTCGGTAGTATAACAAATAGGCTAGGCTATATTAAATTAGCAAAATAAAAATTGTAAAATTAATAAGAAACGGTTTTTAAATCGAATATTAAATACTAAAAAAAATTTAAATCCTTATTAAATTATAAAACTTTATATTATAAATTCTTTTATATTTTTTATATTACTAAAACCTTTTTTATTTTTTATTCAAAATCATTAATAATATTAATTAATAATAGCAATTCGAAAATTTATTTTAAAAGCAAATCCTTATAAGCTTTGCAAAACTTATTCAACAGAAAAATGGAATAGATTTTTATAATATTTGGAAGTTCTAATCTAAAGAAATTATTAATTTAATTTATAATTTTAAAAGGGGTTTTAGATTAAAAAATTAAACTTTTTAAAATGTTAAAAGAAAAAAAAATCTTTAATATTTAATTATATATAATTTCCAATATTAAAATCTATTAAATATTAATACATATTAATTTGTTTTAATATCTTTTTTTGAATATATAAAATATTTTTTTTAATATAAATAATAACTATTTTATTACAAATAGCAAAAATATAGATGTTTTGTATATTCAAATTATTAAATAGTTTTAAATTCTCAATTTTCCAATTCTATATATTTCGAAAAGGATAGTTATATAATACTTTATATAAAATTAGCTTTTTTAAAGAATTATATAAAAGAAGTAAATTGAATATAATTTATTATAAAAAGAAATTCTTAATCAATTTATTTTGATAATAATTGATAAATAATTATAATTATTATTAAAGATATTAATTATAAATTTCTGATTAATTATCTATTTATAAATAGTATATAATAAAAAGTTTAATATTAGTTTTAAATATATAATTAAATTTTTTCCAGAATTTTAATATAAATTGGAAAATTTAATCAAAAACGATCGTTTTTAAGGTTTCGTAATATCAATATATATAATAAAGATATAATTTAACCTATTATTAAACATTAATCTCTTTATGAAATAAAATAATTATTATTTACTTTATTAATCAATTAATAATGATAAATATATTATTATAATTATATTTATTTTTATTAAAAGAACAATAATTTATAATAATTTTCATTTATACTTTTTATAAAACAGAAAGTGGATAAAGGAGATTAAAAATTTGATCATAAAAAAATGAAATTGCATTTATATATATATAACAATTTCGAATATATTAAACTATAATATTTTGTATATTTTGCTAATAATATTGTTTTAAAAGTAGTATATAGGTTTTATTAATCCTAAGGTATACAATTAAAAAAGTATTATATACTTTTTGTATAAAATATATATAGAGATTATTTATATTTAGTATTAATAATTTGTTATTATATAATAATAAATCATTTCTTATTATTAAATATTTATAAATTTTTTTAATTTTTATTCTTAAATAATTTAAATTTTTGAAGATTTTATTAACTTCGAATATTTTATTAATAATATTAAAATATAAAGTGATAGTGAATAGATTTAAATTAATAATACTTTTTAAATCGTTTTGTAAGGATTTATATATAATTTTAATATTTATTTGATTATTTTTAATAAATTATTAAAATTGATTTTGCTTTTTTATTTTGTTTTGGAAATTGAATTTATTAATATAGTAAATAAATATTTAATGAAGGAATTATCTTTTTAGAACGATATATAATAATGAAATTATAATTGGTTAAAATTTTAGTTTATTTAATTTATCAAATATTTAGAGTTTTAGTAATTATAAAATATTTGAACACTTTATAGTTAGTATAAATATGGATTTTCTGATACAAGAATTCTATAAATTTAGATTTCTAATAATTTAATAAATAGATAATTGATAGCATTTTTTTATTGTAAACTTTATAATTTAATTTAATAATTATTATTATTTTAGAGAAATATATTATAAGTAATTATTTATTACTATGTTTTTATAACAATATATTAGTAATTATATTATCCAATATATCCGTTTTAATATTTTGTGATCTCTACTTTTTTTGTAAATAAGTTGGAATTATGCGGGTATAATTAAATATATATTAATAATATTAAAAATATATTAAAATAGTATTTTATAAATTTGTAAAATATAATATGCAATAGTTTGATCTTTAAATTTGAATAAAAAAGATATAACTTTTTCTAATTTAATAGGTTTAGATTCAACAATATAAATCGTTGTAATATTTATCTTTTTGGTATAAAAATCTCTTTTATTTCAAAAAAGATTTAATTGTTCATTATATTAATCTGTATCTCTTTATATACAAATTTATTTATTTTTCTTTTTTTAAAGTTTTAAAATATTAATATAAAGTTATTTAACAAAGATATAATATACAAATATTTATACAATTAATTTAGTTTTTGGTTATAATAATCAATTTTTGAATAAATCTTTATTAACTATAATCTTCCAAGTATAATACTGTAGGATTCTAATTCTATAATAAAAAAAGAAATAGATAACTATTTTTAATTATTAATTAAAAAATTAAAAAAAGTATAATAAATAATAATATATTTGTATACACCATTATATTCTTTTACTTTAATAAAAATGTTAAATATATACTAATAGAATTTAAATATAAAAAATAATAAAATAAAGAAAATAATATTAATAAAAGCAAATTTATTAGCTTTAGAATCTATAAATATATTTAATTTTATTAAATATCTATTTTTTAATAGAAAACAAAATAAAGTAAATATTTAATTATTTATTAATTTAATTAGGTTAAAGAATTTTATATTTTGGATAATACTTAAAAGGGAGTTTTTGTTTAAACGTTTTTGTTTAAATATAAATCTTTAGCTTATTGAATAATGTTAATAGCTTTAGTATAAGCTTTTGGATTTATATTATTAATCATATTATAAATTTTCTCTTAATTGTTATTTAATATAATTACTTATTTAATTTTATTAATATCAATAATAGATGCTTTTAAAACAAAAGTTTTTAAAACTTTGCATAAAATGTTTGTATTAGAATAGAGATTATTTAGAAATCGATTTAAAATGAAACTAGATTTGAATATACCTAAATATCCAAATAGAATTATATATAGTAGATAATTAAATTTTAATAAAAATCCAGAATTATTTGTAACGGTTTTATTAATATATATTGTTAAATTAAATGATTTTTTAATATAAAGAGTTGTATTGCGGCTAATACAATAACAGTTTTTTTTTTATAAAGTAACTTTAATTTTATCTATTTATATTAATTTAATAATTAGATTATTAATAAAACAATAATCCGTTTAATGAAACGTAATGGTTTTAATAAGAAAATCAGATATTTTATAATCGAAATTTTGTATTAATATTTATTTATTAATAATTTCGGTTTAAATAGCAAAAAGGTAGAATTTGTAATATCATTTTAAGAAGTTATTATAAGTATTTGAATTAAATATTATTTAATAATTATATTAGGATTTTGCATAATCCATTTTTATAGGGTTACAGTATATATCAATTAGTTAATTCATTAGTTATTGATTAATTAGATATAGAATTTATATATATAAAATCTAAAAATATTCAAAAGCTTTAAACTTCGTTTAATTCATTATATAAGCTTAATATTATACCTTAATAATAAATATATTAATATAAAGTTTTAATTAGTTTATAATTATAACTTTTTATAAACTAATTTTAAATTCAATACTATTACTAAATTTATTAATTAAATTGATAGATTTGATTAAATAAATAGATCCCAGATTTAAAATAGAATAATACGAAATAAAAATGAAACAGAAATCGTTTCGCTTATAAATAAGATAATCACTTTAATTATTACTATTAGATCTATTTAATTTGAAAGGTTTAGAATTTAGAAACAGGGGAATAGTATTGGTATATAAATTATATTTGATTTTTTTTCTTTATTTGGATTTCTTATACTACTTTTAATTAAAACAAATATTTATTTAATAAAGAAGTATATTTCAAAAATTAATTATAAATCTAAATACTTATACAAATATTCTATAAAATTTGAAAAAAGGAATATTTGGAAAAGTATTTAATAAAATTTGTTATTAAAATCTTTCATTTTTTTTTTATAATTGTTATAAAAAAGTATATAATATATTATTATCGATTTGAATGTATTTAATATACTAGTTTTTATTTATATACAAAAGAAATTATTAAAGATTTGAATTGATTAGATTTAGGATTTATATTAAAATGCATTTCTTTTTCTTTTTTATATTTCGCAATTAATATATTATAATGTTTTCTATTCCTTTTGTAGATTATATTATCGCAATAAAAATATTAGTAAAAATGTTATTATTAAAGAACAATATATTTTATAAAAAGCAAAGAAAACAGATATTTATTATATTATATACAAAAAATATTTAGAGTACTTTTGTATAAATTAAAAAAGGAATATTTTTGTTGAATTATATTTAGAATTGATTTTTTTCTTATAAATAATAAATTTATATTTTGTTTTTATAATTTGTTTTTAAAAAGGTATTATAAAGAATAGATATTATTTAAACAATTATTATTTGGCTGGATCGATTTTAAGTAAATTATAAATAATATAACGTTTATATTATATAAAAGCTAAATAAACAAAATTAAAAGTATCTTTAAAATCTATAACTAAAGATTAAAGAAATGGCTGTCTATCTACTTATATATATAACTATATATATATAATCGGATATATACAGGTACTGCATATAACTGTATCCTTTAAGTCAGGGCACAAGCGGAGGCCGCATATGCCCGTTCCATTAGCATCGGCATCCGTTTATAGTCCATTCGTGATAAAACCGTTAACAAAAGCTATAAGCCTAACCCTGATTTTATTATTCTATTATTATATTATTTTATTATTATACCATTTTATAAAATTCAAAAAAAAACGTTTTAATTATATTCAACGAAAACCATTAATACAAACTATAAGTTTAACCATAATTTTATTATTCTATTATACCATTTTTTTATTATATCATTTTATTATTATACCATTTTCTTATTATATCATTTTCTTATTATACCATTTTATTATTATACCATTTTATTATTATACTATTTTATAAAATTCAAAAAAAACGCTTTAATCATATTTAGCGAAAGCTATTAATGTAAACTGTTAGTGAAAGCTAAAAGCCTAACCCTGATCTTATTATTTTATTATACCATTTTATTATTTTATTATTTTATTATTATATTATTTTATAAAATTCAAAAAAAAACGCTTTAATCACATTCAGCGAAAGCCGTTAGCGAAAGCCGTTAGCGTACGCTATAAGCCTAACCCTAATCTTATTATTCTATTTAATCTTTATTAAATATATAATATAATAATATAAATTGTTTATATATCTTTCTCTTCTTTTTTTGTATTAAATAATATCATATTCCCTATTATTTAATATTTTTTTATACTCTTTTATTATTTAATTAAGGAAATTTTTAATTAATTCTATATATATTATAATATTGATAGTATATATATATAATTAGCAAATATATATAAAAGTTAATAATATATATATATAATTGGCAAATGTATATAGGGATCGATAAAGATTTATATATAAGTAATAATTAGCTTTATACCTTTAATAAAGTTTAATATTTAATTCTATTATATTTAATAATATATAGTAAAGGAATTACTATACACTTAGTAATATGTAATATTAATATTATATGTATTCGGTACTATATAATATTGATTATATATACGTCTAATAATATATTCACTTCTTTTTATATTATCTAGTAATATAATAAGGGTATATATATATATATATACTTAGGATTTGAATAAGGATTTGAGATTAATATAGATTTGTATTAGTACGTAGATGTGCTTATATAACGTATAAAGCGTCTAAATTAAATCAATTCCTTCGTATTCTTCGCTTTTAGGTGCAAAGTCGATTGTTTTTTGGTTTTTTATCCTTTTCTTGCTTTTTCAACGTGTATTTAAACGTGCATATACTTCTTTTTAGTTGTATATATGAATTACCGGGCTTATAATCTATCGTAGGTTATATACTAGCAGCATATAATGGAAGCTAGCTCTGGTTAATAATTAAAATGGATTATATAAGTAATATAGTATATAATATTTAAAGAATTTGTATTGAGTATTAATCTTGCTTATTCTACATTTAATAGGAAAAGGCTCTCTATTTATGCTTTTTTCTACTAATCTAGCTTTTCTACTTTCATTAATCTCTTATAGATCTCTTCCTAATCCATTCATTCTTTTCGAAATAAAGCTTTTCTTTATATTCTTTATCTTATAGCCATTTTCGGAAAAAGCTTATAAGCGACGATCATGTGATCTGATTATATAATAAGCTAATATTAAATCGAATGCATTTAAAAAGATATATATATTATATTATTTTTAATTAAAAGTAATAAATTTAAATAAAAAACCAATATCTTTATAATAAATGTATAGTTTTATTTATATTTTTGTAATTGTTTTATAGCTTATAATAATCCTATATTCTTCATTATAAATATTATATTTGATTATAAATTATATAATATTATTTCTTTCTTTATATTTTGTTTATGAAACAAATTTTTCCTTTTAAAAAAATAATAAATTTATCTTTAAGATTAAAATATCAAATAATATTATCTATTTTACAAAAATTAAGCACATTATTCTTAAAAATTAGAAAGTTTTTTTTTACCCCAAAATTGAAACTTTAGAATAAATATTAAATATTTTATTTTCAACATTTTGTTTTTAAAAGTACAATTTTTAAAAATAAAATTAAAAAGTTTTAGAATATTCAAGTTGAAAAAAAAAGAAAAAAGAAAATAGAAATTTTTATTAAAATTATTTTAAAGTAAATTATATATTATTTTTATATATTATTTTTAAAAGTAAATTTGAAAATTTTTAAAATTGCAATAGTTCTAAAAATAACATTTATACTTAGTAATTCCAAAGATAGCATTAACATTCATTTTTATAATATAATATTTAAAGGTAATATAATAACTATTTTATAGAATGCTGAAAAAATTTAAAAAAATTGTAATAGTTTCGAAAATAATATTTGCATTTAATGATTCCGAAGATAGTATTAGCATTTATTCTTATAATATAATGTTTAAAAATAATGTAATAACTATTTTGTAGAATACTGAAATAGAAAAAAATGAAGTAAAAGTAACTATATAGAAATAGTAAACTTAGCCCTGAAAATAAAATAAAATTATATAATATTATAGGCTAATTATAAATATAAAAGAATAAAATAAGAATGCTAAAAGCGAAGGGCTTATAATCTATTAAACGTAATGATAATGTAGATTTTATTAATGTAATTAGAAAGCTAAGTTTTACTATGAAGAAGGTGACTTATATATTATATATAAGTCACCTGATTAATTAAGCTAATGCATTGAATCTATATTCTTAATAGAATATTTAAATTAAAATTCTAATTCTAATTTAAATTTTCATTTAAATTTTCATTCTATCTTTTTACTAAACTCATTTATTTATTCATTTATATTTATCTCGCTACTAATCCCTTTACTAATCTTATAATAGCCTTAAATTCTACTTACTCTATTATATTATATACAAATAGGCTTAGATTTTATAATATTTAATTAAAATATTTTATATAAAAATAATATTTAATATTATTAGAATGAAAAAAGGTTTATTATACTAGTATTCCGCTTAGTACGATATATATATAGTATATATCCTATTTCTAATAAATATAAAATATTTCGATATTATATATATAATATTTTAATAAATTATATAAAATATTTCAATAAGTTATATGAAATATTTCGATTATTTATCGAATAATCTATATGATAATTAATCGAAATATTTCATATGAATTATCTTAAATTTACTCTCGTAGAGTATGTTATGCCTTGTTATTAGAGATTTTACTATATAGAATATAATAATAATAATATATATATGTAACTTACTGTCTAATTCTAATAATATTAATCAAATGTTTTATGAATAATATAATTTAAGGCTAGTAGGTTATTAATCCTTTAAAACACCCTTCGCTAATGCCCTTAAACTAGATTCATATCTACCCGGACTATGATCTAATAGCATACTTCCCCCAAACCTTATTTCACCATATCTTTTTTCTACATCTCTCACGTACCTCAAAATGGTTCTGGTTGCAGGTTTTCCTAATCCGCATTCTTTAACGTTTCCTAAATCACTCCTATCACCATTCCTTGTAAAAGAGTTTCTCTCCAAGATAGCCATACTTTCAACCACGAAAACTTCTCCAGGTGGTACCAGCTTACTGCTCAACATACAGGCCCTGAGCGCTTTAAGTGCAGCGTAGGCCCATTTATCCTCTTCTTCTTCTCCAGTTCCATGTCCAGATCGTCCATACCATTTTTCTGAGAATGAATTGCTCATGCCAGTCCAAACCCTTCTCTTTACTTCCGCTTTCGCACCAGAATTATCATTCTTGAATGCGAGAGCTACTGCTTGAAGGTCATGGAGTAAGCCAAGGGAGAGAAAAGGGACAACATCACTGCCGTTCACTATTGTTGTGATAAGACCTCGAGTTGCCAATCGGAGAGACGGAGAAACAGTGGCAGGTGGACCGTATGCATAGACATGAATTGGTCTTCCAGGCGGGAGGTGTAACATGTGGAAAGAATCAGAGGTGATTTTATAGGGGGTACATGAATTTTCAGAAGCGTATGAAGTAACGAAAGATGTGCCATGGCTAGCAGGTTCGGAAATCATGATAGCCAACAAAGCACTTACGCCACCACCTAGAGAATGGCCACACATGACCAATCCATAATCTGGGAATTCTTCAAGGGCTGCTTTGATTGTAGCAATAACACGTCCTCCACTCCCTTCAAGAAGTCTACGAGCAGAAGCATGAATTCCCTTGTGAACTTTGTATGCTTTTCCACGCCAAACAAGCTCATCGTAATCACACGTCATATCGGCAAGGACATCTTCAAATCCAAGAGTACCACGACATGTGAGAACGACAGCATGGGATTGATGATCGAGTGATACGTAATGAACCATCGGAACACCAGTATTTGTGAGTCCACTAGAATCAGTCCCACCTTGAGGATCAACGAATGAGGATAGAAGAATGGTGTCGGCATCAAGTTGTGTATGGGATGAGAATGATTGATGTTCAAGATGATGCATTGCATCAAGCTCTTTCCTCTTACTAGGATCCGATATTCCCATCACTCGAAGGAAGTTAGAACCGTAAGAAGCAGATGCAAATTTCACAAAACGAGTTATGTTCTGTACGATATGCTGTTGTGGAAATATGCCATCGATTGTACCAGTACGAATCAGAGACTTAAGTGCCCCTCTGCTTTCAAAGGTTTCTTTCTCATTTCGAGAATTCGGAAGAAATATTTCGGAATTGTTTGTATGCAATGTAAAAATACTTTCTTCATTTGAATGTGTACGACGATGGATTCTGGGTGTTGAAAGTGACTGCTCGAGTATCATACTTCTCTCCTTCCTAAGGCCCATAGAGTTATTTGGCCCCATGAATTGGTTCCTTGACGTGTTTGGAGATTGAGAACGGGTTTGTTCAAAAGAATGGATGGAGTAGGTATCAGTTTGGGAAATCATCGAATCCTTTCTTTGTTCATGAACCGCGTAATAGTTTGATCTGGAAAGAGTGCGCGGTGAATCAGGCTGAATCTTGCCAAGATTCTCCGAAGTCAAGGGGATTTGACTTCCGCGTAGGGGGGTAGGAGAGCCTATAATTTTCGATCGCTTTTGGGGGATTGATAACTGAGACGGTGTGGATCTGACTATCGATGCATGAGTAGGATTGCACCATGTAGACTTAGGACGAGGTAGGACCTTGGGCTTGCCATCTTCCTTGCTTCCATCCTTGGACAAATTCGACAATTTGTTACTAGAACGCCGTTTCAACGCTTGGCGAAAGGAGGTCGTCTGCTGTTGTATCTCAGTCGCTCGTCCCTCAACCATTGGTACTTCAGTCTTCGACTTCTTGGATATTCGATTGTTCGATATTGGCTTGAGGAATGGTAGTATGAGACTATCATCGGATGATATCGGGCTGATGGGCATTCTTGATCTCTTTTGGTTTGCCAAATTGTCCGAGCCGGATTGAGACATTCCAACAACTCCTTCAAACTTCTCGTCCGAGGTACTAGGGAATGAAAGTCTGGGTATCTTGGACTTACCACTGGAGCCTTTTCGGCGAACCATGATGGGGATGGCTTCCTCTTGTGTAGGCAAAGGCTCATCTAAAGGAGTTATATCCGATGTCTTGATTAAGGGAGGGCTTCGAAGAGCTTCGTGGCCGTTGTCTGAATCGTTATCGTGGTATACATCGCCATCAACATTGTGATTTAAATCCTCTTCTGTAACACTTGTACTTCGCAACCTGTTTCCAACTATACCGTATACAACTCTATATCTTGGTCCTGGCTTTACTTCTGGTTCGTAATTCCCTGTGTTCAGAAGTGAATTATCAACATGAATAGCATGTTCTTCCAATACTTCTACTCCGGGAGGTGGCAAAAACACAGGTGGTTCGAATCCCGAAACTTCTACGGTGATAGTTTTTTGTAGTAGTGGTGACAGTGGAAGTTGTGATAGAGACAGATGCGTCAGAAGGTAGGGATTGGATTAACCTTTGCCTCAATATAATCTCCGCCTCTTTATCATCCCCCGGGTCAGGCATTGGTTCCTCTCTTTCGATCGTCTCTAACAGTTCTTCATCTCTTGTATTTATGAAAGACAGCTTGGTCTGATCTTCTTGGCCAGCCCCTTTGATCGTAGCAACCACGTCGGCTCGCCGACCATCATCAAGCACAACCACATCCCAGAGAACTTCCTCGTAGTTCTTTGCTCGGCATTCGAGGTCGGTCAGTCTACGACACCATCGTTGCAATAACGCCAATCCACAAATACCCAACAAAAGGTCACCTACAGTAACCTTCTCTCCTTCAGCTCCCGTAGCTGGATTTTGGAACTCTCGTCGAATCAAAGTGATGATACTTGCGATGGCCCTCGAAGAATCAGTTGAACCAAGTATCGAATCCAAGGCAGCGAGTAGCTGTTGTGAAACATCTGTAGCCGAAGATAAAGCAACAGAAGAGAAATGAAATCCAGTCGATGCGGCGAATGATATCCCTGTAATAGTCGCATGCAAATTGGCAATACTTCGTTCCAATAAGCCTTCTGCTTCCAGCTTTCCTAATTCTCCAGTACTTCTATTTGCCACATCTTTTCCAGCTCTATGTATTATCCCCTCAATGACGGCTCGACTTAGTTCGAGGCCAGTAAGCGTTGTTACTCGTGCACCATCTATAGCAAGACCGCCAATAAATGTGCCAAGTCGTATATAGAGAGCGGAAGATCTCGTAACCAAGCTCACAGCATTGGCAATAGGTGCGGGAAGGAGAGTGGATTCCCGAGTAGTTGGTGACATACGTTCATGGCGGATCACAGCAGTTTCCTTTGTGCTCTCTATCTCACACTTTATACCTTCTTCGAATTCCTTAGTCCCTAAAGCTCGAGGCTCTACCTCCTGCAATTGCAAGCTCATTGTCTTGTACTAATCGAAGTGTGCAAAATGAACAGACAGTGTGACAGTGTGACAGTGTGGCAGTCTGACAGCCTGACAGGGCTGACATGCTGTTTTATGTTCCTTCCTTGATGAAGTGAAGTGTTCATTGAATGGTGGCGGGAGTTGGCAATGGAAATTGAAGATTATTTAACATGTGATACTCAAATAATGATTATGCGCTGGCCTTGGAATGTGCTATGACGGCACCATGAAGAGTATATGGCATGAAAATGAAAATTGAGACTCACCCTGTAGATTAACTGCCAGCTATAAAATACCACTTATAACGTAACTGCATTTTTTTTTGATTGGAATGTGGTAGTGGTAGTGGTGGTGGTGGTGGTGATGGTTGTATGTTTGTAGAAGAACCTCCTTATGTTTTCCATACAAAATTGAAGAGACGATGCTGGAACAAATTCGAACATGTTTGTGATATCTACAATTGTAATAACCTTTCTTGAATAATCATTTGATCACATAATAAAAGAATAAATATTAAAGTTAGCAAATTAATAATATTTTGTTTTTCTATTTAGCTATGGTTGAATTTATAAGAGAGATCTATTGGGCAACCAGTGAGTGAAAAAGCCACCCCGCCATATGTAAGACTTATTTTAAGCCACATTTTCCTCTGTCAGCTCCATCCAGCCTTGTCTCTCAGCCTCTCATCCACAGCCACTAGAACTGAGTTGTTCTAGCGGCGAACTTACAATTGCTTGAGCTTGCCATCACAAAAGTTCTAGAATTATTTAATACCCCCAGTATTCTTCACCAATTACCCTCAACACGTAGCATATCTCATTCTCTAATATATGCGACAGGATGTCTGAAAGGGGCCAACATAGAGGGGGCGGCCGGGGAGGTGGCAGAGGTCATGGTGAACACAGAGGTGGCAGGGGAGGTGGTAGAGGGGGACATGGTGGGGAGAGAGGCGGACAGGGCGGAGGAAATTCTGAGAAGCCAAAGAAAGAGAATATCTTGGACTTGGGAAAGTATATGGATAAGCAGATCACTGTCAAGTTCAATGGTGGCAGGGAAGGTATGTTACTAGTTCTTGCGATAGGTAAGTGGGAATGCTAACACGAACTTTCTCAGTGAAGGGGACTTTGAAGGGCTATGACGCTCTGATGAATTTGGTTTTGGACGATGTGGAGGAAAAGTTGACTGGTAACGTCTCTTTATATTCTACGAATTCTCTCACTAACTCTCAAATCCTGCAGATGATGAAGGAAAAGAAGCATGGAGACCATTGGGCTTGGTGGTTGCAAGAGGAACTTTACTCATTGGAATAAGCCCAGTCGATGGCAGTGAAGAAATAGCGAATCCTTTCGTACAACAAGAGGAATGAGAAGTTGATTGACAGGATACGGAATGATATGATTGGGAAGGGAATAAAATCTACATATACATGGCCATCTTGGCGCGATTCTTAATGCGCTCAATGGGAAGTCAAATACACCCAACACCAAGCCAATAGGTTTGCAACGTACCACCTGACACGGCAGATGTAGGTATGATATCAGGAGAACGATGAGGGGAAAAATAACATCATAAAGTAATACATCTGAAACGAATATATCATGATGTCGATTATTTGGGCTTTCATAGATCAGTCTATTCGAGACTGGGCCAGGCAAGAGGTCGAACATCCCGATCACACTTTTGCGAGTTTGTTAGGTTCCCTTGATGGGCATACCCAATGCAAGTGCAGTAATAAAGCCCAGCGGCTTGATTCGATGATAGATATCTTGTCATTTATTGTTTGGGAGGGACCGGACGTGATGTTGAGGCTCGTGATATTCATTGTACTTTTTGCCAATCTCTCAATCTAACACAAATTCTTGTCACTCTGTCACTGTCATATTCTTCTGGCTTTCAACCCATGCAAATGTTGGGCTGGTCTTTGGTTTGGACTAAATGAGTCTTCAAAACTGCTGATGGAAGTTACATCATGTCTATATTTTCTTTGATGTTAATCCAATATTCCTTGCGTTGCTCAATCAACGAACTCAGTCATGTAGCTTCTCTCCTTACATGGAATGAGAAGAATACATTCCTCCACTCTCTTTTCAATTCATATCCCATTGTCTCGGCGTTCGATGTATAAAAAGACATGAAACATTTTCCAAATACTTAATTCGAGATTGATCAATGCGTTTAGATCTTGTGTAATGCGACATACAAAAGTTGTTCATGATTCGCCAGGCTCGAGCTTCTTTTTCCCATTATCCCTGATCGGATATCTGTCAATTCCCATGAGATACCCACAATCATTCGAACCCAATTCTTAGCATGAATTATGTACTTCGAAATTTGAATACAATCATTTGCTGTCTGATATGGGAGGTGAAGGTTTTCATGTCAATGATATCCCATCACCCCCGCCTTGGAATGTGGAAAATATCATTTTAGTCCCTTTTTTTTTAAAGAGTTCATATACTTATGCACACCCCATTGAAGAATCTACAGGCAATTCAAAACCCTTCATAGACTATATTCCTCCCCGCCTCTTTTGTTAACATGGCTATTTGATAACATGCTTTTTCTGTTGAAGTCATCTCAAACCATTTACCAGCAGCCCAAAGGACTTCTTGTTCATCGAATCAATTGCCAGATTTAAAATCATGCCAATATCCACCCCTAGTTACACATCTCGTGGTGGAAATGCCATCGCAGCTACCAAGAGCCTCCCAAAGATTATGACCCAGATCCCGATGACTCTTACATGCAAACACAAAGTGTTACCCCCACGTCAGCTTCTTCCTCGAACTCAAAGAAGTCCTATTTTTATACATCAAACTACTGCGCATAAATTGGCTTCTTTGCTTCAAGAAGTTGCTTCCATAATGGATACGATTACCGGGGAAAAAATAATGTGTGGCGAGGAACTAGATGGTTTAGAGGGAGATGTACTTGGTGGGTTGACAGAAATGGTATTAATCATGGAAGAGGAAGTTGAGGGGATGATTGAGTTATCTGATGTACTGAAAGAATATGTGGAAGAGTTAGAATTGGCAGACTTGGATGGGTGGGTTGCCAATTTAACTCCATCGAAGAGCAATTGCGGAACCGATATAGGAGAGCGACCTCTTGAGTCTCTAGGGATGGGATTAAAAAATTGGAAAGGAAACCTTGGAACGCTTGGAATAGTGGATGGCAAAGAAAGCATTAGAATTGGATTGGACGATGGGGTAAAGGGGCGTATAAGCTTGGGTGGATTATTGGAGGAAGTCGAGGAGGATGTTTTAGGATGGAGAGTGAGGGGAACGTCGATAAACTCTGACAATTACGGATCTGACGAACGGTCAGAGGTAATTATTGAAGCAGGCGGTCCAACGCCCATCACCAACTACAGAAAAGAAAAAAGTCATCAAGCAGGCTGTCATTTCTCTACCTCCAATGAATAGTCATGTGGATACAAAATTTAGAGACTCTGGCTTAGGACTTATGAGTCCTGCGGGCGTTGCGAGAAGATCAATGAAAAAAGATTCTAAAGTTATTGTGAAGTCAAGTCCAATTGGGTTGAGAACTGGCATTGGATCAATCAGAAGGAATAAAACAGTTAGGAAACCGCAGTGGGTTTGAAGTATTGATGTACGATTAGGAATCACATCAATATAATGTAATACGATTTGAATTGCTTTCGATTGCTTTTAATTGCTTTGAATTTCCAGGCGATCTATGGCCAAAATCTTTTGCATGGTATCCTATTAATCGCTCATTATGACGCTTGCTCTATGTTCATTTCTAACTCCCAACATAACCTACACAAAATGCACGTGTGGATTCAATCCTATAACCTCGATGGTTGTTGTCAATGCTCATAATAATGAGCCATTTCCAGTCCAGCCCTCCTGAACCCACACTTAACATAGAAGCCTTCATTGGCCTCACTACAATCCAATATGCTTTTGTAACAACCAATCTTCTCCGCGATGAAATCTAGCGCTTGAATCATTTTTAATCCGAGTTTCTTTCCCTGTTGATCTTTCGCTACAGCAATATCTTCGATATGGCCTACAAGACCTAGGTTATGAATACTTTCACATCGTTAGTATGCATCACCGCGAAGGATGGAATCTGCGGGGCTCTAAATGTACTCACAATTTCCTCTCCACAATCAGGGCCCCCGTCGCAACGACTTTCCCCTGATCCTCAATTACCAAGAGATAATAACCGCCCTTTCCTTGATTATTATACCAATCGTACCGTTCGTTCCATTGCTCTTCGGTGATGTCACCCACGACGGTCAGGACTCGCAGAACGTCTAGGAAACCGCGGGCGTAGTCGGACTTTTGCAGGGCGCGCAGTGTATAGGATTCCGGGAGGGATTTGGCGACTTCTGGGGAGACAAGTTCGGGTCCGAAGAGGCCTTCTGTGATACCGTTTGTGGACGCCATGGGTGGATTTGTGAGGATGATATGGAGGAAATGAGGAATTGGTGGTCGGAGTGGGAATTGGAGAATTGGAGAATTGAAAAGTTGTAGAGTTGGCTGAGTGGAGATTTGTAATGTCTATTATAATTATGCAGAGGAGGAATAAGGAGCGAGGCTACCCCTTTACTAGACCTAAATGTCAAGGTGAAGGAGATCTACAAGAAATCCTCGGAACTGTTAGTGGCAGTGCAGACCAAAAAATGAAAAGTGCATATGGAAGCTTACGGAAAGGAACGTGTTCGATTAATAAATATTAAGAGAAAGAGATTGTGTGAAATTGGATGGAAAATAAATATCATGGCGGTTTGATTCAGCTGAGTCCGAAAGAGTTGTGAGGAAATAAATGTAAATATTGATTCGATGTAAATGCTCAGCCTCGTCGACACTACCTTCCCTTATCGATAATTAACTTTATAGGTTGAAGTATGTATTGACGTATTGGCATAATCTTCCTAGTATAAGCTTTAGAGTGGCTGTAAATATCTCTGGAATTGCTTAAATAATATATATAAATGCGATAAATTTACTTTATTATTAGTATTTAGATGGATTTTATATTTGACTATAATCAGGCAGAAATCAGACTTTAAGAAATAATATATTTAGATGAGGTTATAAAGTTATAATACATTAAGGTTATATCTCTTTATAAATTTCTAAATAAACTTTTCTAGAATATTTAGTCTTAATAATCTCTTATATATACCTATTTAGATATTTAAGTAGTATTTATACTATTAAACGTTCGATTTAATAACATATATATATATATATGAGGTTAGTAAGATAATAACTAGCGAGTATTAATATATCTTTTAATAAATAATATACTATATATATATATACTATCTATTAAGTAGTTATACGTTATATCGAATAGATTAGATAGATTTAATAAGAGCTTTAAGAGCTTACTTAATATATGAGTTTTAAATTATAAATCATAAATTATAAATTATATATACTTAAGTACCTAGGTACGTATGTATTATAGATAGAATAAAACCCATTAAAGGTTAAAAGATTAAATTTCATTTAGTAGAACTATAAGATATATTTACATTTATTTTTATTTTTATTTTTATTTTTATTTTTATTTTTATTTTTATTTTTATTTTTATTTTTATTTTTATTTTTATTTTTATTTTTTATTTTTATTTTTATTTTTATTTTTATTTTTATTTTTATTTTTATTTTTATTTTATTTTTATTTTTATTTTTATTTTTATTTTTATTTTCATATTTACTTTTATATTTATTTTTATGTTTATTTTTATCTTTATATTTATCTTTATATTTATCATCGACATAATAAAATCTAATAACAGAACAGGAGAATCATAGAATAAACTACCCGACTCCGTAAATCCCTGGTTTCATTCCAAACAATGCAATGATGCCATCCATGATGGTAAATTCACAAGGCAAAACATTCTTTAGGCCCGGAGTGGAAATCACGGAAGGGAGAGGGAAGGAAAGAAACATCACGTGTATAACAAAACTAATTTTTTCTTACCCGAGGAAAAAGCGAGCGGGCTGCTTTCTTCCTTCCTTCCGCTTTGGATGAGAAGGAATCCCTTTCAAAACCCCCCCTTCAAGAAGTCACGTCGCATGGTAATTCCAAAACAAACACGTATCACACTTCCTTGCTCAAATATTGTTTTTTGAATGTTCCCCTTGTCTATAATATTGAAAGTAACCTTTTGCTCCCTGCCCTTCCTCCCTGCCTTCCTCCCTTCTCTTGTGTCCATATCTTCTTTCGCTGATCCGCCTTTTCCTACTTCCCCACATTTCTCCTCCGCTCTTTCTTCTCCCTTCACGGACACTTTAACATTCTTTCCCGATTGTAAATGATCATTTCAAACAATTATCTTTAAACCACCGTCATGGAACCTACAAACGAGTCTCAAGGCGAAAAGCGAAAACGTAGCCCGGAAAGTTCTGGAAGTCAAGGTCATGGACGGGTAACACAAGCTCCTCGACTGGGTGATAACGCGCCTCCGACAGCGGCTGCGCAGATCAACTACTTGGTCAAAGCGAGGAGTGACCGGCTGAAGTTGATCGAAGGAGATTCCGAAACTTTTGGAGATGTTTTGGGCATGATCGATGAATATGAAGGTGTGTAGATATATATACCTAGGTATATATATACATATCACGTGCTTGGTTCCCGCTCCGGGGGAGGGATTTCTATTTGAGAGTGGGTATGTAGATTTAGGGAATATGATAGCTGACGTTATTAGGCGTTCTAAACAGACGTGAAAGTCTGGCATCCAATCTCGGTGCGAAACTAGTAGGACCTTTACTCCTAAAGTCGTTTGAGAAGCTGTTTGACGGTCCCATCAAAGTCATTCAAAGCTCTTACGCACTTGAACAAACGCCAATTACATGGTTAGAGATTGTATCTTTCGCCCGCAGCAATCCAGCAGACTTCATTCTCAGTGACAACCTACATGGTTCAAAAGTCTGTCGGTTTTGGATCAATGGAGGTCAAGTTGAAATATCAGAAGATGATTATCGATTAATTATGTCAGGTGCTCCAGAAAGAATGATTCCAAGCCAACCTATCCCCGAGGACGAGACCTCTGAGCTCGGAACTCTACTCATTCTCGAGAGCCGGCTTAGCATGTTGATTAAAAGGGCCGACGCTGTCGCAAGCCAAGCACGAAAACTCAACTACCATTTGAAGGGGAGAAAGAATGCTATCATGGCGAAAAAATCTCCCGAACAAACCATAGAATCTTCCCTCCCCTTCTCATCTCAGCCGTTCTCGGCGATTAACCGAAGCCGATCACCTGGTCCACTCAATGGAGAGACTGCTAAGTTGCAACAAGATCTGTTAGAACAATTTCACAGTCCTAATCGTCGTCAATCCTTACCATCTCAACCAAGATCAAAGCAGCCTCGTCCTAACAATTCTGAACATGCCAACTTTCACTCTTTCAATGGCGCTCATACGGGTTCTGATAATCAAAGAGTGTCTCAACCGCCATCCAATTCTGATGATGGGATCGAAGGGCAATATCGAATTTTGATGGCTGCTAGAATTGAGAAATTGCATAGGGGGGATCCAATTACACCCCCGTGCGATCGATGCCGACGATTACGATTCACCTGTACCAAACATATGACTGCCTGTTCTGCATGTACAAAGAAGCATGCCAAATGCTCTTGGAAGGATGTCAAGGATGGAGAACTCGAAGCTACAGCATCTATTCAAACAAGAGACTCTCCAGCTGCATCAGAGGATGGGTTGTTGATTGTTGATAAGAAGCATACGCCAGAAAGATCTAACTTGGCGCCTGCAAGTGGTGGAGTTACTACTATTGGAGCAAGTGGAGGCGCCAGGCATGTTCCAGTAAGCTTTTTGCGACTTTCAATGTTTAACTCTATTTGAATTGACCAATCTATTTCATTGTCACATTTTGTTTCATTTCAATGTTCAATTCTGCTTCAATGTTCCCCTTCATCTTAACATTCTACTCAATTGCAATGTTTGTTGAATATTCTTTTTTTGTTGATTCTTCTACTCAAATTTAATATTCACTTCCATTTCAAATATTTCATGTTTTAGTACCATACTTCATTCCAATCTTCCTTTTTGTTTGAATATTCCCATGTGAATCTCGTACCCTATTTAGATCCTTCAGTTTAGCTCAAAGTTTCATGTCAATAAATGCCTAACTTTATTTCAAAATTTCACTTTGTTTAAATCTCATTAAGTTGAATTCTTCACTCTATTTGTATATCTGAAGGTGTTGAGATGTTTAAAGTTATCAGCATGGTTCATCTTCTAACAAACAAGTACTAACTCCCCAAACTTGTAGGTTCACACACCACAAATGTCGATGCTTTCTGGTCTAGAAACTGAGTTACGCCCTCAAAATATTACAAGTACCAACAATCGACCCCCTTCTGTTACCTCGAATTCCCAAGCTAAATCGCCACAACCAAAACCACAGCAAGAAAGAAAAGTTCCTGCAGAACATACTTTGTTGGCACAGATGGCTTCGGCAGCGGCTGCTGCTAGTAATCAATAGGACTAGGTGAATGGATGTCATAATGGGAGAATGAGATGAATGAAAGGTTTATTTGCAAGAGAATGATGAAAAGCTGATGAGTTACTTGGTTACTATGAATGTATTGAGATTCTTCGCTAGGGTGTTTGGCGTACCTATCTCTTCATTTACCCTACTGGGAGGAGAGGCTGAAATTTAACCCCTTAATGTTTGATATATTCTGTAGAGATAGCGGCGATGATGATGTCTTTCTTATTCACCTTGAATCAAGCCTGTTTACTGAATCCATACCGCGTACCACAGGTTGAAAATATATGGATCATTATAGATTTAATTGCCATTTTCTATCATCAATCCATAGTATTAGGGCGTTCTTGTTTGCTTTATACATAATTACCATAATCCTAAATAGTCAACGATGAACTAATTGCAACTAATTATTCCAACATCATTCCTGTTATAATCATGCGTTTATTTTTGTGACCAATAGGATTAATAAATTAATCATGCATCCACCTATTTCTCACAGTCTACGAAAATCTACAACTTCTACATCTCCGATGTATCATATGTCTCAATCAATCTAAACGAGATCTAGGTAATTAAATCAGAAAGCGCATCAAAAGAGAATATCGATTAAGATCACTCGATCATTGAAATTTTTGGAAAGTCTGTGGAATTCTTTTCATTCTTATATCTAGTTTATATAAACACGATATGTATCAACCAATCAATCACGCCAACCAAACCATAATGAAACCAAAACAACATCTCCAAATCCGATCATCATCTAAAAATCGAGCCCGCACCCTAAATAACAAATCCACCACTATCCAGCTGTCTCGGCTCACCAGCCGCCTCGAACGTACCATTCGGCAAGCGTCTCAAAGCCTGGGCCGTAGTGCCCGCAGTCGAAAACCCAATCGTGGCCCCAATGCTCTCAAAGAACGCCGTCGTCTCGTTACTGTACCCCTGGATACCGTAGATCTCCGCCGGGAGTTCAAAAAACACTTTATTGGGGGATAACTGATCGTGGAAACGGGGTTGGCGCAGACTTTCCGCCGATGTCATGTTTTGATCAAGCACGTGCCAGAGATGCTGGATAACTTCCGTGGTGATGCGGGAGCCGCCTGCGGAGGCGTGCGCGATGTAGACGGTGCCGTTGGGGTATTCAACGATAGTGGGGGCGATGGAGGAGAGGGGTCTTTTGTTGGGTTTGATGAAGTTGGCGGGGGAGGGGGAATAGCCGAAGGCGTTGATTGCGCCGGGGATGGAGAAATCTAGAGATGAATGGTTTAGTATGATTTGAGAAGGGGGATGAAAAGAATTGTCTTACCATTCATTTCGTTGTTCATTATGACACCGGTTTCGGGGATCATGAGCCTACTTCCGAATAGTGTGTTGATTGTAGATGTCATGGCTATTGTGAGACCGCTCTTGTCAGCTGTAACAGCGGCCGAGGTTCCATTGTCGCTGAGGATGTCGTACATTGCCGGATTGTAAGCGGTTACATTTAAAGTTCGGTACTGCCCAATCTTTGATCGAAGTTCAGCGGCTGTGCTTTCTGACACCATTCTCTTTTCGTAATCTGTCAAATTTGGGAGGAACGATGGATCCCCCAACAAAGTTCTTTGTCCATATCCAAATCGCATTGCTTCGTCAAGATAATGTGTTGAGAAGTTCAATTGACTTGGGGTCGACATATCATATCCCTCAACAATTTTTAACACGCTGCAAACTACAGAACCACTAGATGGTGCAGTTCCACTGTGAATTTTGAATCCACGATAGGTGATATGTGACGTGTTTCTAGACTCAACGGTGTAGTTCTTCAAGTCAGAAAGTTCCATTGTTCCATTTTCTGCTTTGAGTGCAGTGATTGTCGCATTTGCAATAGCTCCTGTGTAGAATGCATCCGGCCCATATTCTGCGATAGTTTCGAGAGTGTTGGCATATCTTTTCCTAGTAAATAAATCCCCTAACTTGACTCTGGTTCCATTAGGCGCAAAGTCAATTGCCCAAGTTTCGTCATAAGTCAGGAAATCATAAGAAGTTGTTGCGGACTCCATATATTTGACTAAATCATAGGTAACATTGAACCCATAGCGTGCGACATGAACCGAGGGTAGCACCAATTGCTTCCAAGGCAATGAGCCGTATTTTTTGTGAATGTATTCAAGACCACGGAGCTCTCCAGGGACACCACTTGCTAGCCCACCATACAGAGAAGCATTGGAGTTTGAGAGGGGAGGCGAAAACATGGTTTCGAAAGCTGCAGCGGGAGCCGTTTCGCGGAAATCAATAAACTCATAACTTCCATTGGCTGATCGTACAGTCGCAAATCCACCACCTCCTAGACCAGAATGATACATTCCAACTACTCCCACACATAGTTGAACTGCAACAATCTATTGCAAGCGTTAGAAAGACTTGGAAAAGCAAAGTTTTCAATAGTCTTATTAAAGACACTTCAATTTCTTTCACATCATATGATACTATTAAAAAAACAGGAAAAAAAAAACAACAATAAAAAACAAGACAATTCAGCAGTTCACAGCCCATCCACAAACGTTTAGATGTTGCAAGGGTTCATATCAGGCTGTACTTCAGACCCGACACCCGGAAAAGAAGCACAAATATAACAAGAAACAAAACTTACAGAATCCGCAGCATTTCCTCCAACTCTCAATATATCAATACCGATCTTCGAGCAAATAGAACTTTCACTTGCAGCGGCTCCAAGCTTTCCATCTTCGTGGCTTGTCGAATACGATGGGATGGATAGAGCTCTTGTAAAAGGCAAGGTAGCCAAGGCAAAGCTAAGAGCTTGAGGGAGGCTTGAAAACAACATCTTGGGCCGGGGACTTTAGGTCGAACCAACCAAGTCAAAAGGGACAAGAAATGGAAGGAAGATAGGGATTAAGGGAGAAAGATTGGAGGAAGCTAACGAACCATTATTTATATCAATCATATTGATTGATAACGACGACGAACCAATCTCCTCTCAAATAGATATTGATGTTCCAAGAGAACCTGCAGAAAGACGTGACATCGCATCATATGCTTGTAGTAATCACTAGTGAAGTATACATCTCCCCCATTTTCTTGTTTGTTGAAGACTCCAAAGGATCTTGTACATAGAAAACATATCGACGCAACGGCTGATAAGCTAGTTGAGATTATTTCCGAGAGTAGGTGTGATTTCATTGGTTTCCCACACTCGCTCATTAAACGCTAAACACGCTTATTTCGATATGGGGAAATGGTGAGGGAACGGTGAGGATAGTGGACGGATAAGGAAGGAACTAAGCTCGAATAGTTCTCGTTAGTTTGTCTTGGCATCAACTCCATATATTAGAATTTCATTGGTGGGACATGGAAAGCGTTGTTGATAGGAGCGTTCTTATGATTAGGTTACTTCGTATCAGTTTGTCCAATCTTCTGGAAATGAAAATCTTGTAAAAGGTTTGCCATGGCAGCCTACTAAGTGTATGTATGTATGTATGTATGTACCTGCATATACGAACTGATGATCCCGAATCTCGGCACCTTTAGATGTTCTTGGATGTCCTTGGATGTTCTTGGATGTTCTTGAACCTTCTTGAATCTTCTTGAATCTTTTTGAATCTTCTTGGATGCTCTTGAATGCTCCTAGATGCCCCTAGATGCCCACTCATATTGCGACGAGAATCATGTCATCTTGAATACACAAGCCAAATGCTTTCGGCATAATTTCAATGAGGCTTGAACAAGATATCTTCATCATATTAGCTCGATTGATGCGAGATGTAAAATGTGCGAGACGTCCGAGGTAGAATGATTATTATTCTCCATGTTCGCTCTCAAGACAGTGTTCGACCTATTCACTCAAATTATCATTTCCAGAATGGACCTTGGGATGACTTACTATGACACCTTTAAAACCTTCCAAGTCTCCGAACCGGAGCGGTCTAGTATGTTGAATATGCCTTCTCTCTTGTCTCGCACGAGTCCCTTCACTCAAAGTGTCAAACGGATATAGCATCAAACATAACATCGATCTTCAATTGCTACCATCCACTAAAACTCCATTTCATGATCTTATAACCTCAAGGTATCAAAATGCCGCTTTGCTCTCAACCCAAAAAATTCCACCAACATGCATCCATACAGTCGTAAATACATCAAACCGCCCCAGCCCATCCCTATCTTGATTTATGTTCATTCCTGTGGTATCAAAGTCTTCAAATCCCCCTAGTATCGAAAAACGGGCTGTTTGCCAGCAGGTACCGAATATCTCGGCTCATCATCCTCATCATCTTCATCCCTTTCAGGAACGGCAGCATGCATTGTGACATTGCCTATACTATTATCCTGTCTATTCACATAACTCTTCGTTTCCTTGAAACCGGGGTGATATGGTTCAACCCCAAGGGTATCATTGAATTGCCCGGTTGCTTTCGGGGGCGCATCAGAGGGAAACGGTGGCCTGGCAATTCTCGAAGAACTTGACTCTGGATCATTGAAAGGATTTCGTTCATCTTCTTCATCACCCATAGGCAAGAAATCTCCAGGTGGCGGAATTGGTGGTGCTGATCTACTACTACTGCTCGCGACCTGTCTGGATGTTTGATTCGGTGGCGGACCAGGAGGAGGTGTAAACCCTGGACTTGGCCTAGACGGAGGAGTTGTGGTTTCTCCATTTCCAAGCCCCATAACTTTCCGTGCATGTAGTACGGATCTTTGGTGCAGGTTTATGGCCAGACTCAACTGTTCATTAGTGTTGATCAAGGTTTCCATGGTATCATTGTCCGGTCCTGGATTTTCCGCAACCATGTACGCTTGCACACTCCTGCTGGCAGACTGACAACGATCAGCGAATTCGCGGACGAGTTCATTGGCAAGGAGTTCGGACGGAGGCGTGGATTGTACAACTTGGGAGAGGAGTTTTGCGGAAGTGCATGCCTCTTCAATACGGGATGAAAGTTCATGAGGAGGGGGAAGACGGCGAGTATGATGATTACGCCCAAAGTAGTTTTGTTCATTGGGATCAAATGGTGGAGCGACGAGGGTTCGCGGACCCGCCGGACCTGTGGGAGCCTGGGATGCATTAGAAGGGAAAAGCCACCGACTACAATGCTTGGGGAAACTTGCTGCAAATCTGGCCATCTTCTCTTGCTCCTTCTTCCACATCTCAATTAGAGGAGCAAGTGTTTCATCATCCGCCTTCTCTGTCGTAAATGTCCCCAAGGTTTCCATTAATATCTGCTTGACACTTAAATCCCTTCCAGTTCTTAGGAGCTCTTTCACAGTTTGTACAAATTTCAGATCCATATTCCTCGTAAAGGTCCTCCCAGGGTTGTCTGTCAAAATTCGAATCAACATGATCGCATTGTATTGTACATATGGTTTGCTGGAATTCTCTTTGGAGAGGAACTTTCGAATCTGATGAGCGCATTCTTTCGCGGCGGCTGGAGATGATTCTGCTGCTTCGACAATTGCAGGTAGGTACCCGACTTCTTCACCCTGCGCATTGTTAGATATGATACTTCACAAAGTAGATATCCCAAGAAATTGAACACACCGAACCATGTGGACCGCCAGATTCGCAGAAGGAACGCTAGAGTATGATTATTAGTACAAGTCTTCCAGGCAAGGTGATGATAAGGGTGATAACATACTATATTTCTTGCTGCATTGGCTTCCGGGGTATCGAGTCGAGGATCTATAGTTTCTTCATTTGGATCTTTGGATGCTATGATATGATGGCCATGATCAGTAAAACTCCAAATCAACTTCTTACTCCATGATACATGACATAAGTGAGTGGGAATGCATCTATTTCATTTGAAATTCACCTACCACGCTTTAATGAACCTAGCATGCGATTCATACCCATACTCTTCATTGCTTTCATGATTGCGATATCCGCCGTCAGATGAAAAAGTTTGATGTATATAATTTTCCTCGTAAATTGATGTTGTTTTGATGAGAAATGCGATAGGGAAGTTGGGTGAAATGCGATAACGAAAACCGTTGGCAGAAATTTATCTTTGTAGGACTAATGGTGGGATGAGGGATGAGAGATGAGAGATGAGAGATTAGATATGAGATGAGATATGAGATATGAGATGAGTAGGGGGCGACGAGATTTGAAGATTGAAGATTGAAGTTTAATGTACGACGAAGAAGAAGAAGAAGAAGATGATGATGATGTTCTTCTGCATTAACCAGTTTCAACCTATAAATTCTGGTGCAAAGTTCCAGGATTGTTTCGTTTCTTCCTTGGGTATCACTTGT
This sequence comes from Monilinia laxa, assembly GCA_009299455.1. NCBI lineage: Eukaryota > Fungi > Ascomycota > Leotiomycetes > Helotiales > Sclerotiniaceae > Monilinia > Monilinia laxa. Next base: position 28,829 of record VIGI01000010.1, read on the forward strand.
GGTAATTATACTCGAATACTCTCTCTATTTATTATTTGATGATGGGATGGATCATGGTGGTTTTATTGAGGCGGTTATTCTTTTGGGAAGGCGGTCAAGTTGTTCAAGTTGATCAAATGAGATAGATACCAATAGATACAATGCGATGCGATACGATACGATACGACATGCACTCTGTACAAAGTATGAAAATGAATTGTGGCGTAGTTTCAATATCGTTTTCTTCAATGCGCTGGTGAAGAAAGGGTTGTATTTCCGTTGGTATTGGAAACTTGAACTTGTATGTATTTTGTATTTTGTATTTGTATTTGTATTTGTATTTGTATTTGTATTTGTATTTATATTTATATCTGTAACCTATTTGTTACTACGTATACTCGAGTATACTATGTACCTACTTTTACTTCTACTTATATTTTAATGTCCTCCTCAACAACAACAGCATCATCTTCATCTTCATCATCATCATTTTTATACATCTTATATCCTCAATCCATAGAGCAAATCCTAGTTATTACCAGCCTCTACAAAATATCGTCATTATCCTCATCATGTGGCAATAAAATATCATTTGAGTTCGTCACCTCGTCGTAACCATCAACACTCCAACTCACAAATCAACACTGTCGCCAAGCAGCACAGCCTTCCCTTCCAAATATACGTACTGTCCCAGACAAAAATACATCAAAAGTACGGAGTACATGATAAAAACGCCAACACGCAATCCTATCAATTTCGGTCCCTTCAAGTAATCGTGGCTGAGCCTATCAACTTTAAGAACATCGGTTACTATATTTGGTGTTGATGTACTGTAGGCCCTCCGACGACCAGGACCCGAATTCCGAATACTTCAAGTGGAGAGGACTCAAGGATGAGCTTCGAAAACAACGTGAATTTGGTGTGGTGAGTAAATGACACGTCAAGAACACGTATGGAGGAGAGAAAGCAACACATCACCTAGAAGCTTAAATGCCATGTTTTGAGTATTTCAATACCCATTGATTCTCGTACAGATTTTTGGTGATCCTACTTTTGGAACAGATGTTGTTGTTATTGTTGTTGTTGTTTCGAAAGTTTAACCGCACATTTCGTATTCGGACGGACTTTTCTTACGTCTGATGGTGGAGATTTCAAAGTAAATAACAGGAAGTCCTGTGTGCACATTCTTCAGTCGTGTGAGTCGCTGGTGAAGATGAATCTTGAGATATCACAAAAAGGCAGGCTTGTACGAAATTACTCATTACATAGAGCGCAATAAAACCAGCATCAAGAATTCATGCGCAATTGAACTCTGATCTAGTGGATGTTGAGAATCATACCATTACTATTGAATATTACCATCTTTCATTTCCATTCATTCATTTCATTCATGTCTTATTCGTTTTTAGGATCCTCCAATTATTAAATTACCACTCAATGGTAGATCCCTACTACTCGATCCAACCCAAATCCCATAATTCCCCTGTTGCAATACCCAACTCTGTTCTACCACACTCCATTCACTCAAATCCCTTCTTGTCAATTTGAATTCCACAGTTACACTCTCCCCAACTGGTATGTTGACCTTCTCGAAACCCCTTAATTGTCTCACTGGCCCGTTTGGGATACCAACATACAATTGTGCCACCTCCATGGCTGAAACGGTCCCGCTGTTTGTCACTGTTGCTTTGACAGTTGCTACAACGTCCCAAAGCGACTGAGCTCCGCCTTGGATAATGGTGGTAATGGGTGGTAGATAAGCTGTGCTCGCATTGGATAGCACGGAGGTCGACAGGTCAGAATACTCAAAGGTAGTATAAGTCAAACCGAAGCCAAATTCAAATCTTGGGGTGATATTCCTAGCATCGAAATCGCGATAGTCGATATAGACACCCTCTGAGAAATCGCTTTGTGGGAAATTGGCATAGATACCCTCTGGGGCCGAGCCATTATACACAATATAGTCCAACTCATTCTTCGCGACGGTATATGGTAACTTTCCAGAGAAAGATTCAACGCCGTACAAGAGTTTGACGAGTGCTCTACCGCTGTCTTGGCCGGGCAAATGACCAAAAATCACGGCAGTAACATTGGGATGCTCGATCCATTGATCAACTAGACGTATACCCGCGTTATGAATTGTTACAATGGTGTTGCTGCAATTTGATGCGACATTTTTCACCAAAGTATCGGAAAATTCATCTAGTGATGTGAGTGCCATTCTTATTGAAGTATGAAAGGGATTGAAGTTATGAAAATGTTGACTAACCATAAAGACCAGGTCGATCACTATTCTCGATAGAGAATGCGTTTAAGAAGACAAGACAAGCATCCGAATTCGTATCAATGACAGGGTCCACAGAAGTAACTAGGAGCCATCAGCAATACTCTAAATCATCAATTCTAGTAACTTACAGTCCCAAAAAAGACTTGTGTCATCATTATAAGCTTGTTCTTGTAAGGCATCGAACGGAGCTGAAATATATGGTGGTGCATTTGCACCGCTTCCACCTGGCCACATCGTTAATGCGTCACATTCAACCAAAAACACGTACTGGAAGTATCTTACCTCCACTAATTAGAGTCCCGTTACTCGCAATTTGTAAGCCAATATTAATGGGAATTGTCAGAATATCAAGATCCAAAGCACTTTCCATCCCAAAAGAGAACCGCATGTTGCCGATATTGTTTTGATGGGGTGCAGGGGCATCATAACCAAAGATGGAGAGTAATTCGGGTTTCTTGAGGGGTAGAGTATTATTTATGTTCTTGACCAGAACGTGGCCTTCCATTGCTCCCCTCAAGAGAATTGGCTTGGAAGAAGGGTTGCGGGCATTGACTTTGGCGTGTGGGGTCAGATATGAAGTCGACAAACCAACTTCTGGAAAACCTTGATCTTGTCCCATCTGATACCAACTAGCCACAATTCTCGTGGCCATGTCAGTCAATCGCGATTCCGTAAGCGATCCATTGGCTACGGCTGCTGTCAAATTCCCACCAGTCGCTCCCCAGAAATCAGACTTTGGCATTACAACGTCAAGTCCAGCTTCTGCGGCCGCAATTCCGGCATGCAATGCTCCCCAGTCACTTACGATGAACCCTTCAAAGCCTAATTCTGTTTTCAAGAGTCCATTTTGGGCTTTACTGTTTTGGCAAGCGTAGGAGTTGTTGAGTCGGTTGTACGAACACATGACGCAGCCGGCTCCTGCATGAACCGCATCGGCAAATGGCCAAAGATATAGTTCGTGGATGGTTTTGTCGTCAATGTTGGATGAAACGGCGGCAATAGACCCTGATGGATTTCGATCGTATTCCTGCTCGTTTCCGATAAAGTGTTTCACTGATGCTATTATCCCAGCATCTTGAATTCCAAAAACGCTTTCGGCCGCTAGCTTGCCAGAAAGATATGCTGTCATACGTTAGCTTTTTCTTTGAATTCAAACCTTTTGTAGTTCGGAGCATTAGCAATTAACCATATGCAACACGAGAACATGAAGAGTTTTAACGTCAAGTTCTTCAAGGTAAGAGAGTGGTGGTATTGGCCACCTCTTACACTTTAGGATGGATGTAATAAGTTTATCTTGAGGTAGATATCCAATGATAAAAGAGGAACCTACGGTCATTGCCAAACCCCTCCCAATTCCTTCCACCTAGCGCCACTCTTCCCAAAGGACCGACCACAGGGCCAAGAGCGACATGAGCTCCTTTCGCTTTGAACTCTCCTGCCATGTTGTATCCTCTTTTATAAGTTAAGTTTTTATTCCAACTTGCACCGACATGCAAGCCACTAGGCCACGCATTCACCAAATCCGTATCACGGAGTCCATTCCCAGCATCAGACAAACAGATACCTGGGAAGCTGAGACGCGGCACAGAGCCTGTCAGACCGGAGCACCCGCCTAAATCTGTTTGCCCGACTGTGAGATTGGAGATTGGCTCTCTCCGCCAGTGTCATTTGAGAAACTAGAGCGACAGCTTTGGTGTACGCAGATGCCCATGATCCATTCCCTGGCATTTCGGCTGTAGTTTATATCAGACATTTGGCCAAAGGGCAGGGCTATGAGAAAGGGTAAAGTTGAGAACTCACGAGATGGATACACAGGTGTTGATTGTCCATAAAAATACGTATCATCCGTAATAACATCTTGAGCCTGTGTGATGCCCTGATAACATAAGATAGTAGAAAGCAAGGCTGTGCGAAGCAGGCTTTTTGTATTGAGAGACTCCATCATGATCAGATGCTATAGAGATGAGAGTATCATGATTAACTTGGGACTTCAGCTTTTTATACACCCAGAGACTGCGGCTGAGAAGCCAAATCGCTTTTCAATTATCTCGTCATCCACTTTTCGACGAATATAACCCGTCCACTATCTTCACTAGTTCATCCATTCCGTCCACATGTTTATCAATAAATCGTACAGTACGACAGCTTGGCCGGGTCATATCAAACAAGGTTTATGATGCACCGGGAAATTTCCCATCTTATAAATCCAGCGTCGGCGCATAAGATCAGATGTTCGACCCCGGAGAAGCTATAAAAGGTGGGGGTTGAAAGATGGGGTACGCTTTGGGACATACGGGATATGGTAAAGATGGACGAGCGCCCTTCTGTGGCCCCTTTCCCCTCATCCCCACACTCCACATATGAAAATTCTGGTACCTGCTTGGCGTTGGGAATTTTCAACGTCACATGAGGATGTAGTTACGATTCTCTAACCTCCTATGGCCGTTCAGTCCGTTAAGTCATTCACGGGTGACGCGAATCGTGATGACAAAGTCTCTTACACAGACTGCATGTTTCTGATGACAAGAGACTTTATCAAATACTCGCCGGGTCGCTCCATACCTCGGCAATGCTTGGTGTGAAGTCGTATATATCAGCGGGGTCATTTCGGCAGCATTACTCTAATCGAAGGTTCCTGTTCTATGTCGTGTCTCTGGCGTTAGCTTGGCGCCTTAATGCTTGTCATTGATTGTCTGTAGCACGCGGGAATATCCGCGCGCTCAGGTGTATGAGTTGTCGTATGCAGTATCATGGCGATTGAAGACCTTTTTTTGACAAGTCATTCCCTGATGTCAGAAATTTCTTAGCAACCAGCTCTTGGGGTGGCTTTGACAAGAATGTTGTAGTTGTTGCCGATAATACATGCCAACCCAAGTCGCGACGATGTGGTCGGACTTCTGAAGAAAGAGCATATTATCCAGGAAGTTGATTGTAGATTTATTTACACATAAGAAGAGGAAGGGGAAGACTAGCGGGACTTTTGATTGTAGAAATAGAGATAGAAATAGGAGTGATCCTGGTTCCTGAATTTTAAACCAGACATGAGGTTTTAATGGAAGGTCATTTGGATATGAGGAGATACGAATTCGAATACGGGTATTGAATGATGACTTAGTGTTCTTATCCGAGTAAAATAAGTTTTGGAAACTCAATTGGTGTCATGGTTTGCTATTGAGTAGCTACTTGGGATATCAACCGGGGAAAGTCTCGGTAAATAGAGGATCTGCCGTGGATTTCACAAAAAGTTTCAGAAAAATGCATAAGTTTTCATCCGGCGATTACTTCGATTAGAAGGGTTCTCGGGGAAATTTGCCAGATGTAAAGAGAGCTTTATCAATTATCATTCAGCGGAAGCAGAGCATTACGGTTGTAGATTTTAAGCAAGATATTAACGTAGAGTATGAAATTGATAGTCCGGTAAGGATTTGATCAAGAAATGGATGGATAATTATATATGGGCTTCTCTTGGACGAAATGGGTTGTCGATAGTGAGTTCTGAATGTCTATTTTCATTCAGATCACGGTATGAATAACTTCAAGCAGACATTTACTCATCTTTTCCAAATGTTATAGTCACAATCAAACAAGAAAATGAGGATACTGGCCAACATCTACTGTCGCTGACAAAGTCTAAGAATGCGAGTGTGGGGTAGATTGAGAATCCCCACTCATGCAACCCTGTGTCAATTTCAACAACTTCAAACTCAAAGTATTCACCACCGTCACACCGTTGCACCAAAAAAGCCATTCCCACCATCATGCCAAAGCTAATAGTGATAATCGGTGTAACCGGCAACCAGGGAAACTCCATTGCTCAAAGGTTTCTCCAAGATCCTAATTACAAAGTCCGCGGCATAACACGAAACTCCTCATCCGCCACCGCACAATCACTCTCAGCACAAGGTGTTGAGATCCTTGAAGCGGACTTAGACAATGTAGATTCATTAGTCTCCGCATTCCAAGGTGCAAACCTCATATTCAGCGTGACGAACTATTGGGAACCATTTTTCCGCCCCGATTGCCGTGTGAAAGCACAGGAGAAGGGAATATCGTGTCGAAGATATGCGTATGAGGTTGAGTATCAACAAGGAAGAAATATTGCGGATGCGGCGGCTCATGCGAGTGTCTTTCCTGGACTGGATTCTAATGGCTTTATTGCGAGTACGTTGAGTCATGCGGGAAAATGTAGCGGAGGAAAGTTTACGGAGGTGTATCATCATGATGCGAAGGCTGATGTGTTTCCTGATTATGTGAATGAGAGGTATGGTGGGGAAAGCGGATTGGCGGCCAAGATGAGTTGTGTTATGACGGGGTATTTTACGAGTAGTTATAAATTGGCCATGAAAAGCTATTTGGGGAAGGTGTGTTCCTTTTTCTTAATCTTATCCTAATCTCTTGCGCAGTTTGAACGATACCATCCTAGTACCCATCAAATGTAGTCCGTTTCAAATTGATCCAAGGTAGGATTTATTAGCTAATATGACGGGTGTGCGAAGCAACCCGATGGGAGCTTCCAGATGAGCTTTCCCACGACCCCAGACAAAGCAGTTCCTCATTTAGCCGTGAATGACGATCTCGGTTCTTTCGTATACGCTGTTTCTCAGCTCCCACCTGGAAATAACTATATGGCATGCGGTACAACCTGTTCTTGGAATGAGTATATCCGTTTATGGAGCGAAATTACCGGAAAGCATGCAACATACCGGCAGTGTACGGAAGAAGAATTCATAGGGAGAGAGGAGGACAAATTGTTTGGGGAGGAACTCTATGCTATGTTTGCTTATTCTAGTGACCCGGGTTATGATGGTGGTGATGCGACGTTGTGGAAAAGTGAAGATATTGAGAAGGTATGTCAGCCCCATTTTGGGGGGGGGGGGATGAAAAATATGGCGAGTAACCAAAAAGATCAACGGCTGACTATATATGCTAAGGCTGAGGTGAAATGTCCTATGACGAGTTTGGAAGACTGGATGAAGGAGGAGGATTGGACTCCTGTGTTTGATCAGTAAATCGCTTCAGTGTGCATCCTATCATTCCGCGAGCGGTACGTAAAATATATCAAAAAAGGAAATCAATACAGAAGTGAGGGAAATTGTATCATGATTGTAAGTTGAGGAATATAAGATACGCTGAAAAGCTATATTGATAAACAAAAGCAAGTATCATATACATTGAGCAGTAAATTGAGTATAGCATGTATATATGTCCTCGAACCAAGAAAAATGGTCTTCACACCAGCCATGACCAAATCCAAAGTTCATGCCGACCTCAATACAACCCCCGCAATCCTAACACTGCTAACAATGTCAAGTTTAACCACTAGCAACATGTACCTCGACAGTTCCGGTTCCAGTATTTTGATACTTGATGTAGGTAAGATCGAGCTTGCCATCAGCGTTGAAATCAATCAACTGCCAAAACCCATTTTGTTCTTGAGTGAAAGTAGAGCCGACATCCAAAAGTCTAGTCTGATAGCCGGAGGCTCTTGATGCAATATGAACCTCGGTTGTCCCAGTACCAGTATTGACATCCTTGATGTAAATTAAATCTCCATTGGCGCTATAGGATCCAAGTTGCCAGAATCCGTTGTTCTCGACTGTGAAGGTAGTACCCGTGCTAATGAGTCTTGTTTGATAGTTGGAAGTAGCGGATGCGACGAAGACTTCATCTGTTCCTGTTCCAGTATTACTGGTTTTAATGAAGACCAAATCTGGCTTTCCATCACCATCATAATCATACACATTCCATTGCCCGTCTTGCTCATTTGCGAATGTGGCAACAACCTCAACAGTGCGGGTTTTGTATGTAGATGCTCCACTAGCAATATGAACCTCTACATATCCAGAGGGGGTGTTTTGCGTTTTGATATATACCAAGTCGGGGAGGTTAGAGCTGGATGACTTGAAAAGGCGCCATGTTCCGTTGTCTTCCTGAGTAAAAGTGGTAGGAACTTCAAGGATTCGAGTCTGGAAATTGGAGGATGAAGAAGCAATGTGAACTTCGACATATCCAGTCCCTGTATTCTTGTTCTTGATGTAGGCTAAGTCAGGTTTTCCATCACCATTGGCGCTGTAGGTTTGTCAGTCAGCCCAACAAATAGACGGTTTATTGGAAGTATAAATGCAGAGGGGAGACCACTTGGTATGTGTGATGTATGTGATGAGAATTGCGATAATTTATGAAATGACAAACAACTTACTCAATTAGTTGCCACCACCCATTATTTTCTTGGGCAAATGTAGTTCCGGTATCCAGAATCCGTGTTTGATATGGAGCCCTTTTTTCAATTTTGTTTGGGATAACAGAGCCGAATACAACGGATGAGAAAAGTGCAAGCTGTTTGAACAACATGACAAAGATGGAGATTGGACTAAAAATATGGAAACTTCTGGAAAAATGTAAAGATGAGGAATAGGGATCAATAAAATGATGAATCAAGGGAAGTTCCCAAGCTTTTTATATTGGTTTATTTACATACTTCCCCGCAAGTTTTTTTCGCCATGACTACGTTCTAATCATATATTACACAATACGATGTAAACGACGCCTTATCAAGAGGCTTGAATGTATTAAGCTGAAGATTAATTAATATTCACATTCAGAGCATGGCAAGATGCATACCAATTGCGACAACTCTCAAAGAAGAGCGAGTATAATGGCTTGCCAGGTCATCGTTGTACCGAGAGATACATGCACATATGGTGTGGCTTCGTGCTGTTCTTCTATCAAAAATTCAACGCTTGTTATGCCCGTGATAAATTATAATGATGTGAATTACGACCCAAATTGTGACTAAATCAGATCATGCTGGTAGCAAATCTCTCACGGCGGCGACTTTGTAGTTAGGTTATATGTGTATTCTACCCCGCTCGGGTACTTTACATCACAGCCTGACAGTATCGGTGTACGTAAAAATTTTAACACTGACCTACATGCGTTGCAATCATACCAAGTAGATTTGAAGCTTTGGAGCCTGCCAACAGTTAATGGAAAACACCTTGAGTCTCTAAGAAGACCTCTCACCTGGAGGAGAACTACTGTGTGCAGTCAAATCCCCACACAGTCTTACTAACAGTGCAGCATCCTAGACTCTACAGCATATGCTATAACCTTGCACAGCATCATATTAGCTTAAAATCATACATAGCCAGTTGAAGGTCAACGCATAGATTTTTTCCCCTTTCCAATACATAATAGGTTAGCGTTGCACTGGAAAAGTTTTATCACCAAAACAAGGCAGGTAAAGAACAAGGCCCTTTCAGAAATCATGATCACCAACAAAACAAATGCAATGAAAGGTCAGACCTTGGATCTTCTTCATTGAAATGTCCCCAAGGTAATCAAAAGGCTAAAGGGGTGACCATATGCTGGGAATAGAAGTCCATGCCTCCTCCTCTTCATATGAATGCGGAATTACAAATGTCTTTCCGAGATCACAACCACTCCCAAGGATGTTTTAGAAGTCCTAACAGTGGTCCAGTAACGACGATCCTCCTCAGGCCAACTACAAAATAGGAGCCAAGAACTTTCGTTTGAGTATCCTAGTTTAGTATGATATGTTTGCTAATATAAACGCCAACATACTGATATTATGCGGACCGAAGCGCAGGGACGAAGGAGTGTGCCCCCACCCTGGGGCTGAGATAATTGCGATGCAATGCAGGTGAAATGCCAACCGAAGATTTTGAATTTGTGATACGATGAAAATCGTTAAAGAATTCCATTTTCAGCTCACTCGTGCCAGGGCACACTTAAAGAATAAATGCTGCATTGCATGTTGTGGTTTAAACTGTACGAATGTGTTGACTTGCAGTAAACGTTAAACTTACTAGCAATGAGGTTATTCTAACAATGTAACTTCATTGCGCGATGTCACAGTGTTATAGACGATGTTTGCCCGGAGACAGACGAATGGAAAAATGAACCATGAACGCAGAACTAGCTACTCGGGTTGAACGTACGGTTTTGTGACATCAAGTTGCTTCGTGTTCTTCTTAAAACCACATTCTATGCAACGGTCCTACGATACTAGAGAATGAATCTCTTGTTCAAAAGTTATGGTAACTTCATGGGACACATAAAGTATCGAATCGTTCGATTTAATCAGCGTTGTACCATAATTACACTTTCGTCAGATGAGCATGAATCGTGGTAGCGAGAGGTACCTATAGCTAGTAATTGCAAGCAACGCAACAACGAGCTAAATATTCGTCAACAAAGTATCATGAGAAAAATCTGAACAGATATTAGGCCATACTATCAGAGCATTGTGTGCTTGCAATTGATGACACTCGAGCAAGCATGATCGAGAGGTCCAATGGAACCATGTCATAGCCCCGTCTGCAGGTTAACGTTCATCATCGGTTTGTCACTAGAATAAGTATGAGTACCGGTGGTCAGAATAGTTCATGATTTGATGATCTCAGGTTTCCCTCGAACTTTGGCTCAAAATAATTGCTTGGATCACATGACCGCACGGATAGGATCAATGCCTACACGTGCACAAACTCAAATAACCATATTTCACATTCCACTGGACCCTGTAATGAGGGCAAAACAATACAGAATCACCATTTCAAATGCCTCATTCGTAACATAATATTCGGGTCTCTAAAAGCTTACAATGTCTTCCACCAGAGATGCTCTTAATTTCCCCGAATCTGAACGTGCCCAAATGGCCGATTACCTACCATCCAAAACCTCCATTGCAGCTGCGCACTTGAAATCACTCCCCCATACAACACTCACATATGCTACCTCGATAGACTCCCAAATCACAATAAGTCCAGGCATCGGATCACCTATATCGGGTCCGGCATCAAAGGCTATGACGCATTATTTGAGATCTAAACATGATGCTATATTAATAGGTGTAAACACTGCGATCGCAGATAATCCGAGCTTAAACTGTAGGCTTGAAGGGGTGGGGGGCTATGGTGGAGGAAATTCTTTGGATGGACAACCAAGACCAATTATTATCGATCCCAGAGGTCGATGGAATTTTGGAGAAAAGAATAAGATTTTCGGCTTGGTGAAGGATGGCAGAGGAAAAGCCCCTTGGATTATCACTGTGGAACATGAAAATGAAATTTCATGCAAGAAGAGAGACTTTCTTAACAGAGTAGGCGGAAAGTACATATTCTTGTCACCGGGGCAAACAGGAAAGTTTTCTTGGGGTCAGATCCTACAAGCACTTCGGAAGGAACGTATTGAAAGCGTAATGATTGAAGGTGGCGCTGGGATCATTAATGGTATGCTAGCTGAAAGTCGAGAACTAATAGATGGCATTATTGTGACCATAGCACCGGTCTGGCTTGGAAAGGGAGGAGTTGTCGTAACACCAGAGAGAGAGAATCAGGGAAAGGAGGCAGTGAGACTGAAAGAAGTGAAGTGGATTCCACTGGGACAGGACGTTGTTTGTTGCGGAAAAGTTCTTCAATAATAAGGTTTTAGTTTGAAATCAATCCTATTGATCAAAGCGAATACTTAAGTTGCTAGGCTGTGTCTGTTGAAAGCAAAGTACCGAATTCAATATACTTCCCCACTGATATCAAACCCTGGTGGATGTCTTATGCGGCGATGGTGGATTCTCATCCCGCAAAGTATACCGAAGAAGTCCTTCACAACATGTCATCCGCAACCGTTAATCTTGATGAACTATGGTATTTTAGAAACGAGGAACTTAGATGTTGTATACTTGATGTACAAGGGTATATATCATTGAGTGCGGGAGTTCACAAGTAGTATTTAGTGTCACTAAAGCAGGCCAACCGATATCAATACAAAAAAGGCCGACAATAGTATTCCCTACTTTTCCAATATGACTCCAGATTCCCTAATGTTTTGTGTGATGCCATATATTACAGTGTTTTACAATGTTCATAGCTCATATTGCTAGACAGCTAATATTTCACAAAACATGATCAGTCTCGACCCTTGAAATTGCGAGATTCCCGTCCAGACTTTTGCACCACGCTCCAATCATCATCCTCTGTGTTAGATACTTTTTTGCCGAACCTAGCCTCTTTCTCTTCATCTAGCTCATAATGAACTTTCACGTCGAGAAAATCACTGGGCCTCTTTGGTATAAATTTAAAATCATCAGGCCCCAAGACAAGCTCTTTGCGTTCTGGGAACACTTCTCTCATTTGCCCATAAACACTCGTGATATTCTTCATATCCATCAACTCTACCATTTTCAACGCTGCCTCCATAGTCTTGTCCATTTCATCCTGATTCGGCATCGATCTAGATGTGAGGCTCAATTCCAAACGTGAGCCGCCTGCTTTTCCAGCTTCGATACTAGTACAAATTATTTCGTGATTATCGAAATTATACACTGCTGTCTTTCTGTATTCAAGTTTGGTGAACAGATATTCAACATCCAGGCCCAGTTGCGGTTTTTTTGCCCGCTTCCAGGCATTCTCGGTGCATAGATGTTTAGCAAGAGGCAGGATCAGCTTTGGTGGTGTTTCCAATTGCTGGTCGCTGCTTAGATCTAGCTGAGAGTTTTGAACAAAATCCTTCACCGCGCTTGCAGCGGATTTTAACCCATCCAGAGCGTCATCTAGTTCAGAGTCTTTCATCAACATACTTGAACGAATCTTTCTCTCGAATTGAAGATCTGCTTTGAATTCAGGGAGCATGAGATCCGCAGTCTCAGTGGAAACGATAACATGAATATCACGAAGTCTTACTTCGAATGATTTTGGATCAATCGTGAATGACATCTCTATTGGAGGAAAGTCATCGAAGGCGGAAGGCCCAATTGGCTCGCCATCTGGACCGAGAGCCCATGGATTGGGTTTGAAATATAAAACGAGTTCTTGATTTGGTTTGTGAGACACCGTCTTGTCGATATGATCTGACTGAAAAAGTCCTGACAGATTTGGCGCTTGGGTGGAAAACATTCGGGTTGCTCCATTGGCCATTTCCATTTCCAGCTTGTTCATATTCAATGTTTCGTCAAGTGACACTATGCCGTGGCCACTAAAAACCCCTTCGTCGTTGTCGACCTGTTCGCCAACTCGGTGGCTGCTGATATTGTGTAGAACAGTTCCGGCTTTAATCAAGGTAGTGGGGAAATATTCATGAGACCATAAAAACTCAGCTCCTTCAAGGCTAGAGTCTTTCTGTCTTTCACCAAGAAGGTTTACGCCTACAGTTTTGAAAGGAAATTGATACTGGGCCTTTTCGGGCGAGTGATCCTCATTTGGAGACTTAGGGGTGGCAGTAATCCATCTACTCCATGTGTGAAGTTTTTCGTGCCAAGAAAGCTCGCGCGATCCTGGGAATCGAATAAAGGCTCCAGGTAGATGAACCTGATGAGAAGAGTCTTCGAAGTTTCGTAATCCAATTTTCCTTGAAGCGTGATAACTTTCATCGAAACGGGCAAGATCCAGTAATAAACGTTTCACAACATCAACCCGTTTTGACAATTTAGATTCTGGGTCGGTAATCATTGATGAAACCAAGAGCTGCAAACTGTTAGTAACAAACAACGGAGAATAAATTCAAGACTACTAACAGAAGGTTCCCGGTGTGTCAATCTTCTGATATCTGTTTTCGTCAATTCGCCAAGTTTGGCCAACACCCCTGAGGTAAGGGTTTTAGACTCCCAATTGCTTCGGTAACGAGGGTGACATAATTCTTTCAATTGAAGTCCATCCCGGCTAATACTTCGAATTCCATCTTGAATCTCAGCGACGATGAGAGCGGATTTTTCTCGGGTCGATGTAACCCGTAGAACTTGGCGAGGGCGATATATTTCAATCCTTTCGGGCTCATTAAGATAGTATCGTTTGATCACAGAATCTAGATACCCTTGGCCTACATGCAGACTATATCAGCCGAGTTTCAAAAAGAACTAAAAGACTACCGTTACGCACTGATTAAAAAGTCTAGATCCTTCATGTGAATCTGGACTTCAACTTCACCTATTCCCTCAACAAGCTCTGGAACTTCGAGTCGCCAGCATTCTCTCAAAATTCTTACCACGAGGGTTTGCTTGTGGTTGTAGGAAGAGGGGGAATATCCCCGTAGAGGGCTGACATCAAGTGGCTGACTGATTGGAGAGATTTCTGGTATCCAAGGAGTGACTTGTACCATTGCTTCCTCATCATCAAGAATCCCCCCTCCAAGAGAGGGGAATTTTCTTCATCCTATCTTTCCTTGGCTGTGATTGAAGATACGTCTTCAGCTGAGTAACTGTGAAACTATCCTGCATTGACTGCACTAGGTCATTGAAGTCTTTCCATGTCTGTATTTTGTCCTTCAGAGGTTTAAATTCATTGATATTTGTCTCGACGTCTTTCGAAGATATGATTCCTGTCTCGCTTTGGATCGTGGCCAAGATATCAATACTCTCGGGTGCCGGGTCTTCACCAATGTCCTTAACTTTCTCTTTGTAGAATTTTAACTTTGAATCCCGCAATACAAGAACTTCAGCGCTCTTGCCCAACGTATCCACGCCTGACAATATCACGCTATCTCCAATTTTCTTTGTTCCAGTATGGCCATAGACCTTGGGTACGCTTCCGCGGAAATGTTTGGTGACTCGACTGTACCTTGGAGGCTTGACCACAGCATAGGGTCTTCTGATTACAACATCATTTTGACGCTCCGGTGGCCATTCTCTGGGTCTTTCTGGATCTATGTTCCTTTCGCTGAACGAGTTTTTGTCTTCATTGCTATCCTTTTCACTTCCACTGTATTGAGATTGGCCATCGGAGGTTCCAGGCTCATTGCCTTCATAATCTGCTGCCAACTCAGTGGAGTACGTTCTTCGAGTCAAAGGTGGTAGAAGTCGTTGACCTAGTCGTATTTGGCATCTCAAGCATATATGTGCCGCTGAAATATGTCGGCGAATCATGTATGCGATGGTAAATTCGTCGAGAATAAATTATAATTGCCTTTCTCATTCTTTACGCAAATCTTCATATTTTTTGAAGATCGGGAAAGTCGGCCGACCCATCGCCGCATAGTTTTTCCGATAAAACGCGATAAGTCGCGTCTCCAGAAATAATAAATACTAAGTTATAGTAGTTTTTATCTAATCTAGCTTAGCTAAGTAAGGTTAATCCAACCTTTCATATTTTAAAACATGATTTGATTTTTACTTATCCATATAATAAAGTGAAGAAAATTAAAGCTTCCTTCGATTATTTAAAACTATTATAATTGAAATATAGTATAGGATTTTAAATACTATTATTAAATATTATATAAATATTATATAATATTAATTAAACTTAACGCTTTTTTAATAATAATTTTTATTATTAAATAAATGTTTTATTATTTCATTATATTTCTTGAAAAATATAATTAAATTTATTAATTGAAAAGCACTTTTTGTAATACGAATTTTGTTGGCTAAAAGGTTAAGGGTCTTTGGTGGGACGAGCTGTGATGTATATAGGTTCTAAGGTGTTTGAGGCACTAAGGGGCTGTAGTTAAAGCTCGTCAAGGTATAATAAAGTACAGTACACTGTTGGTGGGCCACTTACCTTTTCGAATAATAACATCCCGCTTTTCATGATAGGATCACCAGGATCTTACTCCGTACAACAATACTGCCCTTTTCTTCTCCACAAAAACAACTTCGAATTCTTCAGATTTTAAAGTTGTGAAACTCAACCACCAAAGTCATCTATTGATTCTATTGCTCTTACAAGGCTTTGTGCATAGATCGTCAATATGCCCATTATTTCTAGAAGGGGTGGACGTCAAGTGGTCCGTTTTACTCATTCCAATCCTCCTTTCCTCAACTGCCCCGCGTCCCCAAACTAAAACTATACCAGCAAATTAGAGAGGACGATGAATCAGAAGAAGAAACTCCTCGAAACTCTCAGCGCCGCCGTTACGCAGCTCACGAATCAGACGAAGAAGAAGACGACGAAGATGAGGATGATGCAGGAGGTGAAGGTGTGGAGTTAGATAGGGAAGACTCTCTAGATCAAGCCGTGAAGAAATTGGTCAGATATGCTTTGGCATGCGAATTTCAACGATTGCCAATCACAAGGACTGGTATCAAGGAGAAAGTTCTTGGAGCACAAACGAGGTCTTTCAAATCTATATTTGAACCAGCACAAGAGTCACTAAGAAACGTATTCGGCATGGAAATGGTGAAACTCCCTGTTAAGGAGAACGTTACGGTCAAAGGGCGATTGAGTCAGTACACCTTGAAATTGCCTGTGCTCCCTAGCTAACTCATTTTTCTTACAGAGGAGGCTGGCAGAAAATCCAAAACCACAACAATCTCTTCCTATATTCTTACAAGTATTCTCCCCCCCGAATACCGATCACCTTCAATTATCCAACCTTCGAAGGTAGTCAGTCAGTGGGAGGAAGGAACATACATCGGTTTTTACACCACGGTTGTTTCAGTCATAATGTTGAGTCCCGACTCTATGATTACCGACAGTAAACTCATGTCGGTGTTAAGAAAGCTCAATGCGGAAAAAAATATGCCAATGGATAAAACCAGTCTCATTTTAAAGAAAATGGCACAACAAAATTACATAACTCGCGCGGTCGAAAGAAATGACGGAGACGAGGTTATCGAATGGCGAGTAGGACCTCGTGGGAAAATGGAGATCGGTACAAAAGGTGTCGAAGGAATTGTGAAGGAAGTTTATGGTGCGGAAGCCCCCGAAGATCTTGATAAGAGGCTGGAACGTAGCCTAGGACTAAGGAAGAGGAAGGAAGTTGGGGGAGAGGGAGGTGCTACCCACCAAAATGGAACAAGCGCTACGAAAGTTGCTCGAAGGGGACGGCCACGAAGAGAATCAGATGATGAAGATGATGAAGATGATGAATAATCGGTAGATACTTTTAATGTCATGGTGAATTTTGGTTGGTATGGAGTTTTTTGGGGGACGGGGGGGGTTAAATAATGGATTTATGGACATGGTAGGATTGCGAAATGTAGTGCACATCTCAGGCCAGGAGTTTTTAGATACCGGGGTAAAGCAATCTAGTTCACCTGTTTTCTTATGAGATATTATGAACCTTGAAAGAGTGTTGAAAGTTGATTCAATTAACGCATGTGGACTCACAAAACAAAAGCAATGTAGAAAATGACGTCAAGTTCCAATCACAATCGCTTTCGACCACTTCATACTGGTATACAAATATTACGATGATCTCCATTCCATACCGGGCTTTACAGAAATAACTCTGTATTGTTGAATTGGGCACTAGCAACATTGTTTGATTTGATACACGAAATAGCACGAAGGATGTCCTTCGATGAGAGATTATGAATAGATCATCGTCACCCGGTTGGAGATATTGACCTTGGCGAAGAAAGATATGCGAGTTGCTGAGCATGGTTTATCGCGAATTTCTGTGCTCATGCGATCTTCGTGCATTACAGGCAATATCTCATAGAGCTCGTTCCTATTGTTGTCCCCAGCAATTATATATGATATCAATCTCAATCTCAACCATATATTTGCGCCTGAACACCAATCTTGTAATCTCTCGCGCAAAGAGAATCTCTAGTCATTCTTCCCTCGGCATAAAATCCGATTGTATCACCGCTCGTGATAATAACTACCCCAGGCACGCTTCGGTGTCCAGACTTCCCCTACGGAATCCCGTCATCACTATATTGGCCTAATCCTGCACTTCAGGAGGTTTCCCAACAGGTTGAATCATTTTCTGTCTAGTATCAGTCTCCTTCACACGACTTTAATTTCCTCATGCCCAAGAGAGTCCCAAGCGCGATCTGACGACTACTCAGGAATATAGCACAAGACCACACACCTCAATCATATTCTTCCTAACAATTTCCCTTGGACTACCCATTCCAATCGCCATATAACTCAACAAAGGCGGATGGCCTACATAAGACGCATAAGAATCCCTCTGAATATTACTTGTCCATTCAAATCTTGTTGTATCGGCATGACCAGTTCCAACATAGCGCTGCTGGAGCTGCTCGAGCTGTTGCTGAGCGCGAAGTTTGTCCGCCTAAACACAAGAACATGTTAGCGGATTCGCTGTTAACTTATAGGATTGGTATTCATCGAGGATGGGATTTATATTCATAAATCTGATCGCAATGTGTTCGCGACCAAAAAACATAAACAAATTGCAGGAGGCTTACCATTCTGTCTTGATTGATTGATGAGTTACTTGGAACAGAATAACCCAAAGATCAACTTCAAGAGATAACTGTTGAACGGCCCGTCTTTCATCCAGCGGCCGCTAGCCCAAAGGGTCGTGCTCTCATTATATCCTTCCAGTCATTGCAATGGAGTAGACAAGCAAGTATTTCCTTCGTGTTTCAAGAATTTGGTTTATCAATGAATTAATTGGAATTGCCATCCTGGATGGGGTTGAATATTTCTGGTTCATAGTTGATTTGAATATCAAGGAGGAGCAGAGATAATTGGCCATGGAGTAAGTTTGAATGTCCACGTGATCACGCGTTTCCTAACCCATACCACAGGAACACCCCATTTGAGCTGAGACCTCAAGGTCAAAATTACCCTCTCACATTGGGTGAGCGTCTTGCGCATGCAGACAATTATCGTACCGATCATGAGAATCTAGAAAAGACTCGTGAAAGTATCCAGAAGTTTTACCGTAGCAGCTTTGCATCAGCACACACCGGTGACCATATGAATTGTGAGAGTTGTATTGGAATGAACCGTCAGATGCGCAAAGCCTACCAGGATTGGTATTTATCAGATGAACCGGATCGCTGGTACTCTAAAACTGTTCGACTATAAAGCAGAATTACAATCCATGTTTGACC
The DNA here is from genome assembly GCA_009299455.1 of Monilinia laxa. NCBI lineage: Eukaryota > Fungi > Ascomycota > Leotiomycetes > Helotiales > Sclerotiniaceae > Monilinia > Monilinia laxa. The sequence continues at coordinate 47,863 of VIGI01000010.1, forward strand.
AGCCTACAGTCCACAGTCTCGCCAATATACACAAAAGAGCGGACCAGGAGTTTCGGGCGCATTTGAAGAAAGATTTATGTGCTCACATACCAGGAGATAGCGAAGATGTTACTGAATTTAAGGACCGCACTGCAATGGAATTAGATGGAGGAAGAGATATTCCAAAAATTCTAACCGCTTACTTAACTGAGCAAATCAAGTCGTGTCCACATTCCGATCAGGTAGACTTCATCCTTCGTCTGAACGACACTACCACCAACGAAGAACGAATCCCGATATTCATTTCATATTATTGCAGTCCTCTAGATTCAGATTCAGCCAGCGTGCGTAATTTTAAAAGCAAATATATACGCATGTTTGAGAATGGCGATCCACACGATGAGGTTGTTACCGCTATGAAGAAGGAGAGCGCTCGTTCGAAGGAAATCGAAATAGCTCAACTTCGACGCCGTTTGAATGAGCTTAACCTTGCACAGTCAGCTCAGCTAAAGGCAAAAGCAAAGAAAGCTGAGAAAGATACTCTCAAATACCAGCGTCATCAGCAGGTGGCAAAGGAGAGTAAAGCATTTTGCTCATACGACGGTTGTGACGAAGATGTCGATTTGACCTTGCCAGATGGTGCATTACAATGCGTTTTATGCGATTGGATCGCGTCAAAAGTTCCTGAAGATGAAAGTCATAAAAGGTACTATTATTGTTGTCCTGATCATGCGCTTCTGGATCATGATGCTCATGAACAAAATGATCACTTTTGCTTGAGTGCCCATTGGAAAGATTGTTGCTTGTCACAAATTGGCGCTATTGGTAGTGAAACTTATGATGGAATGGGTTTATGTAAAGTCTGCATGATTAGTGGACACAAGGCATTTTTCTGTTCCGAAGAGTGTTATGAAAAGAACTATGATCAGCATGCGGCAGAGTGGCACACGGATGAGAATGCACAGAACTCGCTGGAAGTTTTCAGTATGCCAGATAACTTCGTGATCGAGGATATTGGTAATGATCCTGGATTAGAGAGTGGAGAAGTGGAGGACACAGAGATGAAGGATATTTGATACGGCAGTTGTCTTCATGTGTTATAGTGATAAATAAATGGAAGAAATAAAAATAAACATAAATTTTAAGACTAGGTCTAGGCATTAGTTCATGTCTTTAGAACGTATTTTCGCACATGAATATACACTACCAAACCAAGGCTCGCACTATTGTGCACTGTGGTTAATGGCTGTTGCTTGAAGCATTCGGAGTAGAATTTTTTGTTTTCTGGTAGCCCAGTAACTAAATAATGTCATATCAGCTTCTGATTTGAAGTCTTTTACTTTCTTGTTAGCAATCAAAATATCAAAACTACTTTGGGCGTCTTATTTCTTCGCTTACTCGAGGTATCTGAAATAGTGAAGGTTCCCAAGTCTCATTTGATGGCTCAATTTAAGGTTAATAGAACTTCAAACCATGATCTGATTATCATTATTGAGCTTGCGATCGATGGGTTTATTTTCGGCATTGATTTTTTGTTTAGGCGCAACTGAGATTGAAAAGGTCATGCCTGGTACTGGTGTAGTCGTCATAGGCATAGTTCGGCTCGAAGTTGATATGCATGCGCTCCCTAAGCTTTTCTAAAACGCATTTTCCCATCACAATATCCTGCTCAAAATGAACAGTCGCAGTTGATTGTATTCTTCTCAAACCAAGAGTCAATTCATGCAGGCAAACATGGAACATCGGAGTAGGACTTTTATGGCCAGAATAGCTCTGTTTTTCCCGACTCCTTCAGTCTTCAAGGATGACACTTATTCAACAAAGAAACACTTGTCAGAGATTTTCTTTTAGAAAATCTAAGAAGGGTGAGTAGAAGTGACTGAATACCTACCCATTATTTCTATCGAATTCGGTAATTCATTCTATAGAGGAAGAAAGATGTGTAGGTTGCTTTTATTATATATTTGTGTTTCCGTAATTGAAGGCAATTCAAACTCAAGTATCAGATTATATTTATAAACTGACTTTCTCAAGTGACAATATTTTGTTTTGGATGATAAATTTCAAGTTTAGATTTGGTCACATATATCTATTGGAATACAATCGTATGAATTCTCTTAATATCATGCAATTTCAGTCCAACATTTGCCCAAAGTCCGGAACATCATCTGTGAAAGGGGTCATCTCAAGATAGTACAAGTATACAATTTCAATTGATAATCAATTCATATTAATCTGGGCCTATTTTAAAGACAGGCTTTTTCATTATATCTGACGTTGTCCTTCAAAGGCTATCTTGCATCCTATTTATATTTTCATTATTTATAAACATCCACAAGAAACTACCTTCACATCCTTCCTTATGTCTTGAACACTTTTATCACCCAAAGTACCCTACGCAAACATTGAGATATTCCTTTTCTCTTCGTTCCTCTCTACATTCCAGTTTAAAGCTTCACCAATTCTTCCGACGCTCCAGCTTTTGATGAAGAGGAACACTAGCAACACATTTGACTATCCGATCATCATCTTTTAAGATGGGGCCACTCTGGTAACATTTGATGATGTTGTTAGAGTCAGGAGATCTTCTAGAAAGATGAGTCTCCTAAAATGGAAAATATGAGTCAGAAGTTTTATCATTGGTAAGGGAATGATCATTGTAAGCTACTTACAATCAAGGTGCTGCCACTGGAAGTGCTAATGTTGCCCTCTGGAATAGGAGGTCTTTTATACTAGATAAATCCATTAGTATCTATTAATAACTCTTGCAAATGCATTACGAGAACGTTTATGAAGAACTCTTGTTCAAAAGGGCGATCATACTCACGAGAAATGGTATCGCGAAGGCAGTCTGAACCGTCACCAGTCCGAGAATTAAGATAGGGAGGGAATACATCTCTTTAGCATGAAAGAATTAGCTGGTAAAGATTTCTGACTGGTAATTCTAAGTACTTGAGAGTGAATGCAGTGCTAGACGGGGTACAGACAGTTTAAAACAATCAATGGATGAGATAAAGAAGGAAACGATGTGGATCACAGTCGATCTATAACATCCATACAGAAAATCGAAGACTAGAACGTGGTAATTACGAAAAGAAACGTTGCTTCCATTACCTTCTCAAAACCACATGTCTGAGTCGATATCGGGAGTGTTCGTTTTCAGTGCTGTCTCTCAACCTTTTCTCTTGTGTTTTGTACCATGAAATGAGACATCAGACGAAAATGCCCCACGAGTTGTGCGACTGTACGGCGCGGAGTGTTACTTTAATATATGAGGGGTAGGATCTTGAAGACCTATGTAAAGAGAGAGAATTATCCGACGTTGCAAATTTTGATAACTATGAAGACTTGGGAACGTAGTATATAGTGGTATTCTCCTCAGGCTAAGATAAGTCCAGTATGGATAAAATATGCCGTAGTAGACGTACATTGTACTACAGGCTTGACAAGTCCCGGCGATGTAGGCTGAATATAGCAGGGAGGAGATACTTCATATTCCAAGAGAATACAGACGATGATAGTGTTTCTGACCTCGGACTTGAACCAGAAATTCATGATCCCCAAAATCTAAAGATTCTAGAACAAAATCATTGTCTCTTAGGCATAGAATTTTATATTCTGTCTCAATATCTACACACACAAATGACAAGAGCTCTCTGATAAACAAGATACATTGATCACAAGTGCGGTAAAACTTCTCCACCCAGATAGCCCCTCAAGTTTCTATATTTCATAGGTACTGTAGTCCATAACAGTATCTTATTCCCCATCAGTCAATATGTATACCTAATCACCCACTATAACCGCCAACCATAATATAAATCGCAAGTCCCACCCTTCCCAACATCGATATCCACCACCAAACCCCCCGATAAATACCACCCCATCCTCCAACCAAACCAATCGGCGACCTCATCTTCCTATAAAACACAAACATGACAATTTCCCGAACCTCTTTCAAGTTTCCACAGCCTCTTATTCTCGGTCTTAGGAATCCTTAAAACATCACTAAGAATTCTAGAACCACCGCCAAGTTTCCTTATAAAGCTAGTATGCAAATGGATTATGAGGATGCAGCTGCATGGAACACCTACAGCCTGATGTAACATTAGAGCTAGGCTTGCTTTTTTTTTTTTTTTTTTTTTGAGCTCTGGTTTTGGTTATTGATGATTATATTTATAGGTTTTGGTGGCATTGTAAGCTTATATGTGTTAGTTTGAAGTTCCGGTTATCTATTTACCCCCCTTTCCCCTTTCCCCTTTCCCCTTTCCCCTTTCCCCTTTCCTTCTCTTTCCTTTCTTTTCTTTTCCTTTTCCCGTAATACCAGAACCATGGAAATGATCCGAATCTCTCATTCTAGTGTTTTCATCATAAGTCCCCATCGTTAACCTTCAAAAAAAAAAAAAAAAAAAAAAAAAAAAGAAATTCACACCCACACTCACACTCACATACAAACCACCACACCCCAACTCATCTCCTCCCACTACAAATCCTTAAAAACCTCACCATTTCCCCTCATCACTTTCCTCCCCACCATCTCAACACCAACCCCAACAATAGCTTCCCACTCTCACACTCTCGACACCCAACCTACATCAACTTTGCCCATACACTCTCTACATACACTCCAAAAACTCCAGCAACTCTACGTTGACATTTATGGATTTTCAATCGATGTTAGTTATAGTATAAGATTTCAGATGAAGCTATGAATAAATGGATGGTTTTGTATATCAAAGGAGGAAGGGAGGAGATTGAGACTCTCAGGAGGGGAGAAGATCAGACTACTTATTGGTAGATGAGATGGAGAGTTATAGATGATGGGATGATATCTTGGAGGAAAAGGTTGTGTTGAACTCTTTTGATTTTCCGTGGTATCTTTTTTGTCTATCCATCTATCTAGGTATCTATCCATCTATTTTGAAATGTAGCGCTGCAGTCTTTATAAGAGTAGAAACATCGCTTAATATGACCCTATGATTGAATATTGGCTGATATGTGACTCATGTCGTTTCATGTCATTATGTTGAATCTTAGCTCACTCGCCCGTTTGTACAAATTTCATCGCATCATGTAGACTTTCTACCTCTTTCATCCCCATCAATAATCCAAGACCTTAATCTTCTCCGCCAAATCCTCAGGCAATTCCTCTTTCTTCATAATGCCCAATCCTACCACATCCCCCCAGAAGAAAAGTGCTCTACTTTGCGCATACCCTAAATAATCGAATTCATCTTCTTCCTCCTTCGCAACCTCTTTCCCATCTTCTTTCTCCATCTTTGCATTGTCCGAACTGGCATTTTCCAAAATACCATTCTGTGGCCCATCAATTTCATCAGGTGTAATAACAAATGGAGGTGCATCATCCAATTCTGGAATTTGTGCTTGCACAATTCCCCAAGCAACCCATTGTGCACTATTAGCCAATCTCCAAATCCTTACTTCCTTCAAAACCTCATCAACTTGCTTTTCTATTTCCTGTTCCCTCCTGGCTTCTTCCTCTGCGTATAGGTTACTACTGGTAGACCCCTCTCGCTCTCCAGCTGGTGCCCGACTATCCAACATAAATTCTTTAATGCTTCCTGGTGGTGCATCTCTTCCTTCCATTCTTGGAGTGGAGCTAGCAAGAGGATTATATTGAGGGCGGTGATTCAAGTATGCTCTGACAAATCGCCTTTGTTCTTCAACAGTTGGGTAGTTCCTAGTGTCGCAAGTCCAAGTCATTGGAGCTGGTGCATGATAATTGTAACACCACTCTGTGAAGTGGTTGGCGAATTCCAAGCCAGGCGTATTAGCGCTTGCGTATTCGAAATCGATAACTACGAGTTGTTTGTGGTGATTCATGGGAAGTAGAAGGGGAGAGGGTGCTGATCCAGCGGTAGGAGGCTCAGGCACTAAGCGTAGAATGTTGCCGTATTGTGTCTATTGAGAATTAGTTCTGAAACAAGGTAAAATGGGAGCCGGTCATACATCATTGTGAGCAAATACCAATCTACGACTTAACTCCTGACTTCCACCATAACTTGTCTCCAACCATTCTCTATATTTTTCGACGGCAGTTCTGAAGACAGGCCACTCTACACCACAAACCAAACCTCTATCCCTCCAACTTTCACCTCTGATACTCGTATTAAAGTCCCCTTCTAAAATCTGCTTATCAAGATAAGTTATAATTTTCTCACATCTATCAACCCACTTGTCCCAATTTCTCCAAACAAATGGTCCTTCTTCTCTTTCCTCTTCAAGCAATTCAACCCCATCATGTAATTCTCTCATTCGTTTTGCAATTTTCTTGCTTGTATCTGGAATTCTCAAATCTTGAGCGGTAAGTGTTTGAGCATTAAAGAATTCTTCAAATCGACCGTTTCTAAATGTTCCCAACATTCTAGGACCAATCTTCTTTCTAGCCAATCTTCTCAGAATGCTCAATTCAGCTTCTCGATCGATTAGATGCTCAACTTGAGGACCATAAATTCTAAGTAACAACTTTGGTGGAGGCTTATGACCTTTAGTCGAGAGGTTGGTGCTGCTTGAAGACGGTGGTAAATCTGCTGGTGGAGAAACAACATAAACTGCGTTTGTAAGAGCACCACTCAATCTTTCCACTTCAATTTCATCACCTTGATCCAATGGAACTCTTCGCCAACCTTTCAATCTCAATGTATGCGCCAATCTCACAATTTCACTCTTGAATTGAATCCATGCCTTTCTCTCCTTTTCGGCGCGTTTGGAATTGCTCAACGTGGTTGTTTCCATGGAAGATCCAGTACCACCACTATATGCAAGTGTTTTTGAGTTGTCAAGAATCACATCACAAGATGGGACCACAATATCTCCATCATGATACTCGGTGTCAGAAGATGGAGTAGGTTTAAAAGAAGGCCGCACAAAGGATCGTTTTCTAGATTGTCGCTTTTGGGGGCTGAGATATGGAAGATGAGTGTGACCAAGATCTAGCATATTATCTTCTAGAATCCTTTGTAATTTCTCCAAGGAAAAAGCACTCGAAGAAGAACTTTCAGACAGTGTTCGCGGTTTTGAGACTAGTCCTCTATCTGGTAAATTCTCAAGAACAGTATCATTTTCTTGAGTGTCATTTTTGCTTGACTTTCGAGCAGTCCTCTTGGCCTTTTCTGAATGTAGCCATTCTGCAACCTGAGAAAGAAGTTTATCGCGATGGTGATGCTTTCCTTCCTCATTGATTTTGGAGGAATCAAAAAGGGTTGGATCTTGGATTGGTGGTTCCTCTAAGCTACTTTGACTTCGGAGAGATAACTTGGATGAACTGGCAGAAGGCATGTTTGGTCGACCTGTCATTCGTTTGGCTACACCAGCACTAAAATGTTTTATTCTTGAAATTTCGTCTGTGGGGGGGAGTTCAAATTCTTGTATATCTTCTGGTTCTGGCTCCGCAATTGAGACGACTGGGAGAGAGATAAGAAGTTAGCGAGCGAACGCCACGAAAAGGGAATATTGAAGAATAATTGCAAGTGCTAACCTTTGGACGGTCCACTCTTGAGGCTATGAAAGTCATCTGTGTCTGATCTTAACGCCGGTCTGCGAGGCACCGTTGCGCTATTGAGATCTGGTGGTGAATTCATCTTTATTGATAATGTCGAGAGAACATGTGATGTTACAAAACCAAAAGCGTTATTGGTATCAATGGCGATATGATTCTGGTAAGGAATATTTGAGATTCTTGATACTCCCCTCCTCATCAGTTGTGTTATTCACAGCAATGCAATTTTGTGTGTAAATGTGAAGGATAAAAACAGGATGCCAACAACTCCCATGTATTCTTTACACAATTGATAGTAGAACGACCCCACCTTACTGAAATTGAATGCCAGTTTAGTTGGGATGGTAATAGGGATGGAGTCTTGTTGAATCTTATCGTCCTTTTGGTTTTGGATGAAGATTAACAAATGACTTGAATCTGCAGAGTTTCTTGTAAGAAATGGTAATGTCGTCGTCGGTGGTAGATATTTGATAGTATATGAGTGGATGGATGGATGGATGGATATGGATCATCCATATGTTGGTTGATAGGAATAATAAAAATCAAATGCAAATCCCAGTCCGTATGTACAAGTACAACATTAATAAAGTTCAATATTAAAATCAGGAATTTTAGTCTTTTGCTGTGAAAAGGGTTCCACGGTTCTTTGCTTTGCATAAGTTTATGGATTCTGACCAATCAGACTTCAAGCGCAAAGGTGAACGTCTTGGCATTCACGTGCGTGTAACGATCGCGAAAGGATTCATACATGCATTCATAACCAATCACCATCAACCAATCCATCCGTCCATCCGTCCATCCGTCCATCCGTCCATTCGTCCATTCGTCCATTCATCTCCATGCCAATGACAGTGCATCTACCTTGTGCCACCATTGAATCACGTTATCCAACTCTTGGCGTTCTTGGCTCTCTTGGCTCTCTTTGACTTCCATGTATTTTCCGATATTGAAACCTGACCTACCCAGTACTGTATCTCTTGAACCATATGCCTCCTCGATACAATCATACTTTGTAGCGAGAAAGACATTCCTTGGCTCTACCCCGGATATTCAATAACATGAATAACTACCTGGGTACCTAATATTCAGTATGGTCCATGTTTGGATTTGAACTCAAGTTCCGATATTCAACTCGGCATTAATATTTCAGCCCTTTTACATTTCAGCCCCCTTTGCATGCGCAATAGCTTGGTTTTGTGTACGATGGCTACCATCGTACAATGGAAATGGACGTCTTCCTTGGAGCCACCCAAATGTGAATTCTACAACGTTGGAACGACCAGATATAATGGTACTCGCATCAATGCTTTTGGTTGGGTATATATATATATATATATACACCGAGGTAGAGTCTAGGTCCTACATCACAATTTACTGGTTGCATCTCAATCCATTATGCTCACGTGAGTACAGTAAGTTTCTGGGTTCAATTTGGTTTATGTTGTCGATATCTCAACTTGGCATTTATTCTTCCAAATTCTCGTTGAACTAATGACAGCTGCAGCCATCAACACATTGGCATAGAATGGATGAATACCTCCCCTTAGAAGCGCCATACTCTCGATCTTGGTCGGGTTTTCCTTTTGCGTCAATACTGAATATTTCCGCTAGGCAAATATGATTTTGGTTAATCATAATTGTCAGATGTTGCTTAACATAATATCACCATCATCATTGGTCGTGCACTAGCTGGAATTGGGTGTGAAACTCTTTCTGGCCCCTTTGCTCTAGTTGCTTCACGGCTATCCTTGGAAAGGTAGTTGGGGAAATTTTGGGAATATGGATATACTAGGAACAATGATGATCAATTCTTCCTATGCTATCTATTTGCTCTTGACACAATGAAACTCATATATCCCTGGAGGATATTCAGTGGTCCTTATTGATTGCATCCTACTCTTCGTCCTTTCCGTTACTGTACAAGTGTGGCTTGAAGAATTTACAGTTTGGTCAACCGTGTACTGAAAGATGGTACTGTTTACGGTGGCATGACTTCCATGTTCTTCCTCACTTGAACGTCTGTCTCTTTGTCTACCATCTCCTCAAATGATTTCAAGTTATCGACTGCGTCTCAACCCGATCATCTGACATTGGAACTATCCCAATTGTAACTGGTGTAATGATGAGCACGATCATATGCAACCAAGTAATAGGAGTCGCCAACAATCTTTTTTTCCCCCTTGATGCTCACTGGGGCGCTGAGACTTATTCCTGCCTCTCTTTAAACTTTCAAGATCTAAGACTGGATCTCGAAATGAATCTCGTATGAGTGTTTCGCATCTTTAGAGTACTTTTGGTGTTCAAGTTCCTACCATTAAGGTACAACCGTACAAGCCTTAATATGGTCCTGAAGATGGCCCCTTCACAACAGCTTTTCTTTGTGCAAAGTTTGGATGCCTCTATGGAAAAGCTTTCCACAGATCTGTGGACATCTTTACTGCAGAGTCTGCTTTTGCTCATATCTATGATGCCTTTACCCTCAATTGTTAGCTTAGAGCATCCAGTCCTCGCGTGATGACTTCAAAAAGACCTTGTTATTGGATAAATAGAGCTGAAATGGCAGGTACGATGTTTCTCTTCTTCCCGTGAGATCAAGCGACGGAATTTGAAGGACTGGCTATGGTACTACTAATGCGGGAGAAGAGAGCGTACAGGGTTGCATAGTGATATTGCGGAAGCTGACAAAGTGATGGGGTAAGGCATCACTGGTGCTAATGATTCATCTTCAATGCGCTCTAAATGGTTATTGTAGCTGCATTCATCTCAAAGCTTCCGTTTTCGGCATGCCGGGCTGAGCTTCCATGAAACCGATCGGCAGCATTCATCTCTTCACCGAAGTTTGGCCACATTCGGTCCCTATGAACAGCCTCAATATTCAATTTATAAGGCGGCAAGATCAAATCCATACTAGCCTGTCGTTTCAGGTTTCAAGTTTGAAGTTTCTTTTGACGTTAATTTCCGAGCCCTGATTTCTTTGTTCAAGATCCTTACTGTAAGTATTATGCTTTGCGCTTTGCGCTTTGCTTTCCTCCCTACAATACGAGTATAGTGTCATCTTCCAAATTTCGGTTGAGCCCGAGAATGGGTCAAGGTTGGAATTTGACCATCCTCCTTTGGGGAATTTTGTAATGGTCACGTTCAATAGAATGAAAGCCGTTCTTCGGAATACAATCCTCATTTAGTCAAGTTGCCAATATTTGGTCCCAACACATATTCATAAACGGCTATCGAAGATTAAAACTCCACTTTTTTTCCACTCATCGGCCGGGGATGGGTTGATGTTGAAGAGGTTTCTTCTGTACTTTTTTTCCAAGATCCTTCCTGTGATCAATGCGGGGAACCTTGTCCTTGCATTTGGTCTCGGTTGACTTCCCGTTTTTGTATCCATTCCGAACTATCATTTCCCCTTTGACCACATTTGCGTTACACGAGACATCAAATAACGCACATCAGATGGGAAATACAATCCTTAGGTTTGCATATTTCACATGCCTGATGCTCTAAATGGATTCTATCAAAATTTGTTTGGATCAAAGCCATTATATATAAATTTAGATCGTTCCGCATCCCCAGACCTTCACAACAGTTCTCACCAGTTTCTTAATTAGGGATTATCCCCGCTGTAAGGTCTTACATGCAAATAGGTACCAGGGGGGTTATACATCATAAAAGGAAATGATCTCTCTCAAGACCTCAAGACCCCTATCTTCTCAAGGCCGCCATTAAACTTTCTTATCCACTTGAGAGTCGAATTCTAAAATAGTGACCACCAGCGGACCAATCTGTGGCGAACTCGGTCACAGCAAAACATTTTGGCGCCGGTATTCTATAGATTTTGTGTGCCATTTAGTGATGCACCATTCCTTTAGCCAGTCGGCAATGGCATTGAAGTGCCGTGCAATCCAGCAGTGAATGAGGAGAAACTGGTCAGGTGGATGTATATTATCATAGACCGAGGAAGCACATGTTGAAGAGATTCAAATATTTGAATAGCCTCTATTCAGAATGGGACGCTACGATTTTCCGATGAATTATACAAGTAATATAACTAGAGATATAAAGTTCCCCTCCCACCTTGAGTAATCCCCACTCATGATTCCACTTCCTTTCCTAAAGAGAGAAGAATTCTCGTTCGTTAACCACAATGAAGTTCTCTCTGATTCCAATCGTTTGTTTCTTGTCAATTGTTTTGGCTCTTCCTGTTGAAAATGCAGGTCAAGATCTACCAATTGAACAAAGAGCCCCGGCCCCAACCGTAACAATTGCTTATCCACCAGCGAAAATCATTGGAGGCGCTGGAGATACCGTCGAAACCTTTGCTGGTATTCCATTTGCAAAACCACCCGTCGGACCTCTTCGTCTCAAACCCCCTCAACCCATCACTTCTCCTCTGGGAACGATCCAAGCAACTACGCAAGCAGCTTCTTGCCCTCAATTCTACTTCAGTGATACGATCAATGATGCTATCCCCACAGCTGCACTTGGTCTCCTCCTCAACACACCAGGTCTTCAAAAGATTCTGAATGCTGGTGAGGATTGTCTTTATTTGAATATCCAAAGGCCGGCTGGTACCACCGCTTCATCCAAGTTACCCGTTTTGTTTTGGATCATGGGGGGAGGCTTTCAATTCGGAGGAACAGAAAAGTATGATGGTTCTTCTTGGGTGGCTGAAAGTGTTGCGCAGGGTAAGCCGATTATTTTTGTGGCAGTGGCGTATCGGGTTGGTGGGTTTGGGTTCTTGCCCGGTGCGGAGGTTTTGGCTGATGGGAGTGCGAATTTGGGACTTTTGGATCAGAGGTTGGGGTTGCAGTGGTACGTTTTATTATACATATGCAATTTTCAGTTGTCTTCCATTATACTTGTTATGGGAAGTTTCCTTGGCTTGTATCGTTTGTACATTCATCCTCTTTACTTTCATATATTTGAAATTCTTGGCCCTTCCATATATTTGATCCCTGACTAAAATACCACCCCAGGGTCGCTGATAACATCGCGGCATTTGGTGGAGATCCATCCCAGGTTACCATCTGGGGAGAGTCAGCTGGAGCAATCTCAGTCTTTGATCAGATGGCCTTATATGGAGGCGATAATACATACAAAAGCAAACCATTATTCCGTGGAGCCATTATGAATTCAGGAAGTGTAGTCCCAGCCGATCCCGTCGATTGTCCGAAAGGTCAAATTGTCTACGATACAGTAGTAGCATCAGCAGGATGTGCCACGGCAAATAATTCGCTCGCCTGCTTACGAGAAGTTCCCTACCAAACCCTGCTTAATGCAACAAACTCCTTACCGGCCCTCTTCAGTTATTCCTCCCTTGCACTCTCCTACCTTCCCCGACCCGACGGAAAAGTCCTCACCCAATCCCCCGACGTCCTCCTCTCATCCGGCGCATGGGCCAAAGTCCCCTTCATCATCGGTGACCAAGAAGACGAAGGAACAATCTTCGCCCTCTTCCAAAGCAACATCTCCACCACCGCCCAACTCACCACCTACCTATCCGACTTCTTCTTCCACAACGCCCCCACATCCGTCATCACTGGCCTCCTAGACACCTACCCCGACAACCTCACCTCCGGCTCCCCATTCCGCACCCTCATCTTCAACAACTGGTACCCACAATTCAAGCGTCTAGCGGCCATCCTCGGCGACCTAACCTTCACCCTCACCCGACGCATCTTCCTGCAAACCGCGTACGAAATCGCGCCCGACGTCCCCTCCTGGTCCTACCTCTCCTCCTACGACTATGGCACCCCCATTCTCGGCACCTTTCACGCCTCAGACATCCTGCAGGTCTTCTTCGGGATCCGTCCGGATTTTGCGGCTCGCGCGAGTAAGACGTATTATCTTAGTTTTGTGAATACGCTGGATCCGAACAATGGGACGATGGGGTATGAAACGTGGCCGAGGTGGGGGGAGGGCAAGCAACTGATGAATTTCTATGCGGATTATGGGAAGTGGATGGATGATACGTTTAGGGGGGACAGTTTTGATTTTTTGAGGAGGAATCTGTTGAGTTTTTATGTTTAGGGAGGGGAGCGTGGATTCTGGGGATGGAGATGGGGAAGGGTTGGGGTTGGAGGGTGTTTGGAATATGAATCATGAGGATGTGAAAAATGTTTCAGTCGATAGATGGAACGGCGAGGAGACAAAAGGTGATTAAAATATAAAGTATCAATCAATCAATCAATCAATCAATCAATCAATAGCATGCATCCATCCTCGGCATATCAAGCCTCAAAAAACATTATCAAACATCCCTTGAGAGGTATTGCTGGATTCCAAGCAGAAGCCGAACGGGATTTGATTCATGCGTGCGGAGAAAATTCACTCTTGATGTTGAAATCTTTGGGGTATATGTATAAGTTGAAGATGTTGGGCGAGCCAGGCGATGGATGATGGCAGGATTGGTATATAGGTGGAGTGTAGTGGAGTGTAGTGTACATTATACCTTATATCTACAGAACCATATGCATTCAAGGAGTTCTAGTTTCTACCCGTGGATTGTGATCTGTGATCATCCATAAGAATAGGATGATGGGACGAACACATACACTCTTAGATGTTGAAGTTGTAAATGTGAGTTTATTCTGGTATTATGGCAGATACGTACAAGGAGCGATCTTTTAGGTGTTTGTAAAATTAGTAGAATATATGGGATTGGTATTGTTCGTTCTTTAGAGGGGGATGTGTTGTGGTATGGAGTTGTTGATGATGTGGCTATTGTTGTTGATGATGATGATGTTGTTGATGATGATGATGTGGCTATTGTTGCTGTTGTTGATGTTGTTGATGTCATTGATAATAATAATAATAATATTGTTCATTTTTAATTTATTTTTGTAATTATAATCTACAGAACATTACGGTAAATTTTCAATTAATTGGTATTAAATTAGTAGTATATTGAAACGGAGAGAAGAATTTGTGTTAATCAATCTCGAGTTACTCCGTACATTATGTTCAATCGGTGATTTGGTGGACTATTATTGTGATATCTGCTGGGTATAAGGGTTTAGTTAGGAGGCAATGAGGGGTTTTGGAGAATGGGTTGGGTTGAACTGCGGTTATTCATTTATTATACCTCCATGGTTATAATTTATAGTTGAGGGCTACAGAAGAGATGAGATGAGATGAGATGAGATGAGATGAGATGAGATGAGATGAGATGAGATGAGATGAGATGAGATGAGATGAGATTTCTGTAGCAATGCGAGATGCGAGATATATAGGGGATGAGAAGTGGGAGATGAAGCGTCTATATTTTACTTTGTTCTTAAGAATCATTAGATTTCAGACTCTAGCCTTACCAGAGATAATGATTTCCTGGGCGCCGTTTCATAATTATCTTAATATCGATACTAATATCTAATCAAGAATCTAATCTGGGGTTCATACTAGTAGGTAGGTATTAGTTAAAGAGTATGAACCAATGTTAGAATCATATCTAAACCTGCAATTTCGATATGTTCTTTAGCTCTAGATTTGACATAACCTTACTAGGTCTCAAAGAATAGTCATAGTCGTCGTCATATCACAAAATAAATAACCACTTTGAAATTGCAAACGGATAGATAGGTAATTTGACATCCCCATTCGTAGTGAACATACACCTCGTTGATTGGAACGATTTTACCGATTGTTGTTTTTGAAATAAAAAGGGGGATCCGGATATAATCATTACTTTATAATTTTCGCTATTCTAAATCTTTCAAAAAAATTTATTAATAAGAAATTTATTAATATGAAAATTTATTTATTAATACAAAATTTCTTTATCTCTGAATAAAAAAGAATCTTTAATAATAGTAAATATAATTTATATAAGAATATTTTAATTATAAAATATTTTACTACTATAAAGTTGCTATTTAAAAATATATCTCCTATACAACAATTCTTCTCAAAAGATCATACTGAATTATCATCCCAACTTTATTTATAGAAACAGAATTATTACCGCTCGTCTAGACTATACTTCTCCCTTTCCAGATCATCTATTTGATATCCTACAACTTCACCAACTCAGTATACGTATACGTAGCAAAGAACCGCATTAAAATCTCGAGAGAAATTCCTCTACCATCATGATTAGCATGTGCAAGAGCATGTAAGAGCATAATTCGAGTTCCAAGTTAAAAATCAAGACTCAAGAATCAAGAATCAGGTTAAAATCTCGAGATAGGGTTGAGGTTGAATACTATTTCCTTCCAGTTAACGTTGGATCCAAGATAAACACACAGTTGACCGTACACACCTTACATACACCACAATCCCTTTTCTCCTCTCTCCTTTCTCCACAACCAAATATCCGGTCTCTCAACGATTAATGTAAGCTAGGTCTCTACGAGTTAGGATTCGGAATGCAATGCAATAAGAAATGCAAAATAGGTAGAAGATATAGGTAGATATGTATTCTCATCGAATTTGAATCGACTGATAATCATCCAACCTATAGCTACCCCCAACATCACAACAATCAACCAAAAATCCAACAACAAATTTTAAACCAATCAAAAGATCCGCCAACAACCATAAAACCAACCACACCAGACGTAACGTTCACTCCACCTAGCTAAGAACCTAACGTATCACAAGCGCGAATCCATCTGATTTTCAAAGTGAGTTCTACTACGTATACTCACCTGAAAAGTGAATTCTAAATGATATCTCACATCTCTCTCTCTCGAGTGGAGAATTGAGAATTGAGAGGGCGTTGATTAGTTTGTTGTTTGGTGCGGTCTTTTATTGTATTGTATTGTATTGTATTGTATTGTATTATACAGTTGATTGGTTGTTTTCTTTGGAAGGGAGGAGGACTTGTAATGTGAGATTAAGGTTAACATTAAGATTGAGGTTATTATGATTATGATCATGATCATGATCATGATCTGGTGATAGATTCGATTATAATCAGCGAGTGCGATTTTCTTCGATTCCTTTTATGTGTGCAAATTGCTTTGTCCTTCACGTTGAGGAGTAGTACTCTGATTCTTTTACTCTGAGCTGATTCTATACATTGGTTCACTTGGTGTGGTCTCGATATGAGTGAGATGTTCAAGGTGTGCGATCTCATGTTGTTGGTTGTAAGTGGAGTGGGTGTGTTGTATGAGGGGATCTTGATACCTGACTATTGCCTATCCTTCCAGGTTATTTGTGCCGTGTTTCAAAGTGGTTCCGGTGTGGTGGTATTGACTTTGTTGGATTGGATGAACCGTTGGTTATTAGCTGGAGTTTGATGGATTTCAACACCGTTGATAGTTCGCTGGTTGCTAATTACTGGTTCCAGCGTCAAGCGGACGGTTTAATAGTCTAACTCTAGGGAAATTAACATTCAATGAAGCTACAGTCGAAAGCCCAAATTCACTAGCTGATTTGTATGATTATCAAACATAAGAGTAATTGAATATAACTCCTCGGGTGCCAAGAAAAGGGCATGGGAATATCACTGAACTACAACAGTTAATTAGCTAGCAATCAAACTCGCACTTGGTCTTCCGCGCAACCCTCTATTTAAAGCATCCTACTCTCCTCGACCCAGCACAACAGAAATCAACCCACCAGCCCCCCAAGATGAACACCACAACACCCCTCACCCATCCCCTCCTCCTCTTCCTAAGCAACAGACTCCTAACCACCGCAACCGCCGCCTACACCCACTCCCCTCCCCTCCGCCTCCTAGCCCTATCCCTCAGCATATCCCTCACCTACCTCGCCCTCTCAACCTTCCACCAACACATCCGCACCCCAGGCTGGGCCAGCAGCACCCTAGCCGGCGCCTCATTCGGCGTTCCAAACATGCTCTTCGACCGTTTGATCGCGCGAAACTGGCTATACGAAAACGACGACATCGAGCCCGTGATTCCCGGAGCAAAACAAGGGACGGAAAAGCGGAAACGCTCAAGGTGGGAGTGGGGGAAGGAGGTTGTGGGGAATACGAGGTATATCGGCACTACGCACGAGGTATCGCATGTGCCGTTTTTCCATACGCAGGATCTGGTGTTCGGTCCGTCGAGGTGGGCATTTTGCTTGCGGCACGCCGTGGTGATCGTCGCGTGCTTTGTTCTGAATATGTTGATGGTTGATGGGCAGTTGGGTGCGGATCGAGAATTGTTGGGTGATGAGTACATCGCGTGGTTTGGAAGGATGGTTGGTGGGGATACCATCCAGCCGGGAGAAATCAGATCCCGAGTCACGTTTAGCGTATTGTATTGGGGGGCACAGATATGTTTTCTTCAGTACTTCTTCTCGATGGCCGCATTGTTGGATGTTGGACTTGGTGGGGGAGAAGTGAGACTATGGCGACCACTTTTTGGCGAATTAAGTGATACCTACACGATTAGAGGATTGTGGGGGTAAGTAACCTACGATATCCCTTCTAGATTCGCTTGAGATCGGTGATCCTACCATGACTGATCATGAGAAAGCAACTAATGTCTCCTAGGAAATTCTGGCACCAAGGCATCCAACTCAGCATCAAAGGCCCCGCCGAATACCTCACCCACTCCATCCTCCACCTCCCACACCACACACTCCTCTCGCGATATCTCAAGGTATTCCTCGCGTTTGCCGTGTCAGGCGCAATGCACACGGCCGCCGACTACGGCGGGAATATCTCTCTCGGAGAATCCGGAGCCATGAGATTTTTCTGCACCCAGGCCCTGGGGATCATGATAGAGGATGGGGTTCAGGAAGTGTGGAAGAGGATGGGCGGAAGGAAAGGGAGGGAGTTTCGTGGGAAGAAGCGTGGGCACGATTTGGACCTTGGGGTTTGTTTGCTGGTCTAGTCCTGCTTGGGTGTATCCGATTGCGAGGAAGATGGAGAGGGAGAATATGACGTTGACTTTGTGGGCGATGAAACCTTTGGTGGAGGGGTTGAAATTTTGGTGATAGATTGAGGGTGGTATGAGAGGAGAGGTTCATGTTATGCGGGTCTACATGCGATCTTCAAAAATACGCATTATTTAGCCCAATATTAAGACTTTTTTTTTTATTAATCTCTTTTGATCCTTATAAATGTATATTATTGTATTAACTTAATCATTGCAATCGTTTCATCTTAGATCATATAATCTTCGATCAAATCATCGCACCTCAATCCTATTTGATCTTTTCACTTCTTGCATTCAATATCATATCGTATATTTCTTCTTCGTTCTCTCTCTTATTTTCTCTACCTCATTCCCTTACCCCTCTCCCTCGTCCTCTCCGTCTCTCTTATAAGATCTTCATATCCATAGTATTTGTTAACACCCATTGCCTCATACCATCCAAACATGTTATTTGTAAGAAAAGAGGAAGCAACCAAAAGGGAAACTATAGGTTTCATTTCGTAGGTGAGAAGAACAAAAGAAAAGGGTTGAAATGTACAAATGAACAGCTCTTCCACTCGAAATACTTGATGGAAGAATATCTGTTTGCCCTTCAACTGGCTACTAAAAGTCGCAATTGCGCCTTAAACTCCATTCCATGCCATATCATCTCATCTCATTGCCTTGATTCTTTCAGCACATCCCATTCGAAACCTCCCACTTAACTAGGACTTGGCATAGGACTGACTGTATCCAATGGAGCTTTATGTAATGCAGGCTGAGCATGAGTTCCCATCAAACCCTTTGCCTTTCTATCAATTGCAGTCCTGACCCATTCTGCAACCTCTGTGTCTTCAGTTCCGGTTAGAATACCATTCTTCTTCTCCTTTGATTCATCCTCAAGACTTAAGCCAGACATTTCAACATTTTCTTCATCTTCATTCTCTTCGGAAATCGTAGTAGGTTTTGAAAGTTCAGCCAACCAAGGGTGTTGAAGTAAATCGGCGTATGTAGGTCGCATATTTGGAATCTTGTTCAGACATCCACGAACGAAATTGCGAGCAATTGGGGAGAAACCTTCTGCTGGAAGATCGGGTGGTTCACCATCGACAATTGCCTATTTCGAGTTAATTCAAGACCTTGAGATGACAATTACAACCTTCAAAACTTACACTCAATTGGGAGAAGATATTATTATATGTCTCCGGAGGATATGGATATCTTCCCATTGCACACTCAATAACACTTAATCCCAAGGACCAAATATCACTTTGTACACTATAAGTTCCACCACCAGGATTTGCCCCGGCTTGAGATATTCCTCCACCAGAAATTCTCTCAGGTGCCATATATGATTGACATCCAATATTCGTTTTCGCAATACTAGCCACGAGATTTCCTGACACTCCGAAATCACAAATCTTGACTTGGCCATTGGTATTTACCAGAATATTTGTTGGCTTAACATCTCGATGAATGATGTTATGTTCATCTTTGAGAGTCTTCAACCCTTGAGTTGTGGCATATGTAATTTTCCTCAACACGTTTTCCGGAATGCCATCACCATAGATTTTATCAATCGATCCACCATCCATGAATTCTATACAGATATAAACTGCACCTTCTTGGAAAAATGCCCCATAAAAGTCGATAATATAAGGGCTCAGACATCTATGAAGAATATCTAATTCCATGATGATGGCTGCGAATTTAGCTTCATCAAGTTCCAGACGAAGTTCCTTCATAGCCATGACCACATTGGTTGTATCTCCTGTAGGTTTGACTTCGGCATCATCGGTATCCATGGAAGAAGAAGATTTATTTCCTGCGAGACCCAAGCCTGGTTTGCGCATGCGTGGTCTTGCATGTCGAACCTTATAAACGGTACCGTAATTGCCTTTACCTAATTCTTCCAGTGTATCAACCTCATCCAAGGATATGTTGAAATTGGTTCCATTGGCGAAATCGATACCATTTCCATGAATAACTGCTTTTCCTGCAAACTTCAATGTCCCATTCTTAGTATCAACGTATTTTGAAAATTGGTTGAACATAGAACCTCCATTTGACATATTTGGTGCCCCATTGGTTTCCGAACCTGATGTAGATGGGGCTGGGGCAGGTGGCAGATCCAATTTCATTCCTCTTCTTGCACTTAACCCACCACCCATTTTCATTTTCGGAACAACCGGAGCAGAAACAAAGTTTTGTGGTGGAGGTCGCATGCTCGGTGGTAAATGTAATCCTCCGGGTAACCCATCTACAACAGGTGAACGAGGCATTCCAGGTGTTGAAACCGTCGAAGGTACTTGTGGTCTTGGAGTTGTGGGCGTGCCTTGCCTTGATGCATGAAATGCTTTCATTTTTTCCGCCATGGAAGTAGGTAATCCACCACCTGGTTGTCTTCCTGCTGGTGAAGATCTGGTACCTGGTATTGACGGACCAGGTCTTGGTCTTCTTGCATTTGCCAACATACCGAGAGGTGTGGAAGATGCTGTCATCGTGGCTATTGTTTCGGAATCTGATGCGGCTCGAAGAGATGGTAATGAAGGAGGTTTCGTGGAAGTGGGAGATTTAGGAGCTTCATCAATTTGGTCATTTGTAGGTGATTCGGTCGAAAGAGACGGATCTTTCGTAGCGAAATCTATTGAATCGCCCGGAGGACCCATCGAATCTAATTGAGGATTATCTGCCATGATGTGAATTGGGATGGTGTTCGCATGAGAGAAACTGGTAGGGTTGGCGGGGTACTAGTTGTTGTTCTAGGATAAGAATCAGTAGAATGAAACGACTGAAAATCATTTTGGCCAAAGGACGAAGTATGAAGATATTTGAAGAATGAAGAGTTGGAATTAGTGAATTTTACCTTGATACTGAATTTGAATCTCCAAATGCCGAAGAATATCACTGACCTCAAACAATTATTGTTATGAAGAGAAGAGATTCAAAACTGCCGACTTGGATTGATTTTTGAAAATGTATCAACCGGAGAATAATAGTTTGGTCTAGATCATATAGGAGAATACTAGAAGATAATAGACTTGGACCGAAAAGCTTTCGAGATTTCCTTGAGACTGATTTCTTCGTTCTAACCCGCTTTGGTTCTTAGTTCTGAGTCCTCAGTTCTTATTTCCTAGGTTTTGGTATTTGGTATTGGGTATATGGATCAAGTTGATACGGTTGATTGAACCACATGTACGCTGCCCTTGAAATGATTCGCGCTTTTCTATTGAGGGTAGGGTAAGGGGGGATGAGTAGGGTGAGAAAGATTTCGAGGCAATTTGAGACGAGAGAAAATGAAAGCTATTGATTTTGTTGATGCTCCAGAATCGAAGTTTAGTTGCGGTTATACTTTATCGTCTTATTCTTGTTCTTCTTCTTGTGATTCTGATTGTCCTCTCTCTCTCTCGTTGTCTTCTTCTTCTTCTTCTTATTCTTCTTCTCCTCTTTACTCTCCTCTCAAGTCTTTCCCAAGTCTTTCCAAGCTTTCCCAAATCTTCCGGATTATTGATTTAATCGGATTCCTCGGATTGGTAATACCCCAAGAGATGAATTGAAAGTTGAGAACTTTTGTAGGTTTAATGTCAAGGTATGAGAGAGGTAGAGGAGGTATGGATGAGTACGGGTATCGGTATCGGTAGTAGGGTAAGGAAGGAGGTTAAGCATGAACTGATAGAATTTAGGTTCTTCAGGTTATTGATAAGAGGATGAAAAGGAAGAGGTAACAAGTACTTGGTAAGGATATGAGATGATGAGGTATGAATGAATGGGTTGATCGTCACTCAAAAATATCTTGGTTGAATTGAATATTTTGATATGGAAACTGAAACTGAAACTCAAATTGATGATGATGATGATGATGATGATAATGATGATGATGATGATGATGATGATGATGATGATGATGATGATGTTATTAGAGAGTAGGTATTGTGTATTGTTCCTGAATGAAAGATTATAATTACGCTATCCATGGATATCTTTTACCTTTCCTTGACCTATTTAGGAATTAGCAACGTGATGATGATGGATTAGATGGTAATACGGTCGAGTGGAATAAATGATTAATAATTACTATCTTGGGATATCTTTAACCATGACACTTATATAATCTCTTAATTGTTTGTTATTTAATTATTATCTAAGTATTTTCCTTCTTTTAAATATGAATCGATTATAAATAATCTTTTCTACTTTTCGAATTCTTAAAGTTTTTATCTTTGCATTTATCTATAATCGAATTAAAAATACATTAAAAAGAAACTTAGAACTTACTTAATATTATATATAATATATACGTACTTAGTATATATAATATTAGTATTTATATACTATTCACTATTCTTTAAATAATACTAAGAATATGTATAATAATAATTAAGTTAATGAAATATTGAATTTTTAAAGTGCGATGACGTTATAATTATAGGTTTTCTAATAAATTTTAATTTATAGAGGGGCTTTTTAATATTGTAGATTATTAAATCAACGAGGGGAGTGAGATAAAGAGGGGGTTGGAATGAAAACGTGGAAAGACTACCTAACCATTTGATGATTGATGAAGAAGAAGAAGAAGAAGAAGAAGAAGAAGAAGAAGAAGAAGAAGAAGAAGAAGAAGAAGAAGAAGAAGAAGAAGGTATTCCCTTAGGAGAAAAAGAAGATGATGACTTTTCGAATTCATATATTGAATATCCTTTTCTCATTGGCGTATAACAACCAGATGGACCTTTGATTGGAGAATCAGTATCCATATGTAATCATCCATATTTGATTCTCCATCCGTCTTCTTTTTGATCCTTCATTCTTCATTCTTTACTCTTCTCCATCTTGTATCTCCAGCTTCATCACATATAGGCATTATTATCATCGACCACTTTCCCATCTCATCCCATCCCATCCCATCCCATCCCATCCCATCCCATCCCATCTCCATTTTCCTTTACCATACCATCCATACCCGACTTCCACCATGTCCCAAATGTTAAACTGGGGCAAGTTCTTTAAACTCAAGCCACATACGTGCGGCACATCCAAACGGGACCACCAACTGTATTTTAAACGAGTCAAAAGATGGAGCAAACTATTCGACAGATTCTTAATTGACCTAAGATTACCATAGTTTTCATCATGCCACGCCATGAATTGGAAAAGGAAAACGGATCAACTGAATGGGATGACCCTCTACGTATGAACTGTTGGTCCTGAGCTGTTGACATGTTGATCAATGATGAGATGGATATGTTTGTATCTGTTTTCTGCTTGGATATCTAACGATCGTTATTATGTGTCTTCTTGATTTGGAGATGAAGTATTTCGATGACGTATTTGAATGATAAAGTTATGTGATACGGGATGGATGGGTTGATAGATCAAATCTCTTTGGATGATGAATAACGGTGAAGATCAAATCATACATGTAGATGTTGATAAGCATAAATATCGATAGATATGTTTGAACACCGAGGTTTCAAGTATCTTTATATACTCCGTACATCCTTCATTCACCCTAAACCAACTTCACCACTCCATCTCCATCCTATTCTATTATAGAACCATAGACTATACTATTCAATCATTAACATTTGACATTGAATATCTAATATCTAATATCTAATATCTAATATCTAATATCTAATATCTAATATCTAATATTTAATATCTAACATTTAATATTTAACATTTAATATCTAACATTTAATATCTAACATCTAATATCTAATATCTAATATCTAATATCTAATATCTAATATCTAATATCTAATATCTAATATCTAATATCTAATATCTAATATCTAATATCTAATATCTAATATTAAACATCTAACATTTAACATCTAGCATTTAATATTTACCATCCAATAAATCCAACCCTTCACATCAATCATCTTCCTCTCCAACTTTACTAACCCTACTTCTATGTGATCTACTACAATAACCCTAACCACCATTAATAATCTCAAACTATCTACTCCAACCAGTTGAATAGCCGATGCGGAAACCGGAAAGAGTTCCGAAAAAGGGTTCCGGAAAAGGGTTTATAGAAGGTTAGGGGTTGATGTTAATGACTGGGTTTTTTGACCTTGAAAATTTCAAAAGAAAGTAGATAGGTTACAATATAGATTATAATAAATCTTTTCTAAATGTGAATTACAGTACTAAGTATTTATATACCTATTTAGTTACTTATTAGTACTACCTAGGTGATACTAGATATAGATAGATACCTACATCCCATCCCCCAGTAACCAACCACAACCAACCTTCCCCCCAACCATTCATCCACTTTATCACAAATCTCTTTCCCTCAACCATTCAACCATCCAACTCCTATAAACATCAAAACCATCAAAACCATCAACAAACCAACACTCCTAATATCCAGCCCGCACTATAAACCACACATACACACACACTCATCCATCCATCATCTCCACCCCACTCCACCATGCAAGTAAACGTCACCGATGATACCGTCCAGGACCGTCTGTACGTAGATAGACTCGCAGATTAAGAATAAGCATCAGATTGCTATACCGTACTTACCCTACAGTACACAGAAACAAGGAAGAACCACGGGAAGAAAGATGGGGATTTTGAGGTTGGAGACTTGGAGTGTGGTTCGTCATTTTGTGGCTGGGGTGTGGCTGCTGGGTTGGTTGGTGATGGGGAAAGATGAAATGATGGGATAGATACTTTGTAGGATGGAAAACTTGGCGGAGGTAATTGTTTATAGGCATTGAGGTTTTAGATCATATGATGGATGTGTTGTTTGTTGAGGCTGAGGTTGTTGGGATGCAGTTTAGTTGAAGAGGCGAAGTGTAAACGAAAACGAGGAGGAGGAAGAGGGGGAGAGGGAGAAGAGGGAGAAGCGGGCGAAGAGGGAGAACAAAGAGAACAAAGAGAACAAGGAGAACAAGGAGAACAAGGAGAACAAGGAGAACAAGGAGAACAAGGAGAACAAGGATAACAAGAAAGACTAACATCTAACATCTCGGGTTGATATCATTCAAACAATAATTGTATCATATGAAGAATCGCCACATTATATTACACGCAAGAAGTTTTCTTTTCGTTACTTCAGCTACCTACCTATCAATTTTTGCATTACGCATCTGATATTCCCTGATATCAAAGTAGTTTTCAGCTCAAGAGTCCAGGTACCCATTAGAATATAAAGAGTTGGCTACAAGAAATTACCAGAGACGATAATGGGAACGTTCGGATGTGGTATGAAGGGGTATTATCGTCTTGGCTTGAGGAACGTTATCGAAATGGAGGTTGGGATTATGTAGTTTGTATTACGAGTTCTGTCTTTAGGTGGTGTGTGAAGCTTTATGGTGTTTGTGGATGGTGAGAGCGAGGCGAGGTAGAAAGGTATATATACTGTGTACTTCTACTTGGCTTATCTTATATGAGAGTTGAGAGTTGAGAGTTGAGATGAATTACAAGATTCATTCGGATTTGTCCGTATCTAGTTTTGATGTATCTTTGATCTGGATTGATTATTAATCAATTTCTTCATCAAGACTTACTGAGTACTCCGTGCTCCTCTAGTTATATTATTGCTTGTCTAGTCTCTTTATAGACATTTTTACAGTTTATAGTGTTCTTTTATACCTTTGATTAGTTTCCTTGTTTATTTATCTATGAGCATATTGTTGCATTAACTCTAAGTATTTATACTATACCTAATCTTATAAGTTGAGAAGGGATATAGTTAAAAGCATGTACGGATACCTTCTATCATATGATTATCAACCTCGTTCTACGATATCGGTACTCACGTCCAATCTCTGGATATCTGCAAACCACCGCTTTATGATCTACTCCATGCCGCTTCCCAATGCCTCGTAGCTCCAATCAAGCTAACGTATAATATCGAGTCAATCATCAACAGCACATCATCGCCACACCGTCGACGATATCAAATATATATACATACCTACCTACCTATCTACCTAGGGATATATATGCATCCTGGCATATTCATACTCCTTGTTGTTTCCCAGGTTCATTACTTACTACCAGACACTTATCACAGTTAACGTCTGGGCAATCTACAATCTGCATCATCCTCTTTCTCCCATGCCATTCCACTCCCTATCAAATGACTGGAACAAAGTTGAATAATCCAAATTCAAGTGGCTGAGAACGGGACGGGTCAAATTTATTGATGCAGCAACTTTCCTCTCCACTTACTCATCCATCTCTACATACATAAGATCGACTGCATACAT
The DNA here is from genome assembly GCA_009299455.1 of Monilinia laxa. NCBI lineage: Eukaryota > Fungi > Ascomycota > Leotiomycetes > Helotiales > Sclerotiniaceae > Monilinia > Monilinia laxa. The sequence goes on from VIGI01000010.1 coordinate 74,409, forward strand.
CCATCTATATATATATATACCAACCGTGTATATTCATTTATACATTCATCTATACATCTATACATAAATCGATTGTATACATTCATTCGTATACTACATCCATCCATCCATCCATCCATACATTCACCTATCCACCCATACATAAATCAACTGCATACATTCATTCATATATATACATCAATTACATCCATCCATCCATCCATCCATCCATCCATCCATCCATCCATCCATCCATCCATCCATCCATACATCCATACTCCATACCCACACACACCTACAGTTCAAGCACTTGTTCAGAATAACGCCACCCTCTTAGCCTTATCTTAATCAATTTTCAGGTCCCAAAGACTAAAATAAGACTTCAACAGCCTCATTGGAACCACTTGTTGCATGTTCTTGCATTCCAAGTCAATCGCGCCCAGTCGTTTAAAGGTTACACAGCCAGCATCTATTCGTCAATATTTCCTTATTCGATAGCTTGCTTATATCCTTTGGATTTCATCATCCTTGGGAATCAAACAAAAGAAAGCTGATGCAACATCACTCACAAAATTATACCTCATCCCTCCTTTTATTAAATCGTCGCCAAAGGTCGATTGCGAAAAAAAAAAAAAAAAAAAAAAAAAAAAAAAAAGATCAAGATATAGTTATACAATCATACTCACATACACACATACCTACGAGACGGTTGAAATCCTTCATTGTCAGAGAGGTCACAAATCCCTCAAATACACACAACCAGGTAATTAAACACAGGTACCTCGGATATATCAATCAAATTCCTTCGCAGAATCTTGATTGAGATATTCAATCCCATCAAACTCATCATGGGTTTCTTTACATCACCCACTTCATTTCGACTTGCAAATCTAGCTACGGGTAAGGATGTCGGCGCATCTTCAATATCAACTCGATCGCTCACGGACGTCGCATTCGGTACTATGGCAAATGATCATTCTTCCCATCCTGCTCTCGGTCATCTCGTCCTTTTGGTCTTCGAAGCTGTGATGGAAGTAGTATGTGTTAGTTTACCAGGTTATATCGTGGCAAGGCAAGGAATGTTCGATGCGGATAAACAAAAGTTTGTCGCAAATTTGAATGTTGCTCTCTTCACACCTTGTTTGAGTAGGTTCATGAGGTGATTGATGGATGGATGTGGGCTAACGAATTGGATAGTCTTTACGAAATTGGCATCGCAATTGACGGCAGATAAGTTGGTCGAACTTGCAGTCATACCAGTGATCTTTATCGTGCAGACATTGGTATCATATTTAGTCTCCATTGGGGTTGGCAAAGCATTCGGGTTTGGAAAGAGACCGGCAAACTTTGTCACTGCTATGGGAGTGAGTTATTTGGACGTTTCAATTGGTGAAGATGCTAATCAATTTGATAGGTATTTGGAAACTCAAATTCTCTACCCATATCTCTCGTCATTTCGTTGTCGCAAACGTTGAAAGGTTTACATTGGGATAAGATACCGGGAGATAATGATGATGAGGTTGCTGCAAGAGGCATCCTATATCTCCTTATCTTTCAACAACTAGGACAACTTGTTCGATGGAGTTGGGGATATCATGTCTTGCTTGCACCACCCGAAACCTACAGGGAAGAGGAAGAAGGAAGATACAGAGATGAACCCGTTTTGATTCCTGGATTGGATGGTGAAGAGGACTCGGATGATCATGCCGAATCTTCTTCGAATTCCTCTCACTTCGGTGGGAGAACACCAGTTACTCACGCTCTACACGATAATTCTGATGAAGATGAACCCGCGAAAATACCAGGAATCATGGCTACACCTGTCAATGGAAATCATTTACCCGGTAATAATGATGATATTACTTCATTCCCAAGTATTCGAACGCCACCATCCGAGGAAGAGACAGAAATTCCAGATGGGATTAAAGGTTGGATCCCAAGGGCAAAATTCCATACCAAACGAACGGTCGCAAAAGCATCTCATCATACCTATCATTCTTTACCAACGCCAGCTCAAAGATTACTTACCAGGCTTTCAAATTCTACCAACAGATTCTTAAATGGTCTTTGGGAATTCATGAACCCTCCTCTCTGGGCTATGTTACTCGCTGTCATTGTCGCATCTATTCCAAAACTTCAACAGCTTTTCTTCGCCGAAGGCTCATTCATCGCTAACTCGGTTACCCGAGCTGTCTCGCAATCAGGTGGTGTTGCCGTTCCTCTCATCTTGGTCGTCCTTGGTGCAAATCTCGCTCGCAATACCCTTCCACAACATGTCCTAGACGAAAGTTCCGAAGAGAACAAAATCGGCACAAAACTTTTGGTGGCTTCCTTAATCTCCAGAATGTTACTACCAACCTTGATCATGGCACCGTTACTCGCACTTACGGCCAAATATGTCCCAGTTAGCATATTGGATGATCCAATTTTCGTGATTGTTTGTTTCTTGTTAACTGGTGCACCAAGTGCTTTACAATTGGCACAAATTTGTCAAATCAATGGGGTTTATGAGGGAGTGATGAGTAAATTGCTCTTCCAAAGTTATGTCATTTGGATTTTGCCAAGTACATTGATATTGGTGATGTGTGCATTGGAGGTTGTGGAGTGGGCTGCGTAGATGAATGGAGCAGGGGGGTGATAGGATTCAGTCACAGATCTGGTCTTATGTTTGAATGAAGGGAGGGAGGGAAGGATGATGAGTGGGATGATGAGAACAAAGGTAAATAACCTGACAAGAAAACTGTATAAGATATACATAGATGGATGTGTTTCGATTTGCACTTGGGACTTGGACCCGGTCACATTGAAACAGTGTATTGATAAGATGGATTAAGGGATGCACCAGCGTGGCGTTTTGGGAACAAATTGGGTTTCTTGTTTCTTTCGATTATGTACCTTCATGGATTATAGGTGGGCAGAGAAATTGGTTGAGGGGAGGTATTCAAATTAAGAATGTTGAAGTCGTACGGGCGGTAGAGATCGCAGGGATAGTGAGGATAATGAGAATAGTAAGATACCTACATGAATAGTAAAAGTATAATACTTTATACACTGAATATCAATGAGGTGTAAAAAGAAGAAAGAGAAAGAGAGAGAGAGAGAGAGAGAAGAGAGAGAGAGAGAGAAAGAAAGAAGGAAAGGGAAAAAGAAAGAAATAAAAACACAGGACAATTTCTTGAAAGTTCAATATGAATCTATAAAATCTCATCAAAAGCCATAAGTACTAGGATCAATTGCAACGCACCAATTAGCATACAGCTTCATGTTCAGCTCAGAACTTTATTTCAACGCATCTTTTGGAATACTAGTACTTCTTCTAGGTTGGTTCTCATTAAGTCATCGACTCGTCCTCGTCTACTCGTCCATAACTGCGGCTTAAATTCAAAAAACATCTTGGATCTAGATCCAGGCTCTAATGATGATGTGATTTGATTAGATTTGATTCGATATATTACAGTTTTTACACAGATGTAGATGGCATGCATGGAAGATTGAGTTGGATCAAGTTAAGTTGGATCATTTAGCGATCTTGAGCTTAAGCTTGGGGTGATTTCTGGTTGTATGGTGTGGTGTGGTTTGAGTTTATGACGATGAATGTTGTGTTGAGGATATGATTTTGCGAGGTTTCTTAGCTATAGCATAACGGACATCTCCACATCTCCACATGTCCAACCCCAACCCCAACGAGCAAAACCCCCCCGTGCATATGGCCAGCATCGAAACATTCAAAGTCGCATTACGAAACGTAGAGAAGCGCATCGCAACCCGACATCCAAAGCGCCAACTGCAAGCCGGCGCTCCCACTCCGCTCTGCAAGTCTTGTGCCGCGGTCAGCGAACGGCTCGATGAGGTGTTCCGGGGAGCAGGAGCTCGAGCTCGACCCGAAGAGCCGGCTCTTGGAGGGGCAAGGGATGCGGTGGGGAATTTACATTTGGGGACTTTGGACGAGGTGTTGGGGCGGGATATAGATGAGTGTGTGGGGGCGGTTTGTGGGATGGTTCAGAGGCAGTTTGTGCGGGGGAATCGGCGGCGGATTTATGGGGATGCGGGGGTGAGGAGGAGGGGGCTGGATGGGTTGGGGGTTGGGGAGATTTGGGGGTTGGTTTATGGGGGGAGGGGGAGGGGGAGGGGGAGGAGGGGATGGTTGAGGAGTGTTTGTGGGATTTGCAGGTTGCTGTTGGGACGGTTGTGGGGGATGGGGTGTTGTCGGTTTGGTGGCCTGAGAGTATGGTAGATGAGGTGAATGATGAGCCGGTTCGGATTCCTATGATGGCTGTTGATCATGAGGGGGTTTTTCCCGGGGCGAGACCATGGATACCGTTGCCTCGTGAGAAAGTCGGTAGCGAGAGGGATCTTTCCATGTTTGGAAAGTGTTTCGAATCGTGTGTGCAGAATCATGTCAAGTGTCGGGAAGGGGCGGCGGGGGTTGGAGGAGGCTTTGGACCGGGGAGATTGATTGATATTGAAGAGATGAGGATTGTTCGCGTGGAAATCGATGAGAGTCCGGTATATTTTATTCTGAGTTACGTGTGGGGACGTCCTCCCTTTCTTCTTCTTGAGAAGAGCAACGAAGGCAGATTCTCCACCCCGGGCTTTCTTTCTAGTCAGAAGATGCCCCAGACGATCTCTGATGCGATTGAGGTTACCAGGCGATTCGGCGTCCGATACTTGTGGGTCGATGCACTGTGTATTGTTCAAGATGATCTGGAGAGCAAGATGCATGAAATTGACAGGATGCACATGATATACGCACAGGCGCAGATGACGATCGTTGCAGCCACGGGCGATGGTGCAAATGCCGGATTGTTGAACATCGATCCGGTGTTTTTGAACGACACTTCGCATTTGATCAGTGGGAAGAGATTCACGACCGACGCGATGGAGATGCGCGAGGTGGTTGAATTCTCGACGTGGTTTACGCGCGGGTGGACGTTTCAGGAATTGGTATTTTCTAAAAGGACCTTGTACTTTACTCCTGAGCGGACTTACTATGCTTGTGAGGAAGGGAGTTGGAGTGAGGATTTTCCTTTTGATGGGAATGGGGTGCCGGGTGAGGATGCGAATGTGTTTTTTGACGAAAGTCTGAAGACGGGCTTCGATTTGCGGGAAAGACTTGATTCGTTTGAGAATTATAGTTCCATGGTTTCTAGGATGTCGACGAGGCAGTTTACTCAAGAGAGTGATTGTCTCAATGCCTGTAAGGGTTTGTATACTGGAGTTTTGTTGAAAGGATTGGGAGGTTCCGTATGTGGATTACCAGCTCTCTGTTTTGAATTTGCACTAGCTTGGCAGCCGGAGGGAAATCTTTCCAGGAGACAGATTTCTCAAAACTCGAAGCATCCTCAATTTCCTTCATGGTCTTGGGCTGCTTGGAATGGACCAATCGATTATCCGTTTCTCTCCGGTCCGGAAAAGTGCGGCGTCATATGTGATGTTAGATGGGCTGTATTCGAAGCATATGCAGCACCCACAGCTGGCAAATCACACGAGTACCGCTTCAAGCAAGTTATCCCCACGATCAAAGTCCACACTTCACCCGAACAATCATACCAAAGCATGAGTTCCTGGCATTCCTATTCCTATGCTCCCGATCCCCGGCAAACTGAGACCGAGTCAAAGATCAGTGCATTGATTGATACGGATGCCGAGATGGCCAGTGGAAAAATCATGTCGAATAACTTCATTGGTCCAAGCATTTTAATATTCCAAACGCGTTCCATCACCTGTCAAATCAAGGCAGCATCCCGACCACCACTCTCCCGCCACAAAGACCTCTCGTTCTGCTCCATCTCAAACAACAATGTCACGATAGGCGAACTCAAGGTCGATTCGGCCACCTTGAACAGTTTCCTCGTTTGCGATCAACACGACGCACACTTCGAATCCGACCCCATCACCATTGAATTAATCTCCCTATTCGAGATCGACTTTGCAAATGCAGCGGTACAGGATCTCTTATGGATTAATGCTAATAGTTCCCGAGGTACCTTTTCGAAAGCTTTCATGGCTCTGGTTCAGGAGAGGGACGATCGCAGCATGAGGGCTGTGATGTGGATTACGTGGGAAGAAGGGGTGGCGAGTCGTAGGGCGGTGGGTTATGTTACTGTTGAGGGGTTTGAGGATGCGGGACCTGTGGGACGGCATGTTATTCTTGTTTAGTTGGGGGTTTTCATCTACTGCTGTGATTTTGTCTTCACTTATCTCTTCGCTTTAACTTGAAGACTAATGATGAAATGTACGGTTTGGAAATTATATCGCTATTTCATTGGGTTTTAGGATGTATCTACTCGATTGTATTATATTATATGTATATGTATATGTATATACTTTCATATAAATCCAACAATCGATGAACCCTCAATATAAATTCCAACCCCCAACAATTGCCCAATCCATTCACTTCCCTAACACCCGTCATCATCACCTACAACCCTTGAAACCCAAAACCGCTTAATTAGCCGAAGAATACAAACAAACCTCCAACTCCTTAATCAAAGATTGTCACATCAATCCAATCCATATATTATCGAAACGCAAACGAAGAATATACAAATATACGTAAAACACCGGTTGAAAAGTTTTATGCTGCTTATTTTCCGAAAAAAGAAGATGTAATAGGGTTTTAGATGTGTATTAGCACGTAGAGGATATACTAATTAGTGATGGAAATGTGTGAGCTGGTACTCGCGTTCCAGATGCTATACTCGCTACTTTTATTTAGTTGGAGGCTTTAGTTGTTATATATGAAAGGTTTATGTGCGACGGACACTCTCTTCCGGATGGCGTTTGGCATACTAGATAATTGTAGCATAAAAATGGGATGGGAAGACTTTCGATCTTATTGCGTTCACTAGGTATCTTCGCATAGTAGTATATGTACTGTACAGATAGATTTATACCATCAAGGCTCAGCTTTCACGCCTGCAATTCCTGTGGTCCCAGAGAAAGTTACGGATTCAAGTCGTAATGATCATAGCTATAGAGATTACGGATTTTGTCAATATTATAGATATGAGAACAAATATCGAGAATCGTATACTCGCTGTCGAAAAGTGTCCTCTTATTATCAACATCCATACACGTACATTTAATAAATAAGTCGAAATCACAACCACCACCAAATTACTTTAAACCCAATCATTAGCATTGCTCCCCCCTTTACTTCTCGCTATCGATTTTATGTCAACGTCTCATCTTTGATTAATTACCGATTCCTAAAATATTTCCCCAAGAGTATCTACTCATATCGATATAACTGATATCCACTCCAGGAAACGATATTTCTCATTGCAATCCCGAACTTACGAAATAAGCCGACATTTTATGTTATTGTTTGTTGCGATGTTGTTGTGTTGTTGCTTGCTTTATATACCTAGGTATGGTTAAGTGGGTTTGAACTGATAAGCTAAGGTCATGGGTTGATTTGTCATAAGTATGGTTTGGGGATGGAAGTTTGATATTAAATAGAGTATTTTTGGATTCAAATATGGGGTTGAGAAGTTGAGGATGAGTTCAAAAACGCTTAATAGGTACTTCAAATGAGGAAAGTGGCATAAAAATTGAGAATCCAATGCAATAGCTGTCTAAATTTCCTCTTTGAAATCAAAACTTGTAGATCCCAGTGTTGAGCCAAAGAAAAACATCAGCTCAAACTCTCAATAGCACGTAAATGTCCGAAATTTCTACAAACTCAATGTTAACAGAAAAAATAAGCATTCGCCTGCCATTCACTCTCAGAAGTCCTCATAAACGCGCTACGCTCATGCATCAATTCAACTCTATGCCACTTAGCATCTTCCATCGCCATAGGCAACGCATCTCCATCAGCATTGAGGTGTCCTCGCACCATCTCCATTTAATCCCCAAGATAACTTTCCTTCCTTTGCCGAAAGATCCGCATCCAAGTCCTTCTCATTCAAAAGCGCCAACACCTACCTCAGCGGGGAACTTGGCTAAAGCCGCGGTGCGAGAGTCGGACGTGCATCCCATGATGGAATCAACCCACCAATTCATCTGCTGTGGTGGTACGTTGGCTATTGAAATGATGCGTTGCGTGGGGTCTATGAGCCAGAGTGCGATGAAGCGTTGATGGCCGGGCTTGGTGGGGTCTTGGAGACGGAATGATGATACTCTGTGTTGGCTTTGGTGCGTGTTAGTTTTGCGATCTTGGATGATGAAGATGGTAGATTATTGTTCGGGAGGTAGATACTTACAAGACATTTGGGAACGCCATTAATCTCCCTTGGCGTGTCTCGACGCTGCCATAGTTTTGGAGACATGGAGAGAGAGTCCTCACCACCAAGAGTTATTCCGTAAACTTGCTCCAACCAGTGGTAGGCACCTTTTCCAACTTCCATCTCCTGTTCTCTATTGGACAATGTCTGCATGCGGAATAAGATATCACTAGATGTTATGTCCTCACTATCAAGGTAGTAAAGCGCTGTGCCACAAATGTGCTCATTCATTTTGTCCTTCGATCTTGAGGATATATCAGTGCCAGGTTCTTTGATGGATCGAGCTAAGAGATTGAACTTACATGCCAGCTGCCAATGGGAAATTCTGGATTTTCTGGTGTGAGTTCAATAGAGGCCATCTTTACGATGACTTGAAGGCCAGAGTCTCGAAATTTCTCTGAAAGGCACTTCTCCGGTTCTTGAGCATACTCTATATCTTGGAATGAAAGTTCTGGAATTGCAGGTCTGCGTGACTGTTCCCAAACATGGTAGCTCTCTGCCTCATTATAATGTTCCTCATCTTCAATGCCTTCAATATTTATGTCGTCTTCATCACGATTTTCATGTTTTTGACCATCCCCTTTCTTCGCTTGATTTACCTCTTTGTTAGCCACCTTTTTGTATCTCAGAGGAACTGAAGGAATCCAATTCTCTTCATTTTCGTCGCTATCATGAAGTTAACGCCAGAACTCCCAAAGTATCCATCTCAAGAGTTGAAGGTGTTCTTACTCTGGGTTATCAGGCCACGGAAACCGAGAAGTGACTCTTCCAGCTCCATATTTCTTGTCGTAACCCGCGGTAAAAGCAATACATTGATCCCACAAAGGAATCGAAGTTTCAATCAACTTCTCAATCGTGCGATATATCTCAGGGAACTTCGTTGGATGAAGGTTGCTGATGTAGCTGGTGAATTTGACCCTCCCATCATCTTGGAAAGCGACATTCGTGGGCAGCCATTGGTAAGTATCTGACCAGAATTCTTTAGCCACATTCTCAGATACAGCCCTGCGCTGGTGAAAATCTGGTAGTGCCCATCATGGAGTAATATTTGAGTTCATTTTTGGAATAACGTTGCCCTTTCCAGCCCATTTCTCAATCGCATCATCCACTCCAACAAGTTCGTCTTTTAAAACCCTGGTAGTTCCGTATACTAATGGGAACATGGAAGGATTTACCAAGTCTTGAACCATTTCATTAGAATTTGGATCCCAGTCTTGTTTCGAAGACTGATCAGCTTTGAGCATATCGAAAGCATTGCGTAAAGAATTGTGGAGGTCTGTGGAGACCAAATTGTCTGATTTCGGAATGGATGCACATGCATCGAGTGTGGGAATGATACTAGTCTCTTCATAATACTTGGCTTTACTTCGAAGCTCCTTGACACACTTTTGAAGAGGTTAGCATAAGGAAGACAAGTATTTCGATAGTCACTTACATAATCAAAGCTGCCCTCACTCACAACGCCAGCCAGTAACTCGAGATTGTCGGGGATACCGTCGTCACGTAATGTAACCTGATCTCTATAGTTCCAGAACTGCAACTTATCACGGATCGCTAACTTACAAAAATTTTCATCTGGAATGGCTAGAGCTTCTTCGCGCCATTTAGATACAATTGCTTCATCGAAGATTTTTCTGTGCCATTCTTCCTTGTCCATGAGTTTGTCCATGATATTCATCATAGCAGGTTCTCGAACAGGAAGCATATTAGATTCCGCACCCCAGCAGCCACCATGAGCTCCTACTGGATATTGTTTGTCGCCATGCTGTGGGAGGTGACGTAAGGGAAGACCAAGGCCTGGATAGTCGGGCATGGCTAATGAATTTGTGACAATATGTATATCGGTGTTATTGCAATCGAAAGCGTGATAGATAGCTATAGATTCGCAACAGACTGAGGTGTAAAATTAAAATCATCCAAGTAATATGATGTAAAATTGACAACTCGGCGTATGAGATTTGGTAGTCACTATAGAGGTTCTTAGCGAGTTTTATATCTTGAGCTCAGTTAATAAACTAGGGTTACATAATAGATTCATTGAATGGAATTCCTTGAATCTATGATATCAAGTCTACTCTGCCTAATGATATGGAATGATCAACCAGTTAGCTCTTCACTATTTGGCTACAATGTTATGTAATTTACATTGATACAACCAACGATGGAGACTTCCTAATATGGAGATATATAGCAAAAGGGGGGCGATTGAGAATTGAAGCCAATTATATTCATATTAGTGCAGGCAGTAGAGTCTAATTTCACCCCCATTTCAATATTCTGTTACCATCACAACGGTTGACCCATTCAAAAGCTTCGGCCTTTTACCGGTTATGAATGGGATGCCTAAAATTGTTATTAATATTAATCACGTGGAGTAAGATTATTACATCACAAGATCATATTGTTATCAAACATCATCTGCATTAGATATATGCTTGTTTAAAGTAAATGTCTTTAATTTTTCTCTTACTTTCTCCTCCTCATGCTTTTTCGATTCGCCAATTTCTTTTCTCGTCCCAATTATACATCCACTCTGCTGAGCACACTTCTCTTCTCCTCCCTTCCACCCACCCCTGGTCAATTTTGAATATCTAGAAGACCAAGAGTTCAGTATAGTTCAAATCTCTCCCATTTCATCACAATTTCTAAAACCCTCTCTTTGGCGGCTTCTGCAAATCTCCCCAAGCCCCAGCAATCTGTTTCTTTATCTCCTTGTAAGAAACAATAAAGCTACTCTCTCCATCTCTACTCGTCAACTGAATTCTTTCCTCTGATCCCGCATCCAATTTATTCAAACATTTCAACACCCACGCCATATCAGTAACCGGTCTTCCCTCGGCATCAACTTGGTGAAACACATAATCTCTGAACAATTTCAATATATATCTATCCCCATTTTCACTCCACATTGGATCATTATCAAACTCATATCGCTCATTAATATTGCCCAATTTGGTCATCAAGCGTACGAGACGGGCATTTTCGAGTTCGCGACATAGATCAGAGGTTAATTCGTCATTGGCTTGTAGGGAGCTATCAAAGACACTTGCCATACGACCGGAGATACCTCGCATAAATGTCTGTAGATCTTTGGTTTCGGTGGGGGAAGGTGGTGTAAGAAGCCATCTGATCGTATCGGCGAGCTCTGCAGAGTAATTTCGGACGACAGTGTCGACGTGAGTTTGTATGACTTGAGCGTTGGTGTGGGGTGTGATTGATGCATTAACTGTGGCCAGAGATAACATGAGGATACCAAACAAGTTGAGATCTTCATCTTGAAGTTCTTTTATTGGGCGTTGTTGATCGTATTGAAGAATATCGAATACTGAACATGCATTTAGCCGAATTCGATTCTTTTCGGTAAGGATAACCTTGCTCAAATGCATGCATCGCACAGCAAGTTTATGATCATGTACGGCCTTGATGGCTATAGTAATTTGTACAATATATGCCCATAGAGTTTCTTCGGAAACCCGAGAGCCACGATTTCCATATCGGTGTGTGTTTGTCGTGGGAAAATGTACCTCTGAAAGAGGCTTTGAAAGTGGGTGATAATTTGTGACGATTATTAAGGAGCTACCATCATTGAATTGACGGGTAGTAAAAGCATCGATAAACGATACCACGCCTGCACAGTTGATTTTATTCCACTCTTTAACTGCTCGGATAGCTTTTTCATTAGTTAAGTGAAATCCTATCATGAGTTAATACAGAATCGAGAAAATTAGATAAAATCTTTTCCAACCTTCCAGTCTTCGTAAACAATAGTGTTTTCCATTCTTCACCGATATGGCCTTATATACCCAACTTGGGTATCCGAAAACAGCAGCACTCCTAATTGGAGTTGTATCTAGAGCGACCAATGAATGGTACGAGCCTGGGATACTCGGAAGGGTAGCATCTTATTAAGTTAGCATCATATTCGCCATCGCAACCATTCAACTTACTTGGCATTACCTGAAGAGAAGCTTCAGATTTTCTCTGAAGTTCCTCACGAAGCCTATCAGGTAGAAATAGATCGTGAATGGATCTTTGGTAAGCTGTCAGGTCTTCCTTGTGTGGACCGATTGGAGCATAAAAGTGATAGTTCAATGGAAGCTGGACGTTAAAGCTCTGTTGTTGTTGATAGAATCCTGATCCACCTGATGTCAAATTGCTAAGGTCATCTGAATAGGGATTTGGAAAAGTGTTTGAAATTGCTTGAGAGACGCCTGGCATCGTAAAAGTACCATAAGGAAGTTCATTGGTACCGTTAGTGGGGATCTTGTAAAGAATTAGCACGCAATCCCGTCCAGTGTACTTTATGCCATTCTTGGGTGTATAAACTAGAGTCGAATGTTCAGATGCTATTCAAGGTAGTGCTTACATTCTGAGAGGGGTCATAAGTCTGAGTAAACTCTCTTGATGTTGGATTAAATTGAGGTATTCCTGGATCGAGTTGGGGAGTCGGCGTGGCAGTACCGCTCGCAAGTTTTCGTGGTGTGAATGGGGCTGCATTGACAGCTTGGGAAGTGATTGAAGATGCTTTATTAGTCGTAGGTATAGCTGCTGGTGTGAATGAAGGAGAATCGACGTTCAACGTTTTTTTGGGTCTATCATTGTGAGAGTCAGTTTTGGAAAATGAAGACTCTCGGGTCAGCCTCCTTTGCAATCTTGATTCTCGACGAGGTTGCAGATTTAGGCTATCAACACTATCTTCATGTCTACCATATATGGCAAACAACGGAACTTCGGTACTTGACTTGGATCCTTGTCGCTTATATGTTGAGAGAGACTCAAACGATTGTCCACTCATCCCAGATGGAACATTGAAACATGGTTCAATATTGGAAGGAGCTGGGGCAGTGGGAAGAGCTGGGGGGATACAACGAGCCGGGACAACTGGAGCAGTTGAAACGTTCTGGTGCCTCAGGACAATGGGAGCACTCGAATCATTGAGAAGTCTCGGGACACTAGAACGGAAAACGTTGCTGGATGTATGTCCAAATGTTCCAGAAGGTTCTGCGGGAGGCTGTGGTTGATTTATCATTCGTAGCTGCTTCTTCTTTCGTGGTGTAGTGTCTAACTCGGACGAATCGGGTAACTGTTGGGTTTCATCTAATACCGAATACATTGTTCCACTCTCCAGCCATGATGGAGTGTCAGCCGAAATTGAGCCTCGTGTAGACCCTCTATGATTTTTGCGAGTTTTTTTCGATGTATCGGATACCACAGACTGACTTTGAACATTCGGAAATTCCCCTTCTTCTTGATCTATATCTCCATCCTTATCCCCGTCTTGTTTTTCTCCAGGCTTGGTCCGGGATAATCGACGACTCATAGAACGACGAATGTTTCTTACTGTCTCCATGCTGCCAATGTTTGTTGTTATGGGTTGTGCGACAGATTGCTGTCCAATGAAGACACGATGAGAACCCATTTGGTACGTAGGAGCCGGCAGGTGCCAACAAGACCACAGTAATAACAGGATGGGCAGTAGCACCTCCACACTTAGCCAAATATAGCAGGGACCACGTAAATGGAAGGAATATTGACCAGAATAGTGATGGGCCCATATCTCAAGGCAGTTTTGAAAATGAATGCGAGAGCATGATCAAATGTACAATATTTGATTTGACGAAAGTGATTTGACAAACGCAAAGCACATATGCCACCTTCACAAGAGTAATCTCATTGAGTTTCAACAGCGTCTCGAGTTTCGAGTCCGGAAAGCAAACAATAAACGTTCGAGTCAAGTACCGCAAGTACCGATTGAGTTCCAAATATTTGGCTGCCTCAAAATCCGAGAGAATCATGACCTGGATATCAAGAAATTGAAATTGACTCACTGATCAATAACTCCTCCAAGCCCCTTGTTAGGATCATGATTGAAAGCACAACCTTGATCTTCATAACGGCAATGCCCATATATCAGGACATTTCGACAAAGTGTGTCCTTTGCATTTTCTGGTACAACCTCATCAATATCAATTATGTTTTCCTGAACAAAACCACCCAAGAATGCGTCTAACACATACCACGTCCTTTCGGCCTCGGAGAACTAGTCGGTCTGCGAAGTTCAGGCTGGTTGAATCTTGTAGCCGCCATTGTTTTTATGTTCTATTATGAATTCCGACTTCGATATAAATATAACTATTGACCTGACCCCGATAACACTATAGGAAGCCTAATGTAGGATGTTACATTAGCTGCGTCCAATTCAATAGCTTCGGCAAAGTTTCAAACATAATCCGGTATCCTCGTGAGAAGATTGACTGGAGTGACGCGTGAAGGGGTTAAAATGAAGGGGGTGGTGGGTCATGAATGTGCTTTGTTGCTCACTTAAACCTGGCGGACATTTCCTAGAATCCAACAACACGAAAACAGGTCCTGATTTTGGGGTTCAATAGAATTGATTTCAATATATGGCTAAAAGATATACCAAGAGATATTGGCAATGAATAGGCAGATCAAATGGATGCGATGCCCAGCACATTCAACGAAGAATTTGCATGTAGTGTGTGGTCTTGATGAGGCTGAGGATATCAAACAAGACGCGGGGTGTTCCTTTGAGAGTGGAAAGTTAATGAATGCGATTCCGATAAAGAAGTTAAAGCTAGCCTACCTGGTCAACAAATCATGGAGACGAGGTGGATCCTGTTATGATATTGTTCAGCCTTAGTGGCGTTTAATGTAAATAATCGGTATATCAGTTTCTCCGAAACCGATGATGTGGCTGAAATAAGGTTATTGTACAACCATCATCATTTCATTGTTTCATTGATTGATTCTAGACCTAGCTAACTAACTCAAGGTCTCAGGATGATATCTCAGTTCTGATATGAATTGTAAGGGCAAAAATTATTCCATCATATCTGGTATTTCAATTTATAATTCTACTATGCAAATATAGGTTCAGGATTACGCTGTCTTTTGGACAATACACTCAACGAATAAGCAAACAAATAATGGCTACTCCAGATACTGATATAAGCCAGCTGTCCGATTCGCAGCAGGCAGCTTTACAACAATTACTTGTAGTAACTGGTCAAGAAGTTGATCAAGCTCTTCCACTACTACAAAGGTCACAATGGAGTGTTGAGGTGAGAATTTCAACCATATCCTTCAGTTTGTCAGTACTCGTACTAATTGTCAATAGATAGCAATCGCAAAGTTCTTTGATGGCGAAGATGATACTTTCACTGCGGCAGGTCTCGCAGCTCAAAATGTCCCCCCTCCTCGCGCCTCAAGACAAGAAAATCTTCAAAACAGTCTCCTCGCCGAATCATCTAATCGATCGAGGGTACAGAATGTGGACTCGGCGCCGAGGATTGTTCCTCAACCAGAAGATCAAGTCATTCGACGACCAAATATTATCTTCGCCTTACTATTCACCCCATTCAATGTGCTCTATAAGGTCTTCTACTTAGGATACAGAGCTTTCGCATTTCTATTCCCTTTCCTACCGAGATTTACACATACAGCCGCATCGAATACAATGGGACGGAGATCACTAAAGCCGAGAGATGCTGCAACACGTGCCAAGCGAGAGT
Organism: Monilinia laxa; assembly: GCA_009299455.1. Lineage (NCBI taxonomy): Eukaryota > Fungi > Ascomycota > Leotiomycetes > Helotiales > Sclerotiniaceae > Monilinia > Monilinia laxa. The sequence goes on from VIGI01000010.1 coordinate 90,154, forward strand.
TTGAGGAGGAGTATGGATCTAATAGCCTACCGTTCTTTGATGGAGGTTATGCTCAGGCTTTAGATCTCGCAAAGAAAGACTTGAAATTTCTCATTGTTCATTTGATGTCTCCCGAACATGATGATACATCTGATTTCGTCCATCAGACCTTACTTTCCGAGGAGGTCACTACATTCCTTGGAGACCCAACCAATAATATAATATTCTGGGTAGGAGATGTCCGCGATTCAGAAGCATATCAAGTCTCATCTGCTTTGCGATGTACCAAGTTTCCATTTACAGCCTTAATTACCCATACACCCGATCAAGGCGCTGCATCAATGTCAGTCATTGCAAGAATATCTGGGCAAGAGACCCCCGGAGCATTCGTCGCAAAATTACAAAGTGCAATTGGACAACATTCTGAGAAGTTGGCCGCAGTTCGTGCACAGCGTTCGGCTCAAAATTTTGAGCGCACATTAAGAGAGGAGCAAGATTCTGCATATGAGCAATCTTTAGCACAAGATAGAGAGCGTGCTAGACAGAGAAGAGAGGCAGAAGCTGCGGCTGCTGCAGAAGAGAAGAGAAGACAGGAAGAAGAAGAAGCCGCTGCCAAATTAGCAGAGAATCAAAAACACTGGAAACAATGGCGTGTTCAAACCATCAGACCAGAACCTGAGCCAGGAACCAACTTGGTTCGAGTCGCATTGAGAATGCCAGAAGGTGAAAGAATTACCCGACGCTTTGAGGCAGATTCTGAAATCGAAGAACTTTACGCATTTGTAGAATGTCACGAGTTACTTGAAGACGGCAAAGAATACAGTAGGCAAAAACCGGAAGGGTACGAACACAAATATGATTTCAGACTAGTTCAAAGTATACCGAGAGCTGTATACGAAATTGGGGAAGGGGGAACTATCGGGGAGAGAGTTGGCAAGAGTGCAAACTTGATTGTAGAACCTATTGATGATGAAGAAGATGATGATGAGTAAGAACAAGGTGTTATTAATCTAGTTGATGGTATGGTATATCACTTTGCGGGCGTTTGGATCGGCTCTGCAATTATATCTACAGTAGTATGAACGCATCACTGCGAGGGAGGTATAGAATCTTTACACAATCAATCCATCAATCCATCAAGAATAAGCTCTCTGAATAATCTCGAATTCTTGTAGCAAATGGCTTCTTTCTAAATATGTGAAAATATGCTTAGTGTTTGATTGAAACTCACGGGATCTTTGTTTCCTGATCCGCCGGGAGAATTGGCCCTAATGAATATATTTAAATCTGCCTCAATAAAACAAGAGACGACAAAGTGTCCGTAACTCAAACTTCCACCTCCTACCTTTCGAGCATCTCACTCTTACCTCTCAATGAATCCCTTAACCGCGAGAAGTCGTTCAGCCATAATCTCTCCTCAACCCCCCATCAAAACCTCATTAAAAATAAAAGATCCCCATCTCCTCCACCATCACATACATTAATATCACATCACAAACATATCTACCCAGCTATGATACCAAAAGTACGATAAAAGAACAAGGAGATGGGCCCGCGTCTCCAGCTTCCAGCTTCGCATCTTCGCGATTAGACATAGGGGCCTATTTTCGGTTCTGGTGACGAATGCTGAGGCAGATACAAGGCTATGGTGAAGCTGAGAGGAATGATCTACGTGTACAGTCATGGCGATTCATTTGCTGTGGTGGATATGACTCGGAGTGGTGGTTTTGGGTAAACATATTTGATGGGGTTTTTCGCTGGGTTATCTAGTTCTGCTGTGTTTGTTTGTATGCCGTTCGTGGTAGATAGCTTATTCTTGAAGTTAGGTTTGAGGCTGATTCACGTTGAATTTAAATTTATATCCTTGATTGCTGATGTTATATTGAGTTCTAATGCCCAATGATGAGAATACGGTTCCTGTACGGATGGAGAGGACAGGATATTCATTATTGGATCCTCAAGGCTGAGGTTTCCATATACCCTTGTCGTATCTTTTATAACGAGCCTAAAACGATACGTTATATGGATTTGTTCGATGATACATCCGCACTACATTCTGAGTACTGACGTACTCGCTGGGGCTTGTAGCTTAGATTCGTGGTTTGTAGCTAGTTAATATTTAGTCGAGCGCTAATCCTCGTGGTGCACTTAACCGAGTAAGAAAAGCAGGGAAAGGGGAGAGAGAACTGACTCTGCAAGTTACCAAGAAGATAGCTTCGACCTGGAGTGTATAATTCTATGGAATGAATTGGGAGTTGGGAGTGGTCATGATTTAGAATACTTCTCAAAGGATCTTATCTTGATGGTGTGGCTTAATATGGAGTGAACAATATTAATGAGCTTGTATATTCTAATAGGATCGATTGAGAGTTGTGGTTATCATTGGTTATTGTTGGATGTTCTAAGGAATTCATCAACTCCTTATACCCTTCGTTACTCTATCAAAAACGTTAAACTGTTCATCTAGAATCGCTCCTCAATAGATACCAAGGTAAGTGTGGTGTGGATCCACCCTTTGCAATAATGTTAATGAGAAACTCGCTTCTCCTTTTCCGAAATTCGGACCATCGAGTCAGCATACAAACCATTTTGTCATAGACTCTAGCTAGGCAATACCAACTACAATAACGATGATATCATATTCCAAACCAATATAAATATCTCTTACCCACCACCCACTTCTTAAAAAAACCACTTGTCAACTCCAACCATCCGAAGAAGAAGTTCCAACAAAACCCATCAGTAAGTAAATAAATGCTTCACTACACCATCAGACCATTAACAAACGTTGTAATCAAAGTTATATGAAAACCCAACACCTCTCTACCATCACTATGCCAGATTTAGATATCTTCCCAGAACTCCCCATAATATTAACAACTATCGTATATATCCTGTCGGTCACGATACAACTTTTCGTCTCCTTCCCAGAACTATACGCAGCCCTCCCCAGCATGCACAGCTCAATCAGCACCCCTCAATCCTCCTTCTATCATTATCTCAATATTTATCTCTGGATTAGCATCCTTCCTCCTTGCATCATGATGATGATTTCAAAAACAATATCAACACGGACCAATCAGGAGCCTGAAAAACTTCCCGCACGCCATGGCGTCGAGGAAGATATTTTCCGACGCATTTATCCCGAGATAGTGAGAGAGATGAAGAAGATCAGTGAGGAGAATGAACAAGTGAGGAGAAAGGAACAGGAACGGAGAGATGCGATGGATCTTTTGAGGATTCGTGATTACCTCGTGAATTCTATATGTCCGAAGATTGCTCGCGAGGAAGCAAGAATCAAGAAGGAACGGGAAAACGACGAAGAAAAAGAAAGGGTTAGAAAGGAAAAGGCGGAAAGGATGAAGGCGGCGCATACAGAATTGATAAGGCAGGCGACGATTTCTCGCGAAGCAAGAATTCAAAAGGGACAGGAAAGTGAAGTGGAAAAAGAAAGGGCTAGAAAGGAAGAGGCGGAAAGGATGAAGGCGGCGCATACAGAATTGATAAGGCAAGCGACAATTTCTCGCGAAGCAGATCTCAAGAAGGAAAGGGAGATGGAGAGAGAATTGAAAATGAAATTAAAAATGGAAATAGAAAGGGAGAGGGAGAGGGAGAGGGAAAGGGAAGAAGAGGAGAAGGATAGAGAGTTCATCTACGTATAAATTTGAGGTCGTGTGAGGGAATGGAATAGGGGCTGAGATGTAAGCCAAGCCAAGCTTCCAGGTGACATGACGTTAGTAGCTCCCATACTGATATTAATAGTATCACCTTGTAGTTGTCTCTCGATCCATTTCCCCATAATATTAATACGAGGAGACAGATCTTGAACGATGGATTTATAACCTAGGTGTAGAGAGGGCGTTTCTATTATTAATAAGCTAAGGGAATCCGAATACTGCTACTGGAAGAACATCAGGTGGGGTTCAAGACGACAGACAAACATGAGAAAAGAAGATTGTGAGACAACAGAAAGGGAAAAAGAAGAATTTGAATTGTGCGAGGAACAGATCAATAGGATGCATGATAAAGTTTTTCGGGTTAGATGAAGCCATCAAACTTATTAAGACAATCCATAAACGACAACTAGGCGGACAAGAGAGTGAAAGAGTGGAAAAGGAGCAGAGGATGTCTTTGATGTAAGGTCCTACCTAGGCTCTTGGTATATTCGCGAGAATGAGTATTGAGAGATAAAGTTGTGATCTTAAGGGCTTCGTGTGATGGTTTGAATACAATCCAATTATTCAGATACAGTACTTTCTATGCTCAAGCAACCACTTCCAAACATAGGTACATAGCTTCACAGGGCCTTTGATACTTCAAAAGACCGTAGTTATTCCAAATTCCAGTAATTCTATTCAAATCTCAAGACCTCATTATTCTACTCATATCGATGATTACAATAACTCCTAAATCGCAAGAGCTAAAGATTTGACACTGTAGATATCATTGAGCATGATACGATTTGATATACCACCAAGATCCAATAAATCATAGTCACAAATAATTCCAACAAAAACCAGCCAAATCCACAGATCAATAATTCCCCATTATCAAACTACCATCCGAACCCCCAAACCCCCATAACCATACCCTCCATCTAAATTTCCATAGAATACGAATCCAAGGCCTCCCCAATTTTAGTATCTATCAACCCCACACCAAACATCAACTCGAAACAACCATCCATTAAACTCCCTTCAACGAACTTTCAATTGCATCTAAGCACCCAAATCCACTCCAAATACTCTCCGAAGCTCTTCGATATCCAGCATGTATTTTCTAATAGCATTTACATCAACCACGCAGTGAAAACCCCCTCTGTGATACCATGATGATGCAGTACCTCCTTCAGACTTTCTTTCCGCAATAATGGTGCGCCGTAGCTTATCTGGAGCTTTACGGATCGAGTTTTGTGAGTTCAGCAAGCTAGCCCTGAGGGGAATTTCTTGGGATGTGACGGAGGATGCAGGAAGAACTTCATGGCCGTAGAGCAAGGAGGGTGTGCATGAGACAAAAAAAAAAGAAACCCGCTGTGTTGCCAACTTTACCACACCTTATATCACTTGATCAATGCCTTGACTCTGAAGCCAATTGGCATTTGCGTTGTGGATCCATGAGATGTATCGATCAACTATTCCACGAATCGTCTCGTGCCATGGTCAAAATAATATCAAGGTTGCTATCTGTGTGAAAACCAGATTGGAAATAGGATCTACACAATTGAAACAATGAAATATAGGCAAAAGAAAACTTGTGTAATAAATGACTTCATTAAAGAAATTTTAGCACATTCGATCAACAAGTTCCGAGAATATTTAGCATTCTCTTTTGATATGAGCTACGGTGGTATTCTGAAATACTCAAAGTGGTTTGTATCATACCGCCCAGGCTGATCATTGGCTACAGAGAAGACCGTCAATGTGGTCTAATGCGTTTGTTCAAAAATCCATGGGTGGTTTGTACTATTTTGGAGTACGCCCTTGCCCTATATGATCAAAAGATGCGATGCATGACAGGGCTCAGGGGAGGCTTTTGGGATACTATGCTGAGAGATGGAGCTTCTATCTGGTAGCCTAGGTCCCTAATGAGCATTAGAAGAATCAGATACGACTAAATGTCAGTCTTTTTCAGTTGATTTTATCTCCACCGTGTCATGGTACTTGTGATTTAATGGTTCTTCTTTCCATAGTGAAGGGGTTATAACTTTGATCAGAGCGGCCAATCCTATCATTTCAAAATACTGCGACTACAAAGTTGTGTTGAAAGATACTCCTTTATCATTCATACGCATCATGGATGAGCTGCGATATCTTTGCAATATCATTGGAAGTTTGGAAGTAAGAGAAATTCGGACTAGCTTGAGTCGACTCTTGCTATCGAAGCATATTAAAGAAATTCATCAATTTGTGAGTTCGATAACGTCAAGAACTCGCTCACAGGTGCATCACATACCTGTGTTCGAAATGCCTTGCCAGCGATCCAAAAATCGAATTGCATATAAAGACCGTCTCACACACCATCAGCCCCTCAAACATGCCACAAAAATTATGGCCATACTACTTCCAAACAGCGAACACAAGCACCAAACTGAACGGAGGTATCTCCAGATTCTTCAAAACCGAATCCCGCAGTACCTTGATGGTTTTGATCCAAGTCTAACTAGGTCTTCAATTGAAGGACGACCTGTAGGGCGCTACGCCGCTTTACTAGGTATCCTTGTTTGGTTACGAGATGTCGTGAATAGATTAGTGAGGGAAGAAGCTGAACTCAACTTAATACTCTGGGAAGTCGATTTGGAGGTACCGCACTACAGGGTGTAGTGCAACAGTTTGTGAACATGTCTATATCGTGACAGAACTGCACTAAGCGGGAGCCTCACCATCTCAAGCGGTTCTCAATCTTGTACCATCATTGTACAATGTTGTCAGGGTAGGAAACGTGGAAGTAATTTGGCTGCTTTTACAGTTCGGACATCAAAGTATACGTCTCAACTGGTATCCTTAGTGAGACGTCATATGATTGGGCAATCAAGGCAGGGCAAGTCATTTCACAAAAGCTGTTAATGAGGCTTCCCAGAACCGAACATCTTGCCTTTTAAGTACATAGTAGCAGCGAATTCATATATATCTTAGCCATTCTGTAACTTTCCCTGCTTGGGAGCGGCTCGAAGTTGTATTTTGTAACGCGGGTATCGATATTGGTGCTCTTAGCATAGGGTTTGGAAATCATTATGAATTCGACTCATATACCGTTCTTGATTAAGGACAAGAGAAGCCACTGAATATAATTTGATAGGGAGGAAGAAGAAGAAGAAGGATAACAAGCTGAATGGAATATTCAAGGAAGGATAATGAACATGTCCATAATTGCAAGATGAAACGAGTAAATTTAGATGGAAGTTCTAGTGCGCTGTTCTGAATCGAGTGGGAGCTAGGTGCGAGCCTGAGTTTGAATTTTTGATTCTTGAAACAGATTGGATATTGAAGAATAAGAATTGATCAAGTCTTGAAATAATTCAGATGATGGTTGACTTGAATTCGAACTGAATGATGAAAATCACGCACCAAATTGCATATCATGTGCCATACAGTCACCGTAATGGGAACGTCACACTATTAATTCCCACTGTCCATATCCAATCTCCAAAACTAAACAGAAGCTTCGGTTCCTTTCAGATATATAAATGACAACCTTGCAGATGGCAGAGATACGACAGCCTTAAGTTATGATTGGATTACTAACAAGCGTATTCATGTAGGGGAACTCTAGACCAGCCTTTTAACTTTTCGCAATCACTGTTGAAGTTGAATTCCTAGAATCAATAAGTGAACAAGAGGAAGACAAAGAGGCTGTTGGTAGATTTGGAATTTCTGGCTGGGATTCGGGGATGCTTGACGGGTAGAAACATACGTTGCCTATTCCAAATCCAGACATGTCGTTCTGGATTTACATAAAAAGCAAGATATCCAACCTCGTGTACGTACATGTATAACTTAAGGATCGAACCAGAACAATTGATATCTTGGAAAGGTTTCGTAGGACTGTCTAAATGGCAACATCTATGTTCCATCTTGGAAGATCATGTTGTGAACAATTGTACGAAGAAACGAATACACTTCATCGCCTTTGATATATCTGAGAAAGAGAATTGTCTAATTGTTGTGAGTAGAAAATGCAAGTTGATGATGGATAGAGAATTGGCAGCGGCGAACATTCACTCGATACCGAGGTACTACCCATGTGCACATTGTATAATCAACAGCTCATCTCGAAACTTTTCGTTTGGCCGGAGATTTTTACTGTTAGTACTAGTGTTACTGGCGCGCAATATATATATGTTGAGCCTTGAGCCCTTACAACATTAATAAGTGAAGTTTGTACGTGACGGAAGACTCGGGATCCTCGTTAAGATATATATGCCGAGCTCGGGAGTACCTCAAGTGAGATGAAACGAGTATCCAATCAGAAGTCGAAGCTTTATTTCATGACGACAAGTTCAATGGTTACAGCTTTCATGTTGGGTTTGAGTACAGTGGGATTGACCCTACATTTGAAAACCTTACACCAGATCTATCGAGCTCCCAGAAGCGTACTGTATGTATGGATGTATGTATGTATGTATGTACCATACTAGTAACACTTTCATTCACCGAACCCCTCGACCCCTCAACCCATCATACCCATCCATGACTCGCAAGCTTCTCTTCCCTTCGACATATTTCATCTCCTATGCAGCTAACAATAACTTATGAAGCAAAGCAGTTGCAAAGGTGAGCCAATACAGTAGTCCAAATGAGTTGTCTAGACAACTGTTCACCGATGATAGGAGAATTGATGTGGTAGTGGGTCCTGTTGGTCCAATGTTTTTTTTTTTTCTTTTCATTATTATTCATGAAGGTTCACGAGACGCATCCTTGGGCATACACAACATTTGCCAGCACGTCAATGCCAGCCTATCAATGTCTTAAATTCTTGTGCGTAATGTAGTGTGGGAGGCTGATCATGAGAGGGTATTGGGTTGATGGGAGAAATCCATATTTTGAAATGTCTTGCAACTATTGGTTATTGGCTTACTGTACATTGATAGATGGGTGGATGGGATGGGATGGATGAATGGATGGATGAAAGGATGGATGAATGGATGGATGAATGGATGGTTGGATGGGATGATATTGAGACTGAGTACATAGAGCACCTGGTGGAGTGCCGATATTCTAGATTTACATGTCACAGTAATGTTATAATCGGGAATACATGATCACGAATAGAAAGATTAGATATGATCTATACAGTATACAGCAACACTACCATTCCAAGCAATTGATGGGATTCACTCAATCTCAGCTCGGATACCAATACTGTGATATTTTTGTTGAATTTCTGTTTACTACATTTCGTACTGTTGTAGCATAAAAGATGCGGTGACAACAAATTCTTCGCTAATGGCAAGGGTAGCTCAATGGGGGGTTTTTTAACTACTCCGTAGGTAGGGTAGGTACTAGGGAGCTAGATAGGTGTAGCTAGAGCTGTTAGTACCGTATTAGTACCTTTCTATTAGTATACAAAGGCGTGCTAACTAGGTGCCAAGTAGTACTAGTAGGCAAATCCTTTACTCCCATGATCCCTCTTTGCTTTGGAGGAATCTACCTATGTACAGTAGCTGGAGTTGTTAGCTCGCTACGTATCCGACTACTATTATTACTCCTACTATTACTATTCTTACTATTACAACAACAACAACTACTACTACTATGACTACTATTATTACTATTATGATTACTATTATTATTACTATTACTACTATTACTACCACTATTATTACTACACCTACTACAATAATAGTGATGGTACAATACCCGTGGACTACTGTAGTCTGTACTCTAGTAGGAATTGAACGGCCCGTGTATGACTAATACAAATGTAGCTTAGTCTCACCACCCCCACTTACCTCCCCCTCATGTTCATCGATAACCTCATTTTGGGTAAAAGAGAAAAAGATGGAAAATAGTAGAAATTATGTGTTTGTGTGTTTGTGTGTTTATGTGATTATGTGTGTAAGTGTGTAAGTGTGTAAGTGTGTAAGTGTGTAAGTGTGTAAGTGTGTATGTGTATATGTGTATATGTGTATATGTGAATATTCTTCATCAACCCTGATTGGCTAATTGAGCATATCTTGATGTAATTCACTCTTTTGGATTAATATCATTAAATCCCCAATACGGTAATTAATACAGTAATGAATATGAGGCTAGGTACTTGGGTAGATAGATATAGCAAATAATAGAAACAGTTTATAAATTTAGTCCACTAGTCCAATCGGTTTACCGAATGTACTGTACCTGGATGGTTCAAATATGGATAAAATGGATAAAATATCATAAAATATCATAAAATATCATAAAATACCAACATCTACCTCCACCCAACGAATCAAAATCCTTACAACAAATTCTCATCCTTTTCGTCCTCCCACCACCCAATATTCCTCCCCTCTTCCCTCCAGCCAATCAACAAGTCACATCCACCCAATTTTCCCCATCTGGCCTTTTTTCTTGCTCATCATTTATTCTCTTTTCCAAATTTGGATTAGAAAGACCTTCCCAAGGTTACTTTTTTCTTACCTTACCACCCGCCCCCATTCATACATACAAAAGTCTTTCTGATTTTTTTCTCCCAATCTGCAAGTCACTCACTCCATCTCCTCTTTTTTTCTTGTGTTGCCATCACACAAGAAGAAAAGTTGAGTAGAAGAGAAAGCAAACATCCAGGCTCTCCCGGATGTCTCTTTTTCGATACATTACTCACCTACCATACGCAATCTTCAATCCAACCATGTTCGGTCGTTTGTTAGGTCGTACAAGTTCCCCTCCAAAGTCTCTCGGAGCTCCTCTCTCTCGCACAACTACCTCTACATCGGTTGGAGAGGATTCACAAACATCTGCTGAGAGAGATGCTCGGGATAAGGAAATCATTGAGCAAGCTGTCGAAGAGGCTATCAAGAAAGCTTTGAATAGTGAAGCATTCACCAACGCCATCGCTGCTTCTTTAGTCTCGCAGATCAAACCTACTTTCGAATCCTCCATCAGTTCTATTCCTACCGCCATTCAAAATGTGTCTCTCAACGTTGATGCTGTCGACAAGAAACTCACTGCTACCACTACCGACCTTACTCAACGAATCGATGATACAAAGGTGGAGACTGCAACCAAATTAGCTGCCATCGAAGAAGCCGTTGCCAAAATTACATCTTCATTGCAGGGGTTGGGTGAGAAATCTTCTTCCTCGGATGCCTCGGTTTTGGACGCACACACTACAAAGTTGGATGGAATTGCTACAGAGCTTGCTGCCCTTAAGAGTACTACACGTGAGGAAGCATTCAGCCAAATTACATCCGACCTTGCTACCATCAAGAGTGATGTTGCTGCTATCAAGGAATCCGACTCCAACGCCACTTCTAAGGATATTCTATCGGCTGTCAACTCTTCAAATGAGTCTCATGCTTCCCATGCGGCTGCTTTGAATGATATCAAGTCTGCTGCTGAAGCTCATGCTTCAACTCTTGACGAGATCAAATCTACTCCTGCTCCTACCCAAACTGACGTTTCTGGCATTGAAGCTTCTATCAAGGATATTGCTGCTTCTATTCAGGAAGTCAAGTCTACTCCAGCACCTTCTACTGTTGACATCTCTGGTATCGAATCATCCGTCAAGGAAATTCTTTCTACTTTGGGCGAAGTTAAGGAAACTGTTTCTACCCCAGCTGCTGTCGTTGAAAAGACCGATATCTCTGGATTGGAGGCTTCTATCAAGGACATCTCTGCTACCGTGAATGAGATCAAGTCCACCCCTGCTCCAGCACATGAAACCGTCGACCTTGCTCCAATTCATGCTCAACTCAAGGAAGTTGCTTCTACCGTTGCCGCTATCAAGGAATCTACCTCTACACCAGCTGCTACTGTTGAACCAACTGATATTTCTGGATTGGAATCATCTATCAAGGAAATTATTGCAACTCTCGATGAAATTAAGAACTCTACCAGCGCCGCTCCCAAGGAAGTTGACTTCTCTTCCATCACCTCTACTCTTGATTCCCACAAGAGCACACTTGAGGAGATTAAGGCTTCCGCCCCTGCACCAGTTGACCTCTCCGCTCTTGAATCCTCAGTTGCTGAAATCAAGGCTGCCCTCGAATCCCACTCCGGTACTCTTAACGAAATCAAATCAGTCCCAGCACCAGAAAAGACTGATCTTTCCACCATTGAGAGTTCAGTTAACGAGATTAAGACAATTGTTGAAGAAATTAAGGCCAAGGAAGCTCCAGCTGTTGAGAAGGTCGATTTGAGCCAGGTCGAGTCTTCCATTGAATCCATCAAGGCAACCGTTGAGGAAATCAAGACCAAGGAGGCACCAACTGCCGAAAAGGTTGATTTGAGCCAGGTCGAGTCTTCAATCGAGTCCATCAAGGCAACTGTCGAGGAAATCAAGTCTAAGGAAGCACCAGCTGCTGAGAAGGTTGATTTGAGCGCTATCGAATCATCAATCGAATTCATCAAAGCAACTGTCGAGGAACTTAAGACTAAGGAAGCGCCAGCTGCTGAGAAGGTTGATTTGAGTGCTATCGAATCATCAATCGAATCCATCAAGGCAACTGTCGAGGAACTTAAGACTAAGGAAGCGCCAGCTGCTGAGAAGGTTGATTTGAGTGCTATCGAATCATCAATCGAATCCATCAAGGCAACCGTCGAGGAAATCAAGTCTAAGGAGGCGCCAACTGCTGAGAGGGTTGATTTGAGCGCCATTGAATCATCAATTGCTGCAATTAAGAGCACTGTTGACGAGATCAAGGCTAAAGAATCACCAGTTCCAGAATCTGTTGATTTGAGCAAGATTGAATCTTCTATTGAGGCTGTCAAGGCTACTGTTGAGGAAATCAAGGCTAAGGAGGTACCTACTGCCGAGAAGGTTGATTTGACAGTAATTGAGGCATCAATTGCTTCCATTAAAAGTACCGTTGATGAAATTAAGGCCGCCCCAGCTCCAGAACAAAAGGCCGTTGACCTTTCTAACATCGAGTCCTCAATCGCATCTGTCAAGGCTACTGTTGATGAGATTAAGGCCACTCCCGCCCCAGAGCACAAGGATGTTGATCTCTCCAGCATCGAATCATCCATTGCAGCTGTTAAGGCTACTGTTGATGAAATCAAGGCCAAAGAGGCACCAGCTTCTGAGAAGGTTGATTTAAGTGCAATTGAGGCATCAATTGCTTCAGTCAAGACTACCGTTGATGAGATCAAGGCTACTCCAGCTCCATCCCACGAAGCTGTCGATCTTTCCAACATCGAATCATCTATCGCAGCCGTAAAGGCTTCCGTTGATGAAATCAAATCCACACCAGCACCAGAGAAGACTGACCTCAGCTCAATTGAGTCATCAATCTCTGAAATTAAGGCTGCTATTGAACAAGTCAAGGCCTCACCTGCACCAGAAAAGGTTGACCTCTCCAACATCGAATCATCAATTGCCTCGGTCAAGACAAGCGTCGATGAAATCAAATCCGCCCCTGCTCCATCATTCAAGGAAACCGACATCTCCGGTCTTGAATCTTCCGTTAAGGAAATCATTACAAGCATCTCTGCTCAAGATGGTGTTTTGACTGAAATCAAGACTACAACCGAGAAGTTCGATACTAAGGAGGTTTTGACTAAGGTTGAATTGATTGCTCAAGAGGGTGTCTTCTTAAATGAGAAGGGACTTGGTCAGATCAAGGACAGTGTTAAAGTTATTGACTTGAAGTCACCAGCAACTCCAACATCTCCAAATTCTCCAGACTCTCCAAACTCTCCATCAACACCAACAACAACACCATCATCTCCAGCATCGGGAGCTTCCCCATCTAAATCCAGCAAGAAGAGAAAGAAGAAGGCTGCCGCTGCCGCTGCTGCCGCCGCTGTAGCAGCTGAGACTGAGGCTCAACCTACGGCTTAGATATTCCCTTTAAACTTCCAAGTGACTCGATGAGTTGAATGTTCATGTTAGGGAGGAATATAAATAATATAAAACTGGTGAAGGGAAGATTGAGTTGATGGTTATTATTGAGGTCTACGAAAATGGACATATGACAACAATATGGAGGAGCTAATAATGATGATGGATAGGGGGAATAGTCTTCTAGATGTCGAATGGTTACCCAAACTTTGTATACATGTCATTTTTTAAGCATTTGCATTTGTACCTGCTTTCACTTTGGCTTGCAAGTTTTTCATTGCATACAAGCAAGCATTATACCCCTCTTCTTCTTTCTGGCGATGCAAATTAAGTATGTATCGAGATTTGAGATGAGATTGGGGGTTTATGATTTATGATGATGGTGAGGGATAGTAGTTAGTGAATGGTGAAGGAAGGGAATTAAAACATATGGTTTCTCTTTTACCTTGATTTCATTTTAATTTTGCGTTTGTCATTTAAACTTGTGAAATATGTGACCTCATTTGTGATACTCATTTGTGACACTCATAAAATTCTTGAAGAGGTCTTGTTTTATGTTACAAGTCCTTCTCCTGCCTCTTTTCTTTCCTTGCCCCTTTGGACCTGCTTTGCATTCTTAACTTCAATTCACCAAATTTATAGAAAATGGAAGTCAATTGATTGGTGGATAGTATGAACGTTATCTGGATGAAGATGAATCATTTCTTTCCTTGATTATTTCTCTACCTATTTACTCGCCGACACTTGGTTTATTGGTTGATTAGTTTATTAGCTAATGGATATATCAATACTGGCCTACGTATTGATTAAATAGTAATTTGTGAAACTTGTCAATGGAAGGTTCGGGGTGTGCAGGATTCGTGCTAGCAATTTGGAGTAGCACCTTGTACTTTTGCTTGTGTTTGTTCTTGGGAGTGAAGGGGAGGAAGGGAGAAAGGGAGGGGAGGAGCTGATGATCTCATTCTTTTAGCTTGTTTGGTGATGATTTCGATGGGGTTGAGTCTGGTTATGCGATATACATGTGAGGATATATATATTCTTTTCTTTCTTTTCTTTTTTTTCCCCCCCTTTTTTTTCTCTCCTCTCCTTTCCTTCACCCCCATGACTCAGTATCCTCGATGCAATCTTGATAATGGCTTCTTTTGACTATTACACGGGATACTTTGATCTTGATCTTGACTGCAAGTCTCAGTCAAAGTCAAAGTCAAAGTCAAAGTCTTAAACTCAGACTCAGATTTAGATTCCATATTCGAGACATTTGATACTTGCATGGATGACGGTCATACCTGAGGGGCTTTCGACGTGTGTGGGTTTATGCGGTTGGTGGAGGGTTTGGGGGGTTTGGGGATGTGGATGGTGATTTTGATTTTGATTTTGATTTTGATTTTGATCATTCTAATTATGATTCTGATGATTTTGATTATGGTGTTGTTTTATATGCTTGTTTGATTTGTTCGTTCGTTCATTTATTCCTTCGTTCATTTGATTTCATTGCGGAACAAGCTGCCTGCCCGCACGTATTTGCTAATTATCTCGTTTTTGGCGGAGACTAAGCTTTCATTGTCATATCTTTTGGGAATCTTTTTTCTTGCCTTGTTTTGATGATGGCTTTTACTTTGGAGTGTTGAGAGCGGGGACGTGTGGTTTGTGTATTGGATGGATATACTCGGTGTTGATCTTGATCTTGATCTTGATCTCAATCTCAATCTCAATCTCAATCTCAATCCTCATCCACATCCACATCCTCATCCTCATCCTCATCCTCATCCTCATCCTCATCCTCATCCTCATCCTCATCCTCATCCTCATCCTCATCCTCATCCTCATCCTCATCCTCATCCTCATCCTCATCATCCAATCCCCAAAGCAACCCAACAAAATGCCAACCTCCCACCATCGACACCGTCGCTCCCCCTTCAAACGAACATCATTCCAACGCACCTCATCAATCTCCTCCTCTACCACATCGATCTTCCCCTCCTCAGATATAACCCCAACCCCACCCCCAACCCACAAACCCACCATCCAACATTCACCATCCGCCACCCCGTCACATATGCATATGCATATTCACCCCCCCCCCATAAACGCCCTGGCAATCCAAAGAAAAAGAGATACCAAGATACAAGAACATGATCAAAGGACTGAGCATGAGATATCTGGACATCAGAGTTTAAATCCTAGGCTGGAGTATTCTTCTTCTCGCTCCTACTCCTCACCATTTCGAGATTTATCAATACCCATCTCCTGCCTTTCCTCCTCTGTGCATCTATCCGCAACTCCGGGAAGACTCTCCTTGAAATCAAAATCACGATCAGAATCAGAACCAAACATAAATCCGAAGTCATGCAGCAGATATTCAGAAATATCAGGAAATATTACTCCAGAAGAAGAAGAAGAAGAAGAAGAGCCCGAGCATCAGAACTGCCCCCCAAAAAAGAAAAGCTTAAGACCCTTTTTGAGGAAATGTGTACATTCGTTTAGTTTTCGGAGTAGTTTTCGATTGATTGGGTGGATTGAGGATCCGGTTGTTTTGGGGGATTGTAGGGGGTGAGTTTATGTTTCTTTTTTTCTTTTTTTTTTCTTTTTGCTTGTTCTTGGATTGGGGGAGCTGTAGGATATCTAGGGTGCTGAAGATATTTGGGGGAGAGGTGGATGTTGAGGGAGGGTGGGCGGGTCGCTTAGAAGGTAGGTAGGTAGGGAAGTGTTGGTTTGGGTGTTATGTGATGGCATTCGTTTATTTATCCATTTTATTGGTTCGCTAACCCTTTGAGGTTCATTCCTTTGCGTTTGATGTTTTGGGTAAGGTTGCGTTTTTGGTTTTGGCGTTTACTTCTGCTCTTCTTTCTCTTTTGGTGCGATTTGACTTGTTCGTGTGCTGATGAAGTCTGTAGATCGTATCGTTCTGGGACGAGATATGCGTATGGAGGGAGGATGGGAGATGCGAGGTTGTGGGATGAGGCTAGGAGGGGGGTTGAAGGGTAGTTTGTATTGATAGGGGAGGATGAGCGGATGAAATTTATGGGGAAGAGAGGGGCGGTGGTGGAGTGGGGAGTTTGGGTAGGAGAGGAAGGGAGAGAGCAAGGAAGAGAGAATGGATGATGGGGATGATTGGGATGGGTGAGCAGTTATATTACAGGATGTGAATGATAAGATGTGGAAATATCAATGTAATTATACCCCGGTTGAATAAATACACTTTTTATAATTGTAAGATCGAGGGTATTCAAGAGATATTAGATACTCATAGCCCAAAACGAATCACAACAAGCAATATCATATCCCCTGTTTATAATCCAACAAGAACAAAAACGCAAAGAAGGATATTAATGATCAATCTGAACACAATATTATACCACTAGCCCTGGAAAAACAATCAATCGTCAACGAATTTCCTCACATTGCTCTGTTGAACTATCAGTAGGATCACTGTGATACTTGATATCCCAGTTCCGAAAATCTTTCTCGTACAATAAGTTAAGACGATTCCCAGAACCCCCAAATCCATACATTCCAATCTTTCACCAAAGCTAATTCCCATATCCAAAAACTAAAGATCCAGTCATCTCTTCATCATGAAGGGAATCTCGTCCTCCACAGCTGCTAATGGTTCAATATCCAAGAAGACAGATTTCACTGTTACCTCGAGATATAGTTGTCTGGCAATATGTAACCGATATCAAGAACGTTCCTCTTGATGTCATTTTTGATGTTCGTTATTGTATGGGATATTCAGGGGCGGGGTTTCTTAGGAAGTTGGGTGGGTATATATATATAAATATATATATATATGTGTGTGTGTGTTTATGATTTATAGATACCTATATTACAATTCCTTTCCGATGCTTGATCTAAGCTTGATAATGATGAAAAAATGAAGACAATTATTGATTTGAAGTCAAGTATCGAGTATGATTGCATACAGTAACTGCGGCCGCGACTGTGAATAGTTAGTTTCATTTCTTGCACGAATACTCTGTAAAACTGGGTTTACTTGATGCAGGAGTTTACCGACTGAATTTTATACAGCTATCGACGGTTCATCGCTAGCTACCTAGATGGTAGCTACTAGCTAATTGCAGTAGTAATCTCTAGCGTTCCATCTCTAAATATATCTAGGTATGTATCCATCATGATTACCTGCGCGTTGGGTGTATCAACCAATTTGTTGCAGTGAGTGAGTGAGTGAGTGAGTGAGTACTCTCACCGCATATCCAACAATCACCATCCTATTATAATCACACCAACCTCAAGCCTAACCATTCACATCAAACATCAAGAAAACCTCCAAAGCCACCCAAAATGACCCAAATCCCCATCATGACATTCCTGCTCGTCTCATAGAAGAAGAATGATTACTGATTCATGTACACACAATAAAATACCATCGCTGTACCATCACCCACAGGCTTGAGGTTGCAACCTGTTACTTGTGAATTTCTAGAATCTGGCACCTAGAACCTACGAAGATATAAGTTACATCATCCAGCCTACAAAAGATTAAGAACGGAGATCTGGGCGCTTATATAATACTTGATACATACACAACATACCAGCTTGCTATATCAACAATAACTCTGAATGATTTGCCACCTATGATATATATTGAAGCCAACCCTCTGAATTTCTGCAAAGTCGTTTATAAGCTGTGAAATGTACTGTTTGTATGGTATGTTAACATTGGTTGAGACGCGAGAAGCGAAGTATCGAATGGATGGGTTGGGTTGAGGATATTGAAGACTTGGGGGTTTTGTTTCGCTTGGATGGGAGTGGAAGAGGGCTGGAAGTTAGGTTTTTTTTTTTGGTTATGGGAATGAGGGGAGTGGAATGAAATCATGAATTGGAGGGGTGCGATGTGTTGATGTTATTATGTTGTATCGGATTGTATTGTGGATTTTCTTCTCATGGGAAGCTGTTCTATATTATTTGTGTTGCATTACGCATGTAGCTGGTGAGGTATTGTTCGGTAGGTGAAGATCTTATTGGACACTCCATTCTAGTTTGATCAAAGTCACACATATCACACCACATCATATCATGTCATATCAAAAACCAGATAAAACATGTTAAACTCATATCATTTCTAAACGCTCAGTTTGTACGTGTGACGCAAGACCTCAAGGGGAAGAACTCTGTCCAAAAAGTTATATACATTGAAAACAAACATTCATTTATCCAAACGAATCAATCATGAGATGTCAAATCCCAGACGGAGAGAACTTCTATGCCTCACAGGTATCATCATCGTCGTCGTCGGATGGTGGAGCCGCAGTTGCGGATGCGGATGCGACGGAGGTTACGAGAGTGGTGGGAGATGACGAGGTGTAGACAGCGGGGGCGGAAGCAACCGGTGTTGAGACAGGGGCTGATGAGGCGGGGGCAGAGGCAGCAGCGGTAGCAGGAGCAGAGGTTGAAGCTGGTGCGGCGGCGGAAGTGGGGGCTGCGCTTGCGACAGGTGCGGTAGAAGCGGATCCAGTACCAGCTCCACCGACCTTGTACAAAGGTGGACCAGGGATAACATAGGTGAGTTTCTCGTAGATGGTGACCAAGATACCCTTGTCGGTTGGGGTGTAAAGCTTCTCACCGAGGGTTCCGGCTGGAGCGGCGGTACCGGTACCGCTGATGTCTAAGTTGATACATTGAACGTAGTTTTGAGCACCATTTGCAGATCCGGCACTGTGAAGGGCGATAATCTCGTGACGAACAACGTAGTTGCCTGGGGCAATGTCGGATGGAATGGTAGAAGTCCAGGTGTTGTTGTTGCTAATTAGCTTATCGGATGCCCAGGTTCCTGGGAGGGTGGCGTCATCCAATAATCCAGCCTCGTCAATCTTGAAGAATTCAAGAGTAGTCTTGTCAACGGTTTTGCAGTCACCCTTGCAGTTGGCCAAGTAGGTGAGGATTGGACCGTGATGAGATTCGGGCCACTTAGTCCATTGAAATTCGATAGTTTGACCAGCTGCGATCTTGGCTGAAAGAGCAGCGTTTTTGGCGTCTTTGGCACAGATGATATCACCACTGGCGTAGGCAGATCCATCGACGAATCCTTGATCGAGATTTTGATCAGACCATCCGATAGAATCTGGCATTGGGCTTTGGTATGCGTAAATGTTTGGGAGCCATCCACCATAGCTGTTCCAAATTGTTAATTTAATTTATCATACTTTCGTTCGGAAGATTAACTTACTAGGTTGTACCAGCAACAATACCGCTGACATATCCGTGAGCAGCACATGTCGCAATAAGACCGGCAAAAGTGGTGAGCTTGGTGAAAGACATCTTGATTGAGATTTTGTTTTAAATTTGGATTTGAAAAAATGAACGAGTTTGATAATCAAAGGATAGAAAAAAATTCACAAGGAATTGAGATGATAGACCAGCTGAATGAATGGAAACTTGCTAGAAGCAAAAAAGAGTGTGATAAAGCGAAAAGAGAATGATAGAGCTTGAAGAAACTGTACAAAGACTTGCTTTGATGTGGTGAAGGAAAGAGAGTGTCGAAGAGAACGAGGGCATCTAGATATATAAAAAAGTTTGATATGTTTTCCACTTGTTCCAATTCACGCAATAGCAATAAAGTTGGCGCCTCAGCACACCCTGTTCGTACCCCGTATTGTCGTCAAAAAGATTGGCAATGAATGCCAAGCAGTCGAGAATATATTGACTATGATGCTATTCATCTCCCACTTCAAAGCGCTTCCAAAAATGATAGAATACATTCGCAAATAGGCAACACCAATTCGATTCGATTGGAGGAAGGATCCGAATTTGGAGATAATCATCAGGGGATTACCCAGATTTCGAAACGTAAGGTTGGTCTTAGCTGTCTCAAATTAATAGATCTGTAGGCGTCCAGTCGATGTAATCTCGTTTATTTAGACTTTTCCATCTTGGCGTTTAACTTTTTTCCTTTACCCCTGATGTTTCGAAGATGGTTGGCTCAAAGGTTGATGTTTAACCGTTGTTTACAATCTAGACGACCTCATTCATCGTCTGCTGTAGTAGTTGAAGTGTTCAGCTAGTCTTGGGATCTTAATAAGCTTCCGAGTACCAAGCATTTCGCATTACATGAATGATGAAACGATTGAAAACTTCGTATCTTGTCCTGAGATGATACTTTGGCGGCTGTGCAGTACGACACTCGCCGTCCACGTTGTGTAAAGCTAGTCCTTGAATACTTTATCTCATGGAACACCTACGCAGCTATGCAGCCTTGCAAAGGCGTCTCGAATCTTAATCCTAGATCGAATGAAATTGTTGAAATCGACTTGTATCCTTCCGATGACACAACACCGTTCGATCAATATGCCAGCCACAAATTGCGGAGATGAAATAGAATCAAGTAGATTGGGAAGAGGATGAGGTGGGTTAAAAAGTAAACATCTGACGAATTAATAACCCAAGGGATACTTCCGGCTTGCCGCATCAAGTAAATATCTTGCGAATCCCTAAGAGATCTTGGCTCCAAGCGCAAGTGCTGTTATCATCAAGCTTTCCGATTGGTTGTTGCATGTTGCCGTTTTCAAATGCGTACATACAATCAATTATTGGTCAATGTAAGACGACATGATATGATGAACAAATTGAGCTGGTCTCAAGTGCCGTGAAACTTTCGTCATATATAGACGAGAGTCTAATTGAATATTGTCTGTGATACTGTGCAACTGTTGTCTGTGATAGATGCATCTATAGCTAAAAGACGTTGTAAGCGCTTAGTTCGGTTCTGACAGATGAGGGTCTTCTGCAGTTTCTTTCTTCCAACGAACGGTTATTACGCTATTATAGATGGAGAGTAGTGTATTGTGAGATCCAGATCTATCCTTACCTAATACAACAAAATATCATCCACAGAGTCAGCCTCTTCTTCGCCCCAACTTATACACTCTCCTGTATTTCAAAGACGAGGGAGCATAACTCGTACCGTGACTTGGCGCAAGAATTCTCCGATAAACTGTATGCCTACAAGTCGAGAAGAGAAGTATGACCGTGATTATATCCAATATTTCTTGGCAACAGCTTTCATCTTGAAGGGGGGACACGAGAATTTATAAAACTTCATACGGGATGCTGTGGATACGTTGTCTGCTTGATTAGTGTGTACGTAGCCCCGGTTGTTGGTGATTTGATGGCGCTAGCTTCTCATTTGCTCTCATATATCCTCCAACCACCCCCTCGGATAATTATATGATTATGTACGCGTAATTGTCTCCTGGAATGTGAATCAAAGGAGGAAGAAGTTCTATGCCGGGACCTCCAGTCATATCGAGGGTCCTGGTGGCCTCTCATGGTTTCTTGCCACCTTGTGATTTTAGTTTCATGTCGCAGATATACGACCGTTAGACTGCGCTCTAGTTCATACACATGTCAAAGGTAAAGACAAAGTCCTCGGATCTTTACAGCATGATCTGTGTCAAAAGATGGTTTGTATGGCTCGACGGACCTGATCGTAAACTTTTAAAGCAAGTTTAAGAGTTGAGAATTCATTTTGTAGTAAAGGCTGTTAATATACATCATGGATGGTACCGAAAATATTATGAGATATATTTTATCAAATGTCAACCTTTACGATCTTGCCATCAGTCTATAGGTAGGCAAGTATAGGTTTTGCGCTGTTCTTGCCTCTGCGGATTTCGTGCTCATTTCAATGGATTGTTCTTCTAGCGCCACCGGCCCTGCTTCAAGAATTTGCTGTTAGAAAAGGTCTCTTATGCGATTACAAGCTGGGTTTGAAGTGAGGGAATAGGCAATTTTTATAACAGTCAGTGTCATTCATGTGGGGGATGACCCTCTCTTAAGCTAATCTAGCTTTCAATCAGACAATTTGTTGCTACTTATACTTATTGACCTCTGCCCATCAAGCTATTCTGTTGGTTATTACCACCCCTTTCCATTCTCATATCTCTCAGAGTCTGTCAATTCAAAAGTTATTCCAACTCTCAATAACAACCCAATAGTCATGAGTGAAGAATCAAACCTGAGCATTTCAGACCAAGTTAGAAAAAGACAAGAATCAATCAGGAAGAGAGAAAACCAAGAAGCCCGAGATGCCTATGATCGATTCTATGGTCGGAACGGAAAATCTACACAAAGGGGCCCAGGCAAAGAGAGGAGAGAACGGTCCCTATCTGTGAAAAGTCCACGCCCTATACCGATACCGAACGTTGTCGAAAAGATCTCTCAGGGCATTGACAGTTTGAATCTCAAGGGGAAACAACCTGCAGTACCACCTCCATACCCTTCAGAAGATGTTTCGTTGTTCAGGAAGGATCCTGCCGAATTTCATTATTTCAGAACCGTAGGGGATAATACTCGTGCTAAACGTGAAAGAACTCCTAGCACCCGAACAGACGATGCCTTAACATCCACAACTCACCGAAAACACAACGGTACTTCAAACCCCTAACACGAACGACCTTACATCTCAGGATCAAGCAGCATAACTAACTTTTCTATTCCTCCAAAACGTCCAGAGAAGAGGTCTCATTCCAGTGATTGGAATGACGGTGACGGCGATAGCTAGTCTAAAGTGAGAGCGAAGCTGGTTGCTACAAAGAAAACCCATGACGAGGGTGAACCACCCGTCCAGAACTGATACAAGAACCAACTCACAAGGAGATGGTTTCGAGTTCCGCACCTCGGCTGCACGGTGGAGAGAGAAGTAATGATGAAGGTTCTCGTGGCACTATTACTTCCCACACAAGATCTCATCGTGAAGCTAACTGCTTTCATCATAAAGACCCAGGTCCTTCTCCTAGTCGCTGGGGTTGTGAATTGTTTTAGGTTGAAAATAAGCTTGATGAGGGATTATTGTAGGATGGAGTTTCGAGTTTGAGGATTCGGCTTTAGGTTGTACGGAATGAAGAGATGTATGCAATTGTGTAACTGGTTTGTAATCCAATGGCTAGACAGATATGAATACCTATATACTCCGGATTTGAAGATGATAGGACAACGATATTTCAGATTGAGCTTTTTCCGCATCTATTCTCAAATTAGTGATCTCGCGAAAGAAAAGGACTGAGCCCGAAGAGAGTTGTGGGAATCTTGAAGCTCAAAAGAGGTTCATGGCAAGAAGATAAACTCATGAATGAATATTTATGACCAGCTGACGATGCAATAAACCGGTCTGGAACAATTTCCTAATCGTAATCTATATGAAGGAATCATGAAGAGAAAGGGTTATGACTTTGACCTGTTTGCACTCTCCTGAATACAACTGACCGAAATACTGTAACCCGCAAACCAAACATCCCCGGCCCAACATCAATATATCCCACAAGAAATACAACGCAACGCAGCGTGTCTAGTAGTCATGTTTAGCTTTCTCCCACAAAAACACATCTCGTAGATCTGAATCATGGATTTTCAAGCACACACTGAGATTTAATAACGATGCATAAATGGCCAAGAAAGTATATTGACAGTAGCAAAGTTTATAACGCCAAGACTTCAACCTCTTCCAAAGAAAAGGAGTAAACAACCCGTCCTGTCAATAAGATGATTTTATCATCGAAGATGTGTCTATTTGCAATAATTGGAAGAGACGAACATTAACTGTGAAGTCGCCTGCGAGATAAGGTGGAAGATATATGAGACACAATCGAGGACCGGAAAAGGAATCGGAAATGGAGGACTTCTACATTTGTTTACGGCTTGTCTGGATAATCTATACATGGTCGGCGCTGGTTTGAATGAATAGGAAAGAAGACTTGTAAGCTACCATGCCGACGTTTGATAATCTCAAGATAAGATGTTATGGATTTGGAATATGGGATATGGGAATCGGTGTACTAGGAGTTGATGGTATACTTGGGACAATTACAAGTCACAACTCAGAGAATGAACATCACTTCGCATCATCGGCTTCTTGGTATGTGTTGATTGATTTGATATTCATATTCCTTCTAGTTTCTTCTTCTTTTCTTTTTAACTTTTTCTTTTTTGCTGTGCGGATCATTTAGGTGTTGGCCAAATCATCTGCCAGATCTGTACAGCCTTACACGATGGCTTCGAAGTCTAAAGAGTCTTTTGGTTTTACTCGATTTCCATGATGCATGCTCCGGTCAAAATATTCCATACTCGGCTCATTCGACAGTATCAGTGGCAAGATGTAAAGAATATGGATTGCTTGTTGGACCTACGAACTTTCTCCAAATGGGCCGGTGTCCTCAACTGTCGTCAGGTATCAAACTCCACGAGCTCGAGAGTCGAGAACCATACACAGAAGCAGGCCTGCAACAACATCTCACCGATTCAACGAGGTGTACTTCACCCCATGTGCCATCACGATATCGCGATCAAGAACAAATCAATTCCATGTTGATGTTAATTTCAGATTCCGGCGTCAATATTATAGTATCAACATCGGCGCTTGCTTTTCATTTGCGAATCAATAATCGCCAATCCATATCAGATGTTCCCACAGAAGCTTTACTCAATTATCTACTTCGGACATTTTTGAAGTGGATTTCTAGTGCCGCCCCGAAATGAATATACAGTAGAATCGAAGGCTATATCGAGTCTACCGAATCTTCATCCGGCACATCGTGGGTATATACAGCAAATGGAAAGAAATTGCAGACCCTCTGTTTTCTACACTGGGATAGTCATAGCATAGCTGGACTCGAGAAATTAATTACCGACAAATCGGAAATCATGAATGACGAATTTCTTCTTGAATAACGAATTGTTTCTTTTGGTATTCAATCAATGATTGATTATCAACCATGGCCAGAACAACATAAGGACCAAACAACAAAAGAAAACTACCTAGGCGTTTAATCTCGAGCGTCCTCCTTTCAATCCGATTTATATCGGCTTATTTCCCATTAGGTGATGGGAGTGATATGACGGGGCCAAAAAGCTAATCAATCGAAGTCGTCAGTAGTTTCAAAAAAAGTTTTGATTTGAACTATCATTGGTTATCTTATCGAAGTCTTCCCATCAGATGGTCTCAGTGGACATCTATTGGATGAGAACATGCATGCATCTGTACTCCGTACGGTCTAAAGCCTCGAAACAACATAATGATGGATGCGGGTGTAACACAGACCAAGTCAGTCAGCTCAGGTTGATTACAGGGAAGACTTACAAAAACCAAACAAGATCTTCCAAGGTTGGTTTCATATCGAAAGATTAGGTATGTGTACCCATATTTTATATTTGATCTCAACTTCTTTTTTTTTTCCTTTTTATCTCTCAGTCAATATGATGTTCCAACATAATCATGTCAATACTATTTGAGTAGCTGAGTAGCCGAGTAGCTGAGTAGCTGAGTGGCTAAGTGACTAAGTATCTAAACATCTAAATATCCAAATATCCGAGTATCTCAGGAGGTCATTCGGATATCGGATCGGGATAATCGAAGTAGGTGAGAAAGGGTAACAACATTGGGCATTGGACATTGAACATTGAAAAAGAAGGAGGACATGATGTTGTACTGTATGTATCCAATGTATGGATCGTTACCCCTTCTAATTCCAAAATATCCATGTAAGCAACAAATAAATTACAAATTACCGCTTAAGATGCAGCTCTTATTCATTCGACATAATCCACAACCAATCATCATCCAATACAATTCAACCTTTATGACTAGCATAAGATTTAGGATGGCGCTTCTAGCCCTTCCAGATTCAACTCCCGACGCCTCCACAAACAAAATATCATGATTTCAGTCAGTGATGGCTAGGATGTGTGGTTTGTTCTATTCAGATGGAATCTCCACCACCAACAAGTTCCTCTAATGACGATGCATGGCTAATCCTCTCCCTTTTGACTATGTATAAGTATCTTTCCCTTGGCCAAATTGTTAGTGAATTCTACATCGTTCAACAAACGCTTCTTTCCTTCCCATCACATTCATTTACACAGTCCTAGGTGACTATCTACATTCATTACTTCATTGATTGAAGCTTATCATACAATTCTCCACATCCAAACTCTCATTCTTCCACCAAAAGAAACTTTACAAACTTTTCTTCCACCAAAATCATCAATCTCAAGATCATATCATCGAAAATGTCTTTCTCTAAGATCGCAGTTGTGGCTGGTGCCATGTTTATCTCGGGAGTTTCAGCACATGGAAGAGTTCAAGGTATCACTGCTGATGGTGTTTGGTATGAGGGTTATAACCCATCATTCCAATACGCTCAAGTTGCGCCAGTCGTTGCTGGATGGTCTGATCCAGAAGATCTTTCAAACGGTTTCATTGCACCCGATGCATATGGTACCTCCGACATTATCTGTCACTTGGGAGCTACCAACGCTAAAGGATATGTCAATGTTACCGCCGGTTCTGTTGTTAACTTGCAGTGGACTACCTGGCCAGAATCTCACCACGGCCCAGTTCTTGGTATGGTTCTCTTGGATTTACAAATCACAGTCGACTAACGAATATTTCTAGACTACCTCGCAGCTTGTACCGGAAATGATTGCACAACTGTCGACAAAACTAGCCTCGAATTTTTCAAGATCGATGGTGTAGGACTTATTGACGACACCACCGTTCCAGGTACATGGGCCTCTGACCAACTCATCGCCAACAACAATTCCTGGTCCGTTACCATCCCAGAGTCCTTGGCACCAGGTGGATACGTTCTCCGCCACGAAATCATTGCTCTCCACAGCGCCGAACAAGCCGACGGAGCTCAAAACTACCCACAATGTGTCAACTTGTGGGTTTCCGGAACCGGATCTGCAACCCCCAGCAGCTCCGATACCACTCTTGGTACGGCTCTCTACAAAGAGAGTGGTGCCGGTATCGAGGTCAACATCTATGCTTCCCTTGCTTCATACGACGTCCCAGGTCCAACCCAATGGGCTTCCGCAACAGCATCTGTTGTCCAATCCGGAGGAGCCGTCGCAACCGGTGTCGCGGCTGTTTCCTCCGCAGCTTCATCCGCTTCATCAGCCGTCACTTCAAGCGTCGAATCATCCTCCGCCGCTGTTGTCGCCTCATCATCTGCTCAAACCACCCCAGAAGTCATTGCCTCTACCTCCGCATCATCTGCCGCAGGCGTTGCTACTTCCTCCGCTGTGGCAGCTAGTTCCGTCGTCCCTGTCGCCGCCTCTTCCTCCATCAAGACCTCTTGCACCAAGAAGTCCTCCAGCTCCACCACCGCTGTCGCCGCCGTCGTTACCTCGGCCCCCGCTGGAAATGTCGTCACTGATATCATCACCGACTACGTTACCATTACCGATATCGTCACCGTTACTATAACCGCAGGTGTCGCCTAAGCATTGCGTCGTTGATATCTTCCCCTTCGATGTGATAAGCAGATCTAGAGTGCGATATTTCTCTCGATCAAACACCATCTACATGATGATATTTTGACAGCAGATCATTCTTGTGAATATTGTTTCCTCGTGCTATCGGGTATAGCCTCGGATGGATACATGAATGGGTTGTGGAATATTCGTCAATGGGTAGATAGCCTTCATATCATTTCTTGTATATATAATGGAATTGGATACCTTTTTTCTTAACTCCTAACATCTTTCCGCGCATTGCAAGTTTTGAGTAGTTTTTAACACCGAGATGTGTGATATTTGATACGAAGAATTTCCCATAAAATATCGAACTTTGTCACTGTTAATATCTTCGTCCATTCTATATATAATCTAATACTGCTTTGCTCTCCGTATAATCTGGTCTTCGATCCCTTGAATGTATGATATCGTTTATTTATTCATAGATATGAAGTTTAATATAAATATATATATATAACTGTACAAATACAAGTACTTAAATACAAGTACTTCTCCAATACAGCTAGATCATATATAGAAACAAATCAAAACCCCACGAAACCACAAACAACAAACCGCAAACAATTATCACACGACCCTACAATAACCTTCCATTAACATCAAAAAATAAATTTAAAAATCTTGGTAGAGTGGGTTTTGTATTTCTTGGTTTGTGTTCGCATCCATAGAGAGGGATGATATTTGACGATGCGGTGATTTAGTCACTATGAAGTGATGATGAGGTGGTAGGAAGAGAAGGGGGGGGGGGGGGGGGGTTTATTATGTTTTGGTATGTTCATGTGTACACTACTATCAGAACAAACCAGAATAACCAGAATAAACTATAAGAAAAAATTCCATCGCCATAATCAACTATACTCTTACTTTGAATGTTGATTTGTTGATTTCTTTTGGCATTTGATATCGATGATAATGATGTTCAAAATAGGGTAAATAATATCGACAACAAGGAATGAGAATATCAGATATTACACAAAGTGTATTTCGAGTCTTTTCATACCTACAAAAGGCATCTATAAATATTATACGGGAGGGGCCTCGATGATAATTTTGAATTATCTATAAAGATGCTTCAAATATGGAGATCAGAATATCAATGCCGTTTAATAAGATTCTACACTCCAGACTTCGAGGTTTCCAACCGGATTCGAAAGTTTCAATTGCTGATAGTATGGGGGGGGATATTGGTAGATGGACAGTAGCTATATAGAGTATTTCTTCTTGGAAGCAGTATATCAATAAACGTCAAGTGACTATTCAGTCTTCAAAGCCGGTTTGCTTGGAGATCGTAGAAGCTTGCGATGGATCATCATCCGTTCATTGTATCCTCGTGCCATGATTGATAAGCTGAGACTTCTGCGTCTCATCAAAATACAAGTCTTAGTTGATGAGGAATAACCTTCTTCAACACTGTTTCTGCTGATAATTCTAAAAAGTGATAATGAAAATACAACTCGTATCGATCCTATAATCTGATGTCCAATCCGCAATAACGAAAAACTTGCCCAGACGGGTCTTGAGATAATAGTTCATGATGCACTTCTCGGGCCTCAAATATTTATCCGAGTAGTCATTCTAAGTAGTTTTGTTTTTCGCAAATATGGTTTACTGAAGAATTTTGAACTGGTGATTTGGAGGTTTTATATCGAGAGAAATCTCAATTCGTCCGTTTAGGTACCGCTGATTATTGGAGGAGATGCAATGATTTCGAATTATCATCGATGCAGAGAGGAAATCAGTTAATCAAAAGTGATAAAACGAACGTCTGAACGAGAGGCTGAGGAGGTAGTTGAATAGAAGGTGGTGTTAAAGGAGATTCTCTGACCGCAATACCTTTAACGAGGTTGTATGGGAGGGAATCACGTCGTATAAAACCGACAACTTCTTATGCATTTGATTTTTCCAAGTCATAAAGTAGGAATACCCGGCATAAAAGACCAGGGTGGCCCGAAGCAGCCGTTTTATAATGTGGGAGAGTTCGTATGGGTTGATGACTTATTTTATCAAAACTCTCTTTAGGGGCTCCATGTGAATATCTTCCGAAATGGGTCAGATATTGAGAAGTCCCGTTGATCAACGGTTAAAAACAGTGATACTTAAGAGCTATGAATTGATAATATAGATGATACTCTCGAAATCGACAATGAAAGATATCCCTCCAAACTAAGGGATATAGTTGGTGATTAATGCCGTTACCGAAAGCACAATTCATCAGGGAATTTAATGTGGCATCACTACCCCTATGGCGTTCGTAGTTTGGGAATGGTTTTTATTGTATCTTTCATATTGATCCAAATAGTTTCTATTATAGCTTGAGACTCATTGTTTCGTGATGAATTCACTAGATAGCTTGATGGCATGGCCAGTTATACCTGTCAAGAACTTGTAAGGATTTTGATGACTTGACAGATTTCACGCTTGATGATGATACAAGAGAGAAAAATGACAATAAAAACTTTTTCAGAAGCCAGTTTCACAACTTACACATAGAGATCATCATATCCTTGCTCATTTATAACTCGAGAACGGTATGGAAATAAAGGTATTCTTATACCTCAACCGGGCAGTCCCTTGATATTGCTTCTTATTTCTACACTAAGAGCTACGAAGAACTGAAATAAGAGCTTGAAGAACTGAAATATTGACTTGCGATGGAAACTGTGGTGTTTGCCCAATGTGAAATAGTGAAGAGTGAAGAGCAAAAAGTCTTACTATTTTGGAATCGCAGAGTATTTATTGTTCTTTTGTATAAAGGGAAGCACTTTTCAAACAAAAGATAAAGGTATGTGCGAGACAAAGTACATGGGATACAGTACAGGCAGTGTAATCTCCTACAAGAAGACAGATAAAATCATTGAAGGGGGAAATGATCTATCATGCGATGATGAGAAACTAGGTTACCCTCGTGGCTCTATATAGATCCATTATTCCGTTAGATACAAGGTAAGGGACACTTCAATCGCCCATTTCTTCTACTTCCGTTTTGGCTAGGAAACGTATGATGCATACTAAAAGAAGATCGAACGTTATACACAAAGAATTAATTCAATATTTCCTCCCTATTTTTAATAAATAGATTCCACCATCCCGCAAACAAATCCATCAGACTCTTCTCTCCCATTTGAAATACAATTTATCTGGGTGTAATAATTGCAATAACAATCTAAAACCAGTAACCTCCTCAATCAATGCCTTCAATCTCTTTCTGGCATCTTCCTCACTTTCTCCCTCAAGTTGCACAGGCTTCACTCTGTAGTCTTTGAACAATCCCACTAGGACACCCACAAACTCAACTTGAGAAAACTTTTTTCCAGGACAAACTCTTGCACCGCCGGACCAAGCAATAAATGGATTTGATGCCTTTGGGAATTCAAGGAACGTTTCAGAGGCCAGCTTTGAAGTATTTGGTGGTAGCGGAGATGTCACTGTTGGTTCGGATGAAGAAGTAGAAGTTGGTATGATCCAGCGAGATGGTTCCCAAGCAAGGGAGTTGGATCCCCAATGACGAGGGTGTGTATGCATGGCTGAGTAACTGGGGATGATCATGGTGTTAGGTGGAAGTACGTGAGTTGAGCCATTCACTTTGAGCTCCCGTG
The DNA here is from genome assembly GCA_009299455.1 of Monilinia laxa. Classification (NCBI taxonomy): domain Eukaryota; kingdom Fungi; phylum Ascomycota; class Leotiomycetes; order Helotiales; family Sclerotiniaceae; genus Monilinia; species Monilinia laxa. Next base: position 121,485 of record VIGI01000010.1, read on the forward strand.
GTTCTGGACCACTGGTTTTGACAATGGCTACCGGTGTGTAGAGTCTTACTGTTTCGTACTGTTGTGCATCGAATTAGTAATTGTCAAATGACACGTTTTGTAGGCATCTGCATAACTTACTGTAACAGCATGACAACGCTTCAGGCGTGGGAATATCTCGGTGTAGTTTGAAGTTTCTGGATCCTGATCGCCAAATACTTCTGTAATTTCTTCCGCAATCCAGTCTTGAACATCAGGACGAGTAGCAATTAAAGCGATACCAAAAGCCAAAGTATTGGCAGTGGTGTCATGACCAGCAAAATTAAACACGAAGATATTGCCATAAATCTCTTGTTCGGTCAAGCCACCTTGACTAGTACCTTCCTTGCTCTCTGCTTGAGATGCACGTACAAGTGAAGTCATCAGATTGCTGCCGTGTGTATTTCCATCCGCTGCAGCTTGCTTTCCTTCTTCGTATGCATTTGTCATGTAGTTCTTGAATGTGACGGTTGCTTCGTGAAGTGGCTTCCAACTTTTTGGTAACCACCATTTATCCAAGTTGTTTGGGCCTAGTGCAACCAACGCGATACAATTATCCAATATCAATTTCAAAGCATCTCGAATGTTAGCAGAACCTTGAGTAGATGACTCTTCTTCTGCTCCTTGAAATGGATATGATTTTCCAAAACCAGCACTCGACATCACGTGTAATGATAATGTACGTGTATCATCGCCAATGGTATTGATCGAGGATTTGGATGACCAATACTTTCGCATTCCAGTTGCCTGACGAATTACTTCTGACCATACTATTTCGTTATTGTTTTCGTTGAAACATGTGGCTGTGATTTTACGATGACGCTGCCATTGTGCTCCCTCTGTTGTTCCGAGATTAGGTCCAAAGACGTTCAGCATCTCTAACATCTCCGTTGGTCTGGTAAATTCTCTACTACGCGCATTGATATCGATCAATGTCTCTGCATTGCAAAGCTGTAACCAATTCTTACCTGGAGTAACGAGAATAAATGCATCACCCAACTTCTGATGAGCTCGGTATCGATCGTGAATTTCCCATCCTCGATAATTGAAGCGAGTAAAGTTTTTGGTGAAAGGTAGATGTTTGAAATATGGTAGAATCTTGGTATCAACGGCCATCCAAAGAGGATTACCAGAGTCGATAGGCAAAATTACGAGGGGGAGGCCAGTCTTCCTGGCTATGTTGTAGTTGACAGCCAAAGAATACAACACGTATGAAATCCATCCCGCCACTGGAACGATAAATGCTAGGAATAACGAATAGCCAGCCATGATTGTCGACTAAACAAAAATAGCAGGTTTGATGAGGGATGATATTCACAAACCAGAAGAGAAAAATTTCAAAGCTTCGTGTTGAAGATAACCTCACCGGCGATCAATCCAAAAATGGAAAAATGGAAATTTGGTACGAAGTATCCACAATTCAATTCAAAGCAAATGATATTGAATGCAATGAAGAGGCACGGCGCTTAAAACGAGTTACAAGGAAATCATAGAGGAATCACTAAGAAAATTCAACCTCGCCGCCTCTACACTTGTAGGGGGTTTTGAGAGCCACTGTGTATTGTAGTCGAGTAAATCTATATGTTGGTATTTTTGGAGTAAACTTAATTCCAAAGAATTTCCCAATCCAATCTATTATACTTTTTAGAACTAAAAATTGATCAGCCCAATCGATCTAATACTAATGAGGCAGTATCCGGAAATACCCGCACCTGTCTAGACTTTTAACTACCTAGGTATTAACTAATGTATTCTAAAGGTAACCTAGACAGACATAAGCACTACTCAAGTTTTCAACAAGCCGTTGCATAAGCGGGTTTATATCTTCCAAAATAGACCCCAAATCGTATCCCAAACAGAACAAGTCACCATTCAGGAAGTTACGCAATCAGATTACAGGTTATGAAGTATTGCCGGTCTCCAATAATGGGGTAACTCGTGTTGGTAAAGTGTAAACGCAGCTGGTGAACAAGACAGTAGTAGTAGTAGTAGTAGTAGTAGTAGTAGTAGTAGTAGTAGTAGTAGTAGTAGTAGTAGTAGTAGTAGTAGTAGTAGTAGTAGTAGTAGTAGTATCAGTAGTATCAGTAGGTAAAAGGTAGAGGCGCAGATGAGATGATTAAAGTTGGGGGCTGTTCATTGTCTGTGATGGGGGAATTACCCGCTGTACTGTACTGTACTGTACTGTATGGTACTGGGGCTGTACATGCTGATTCACGGTTCCATAAGCTATTCGTCCCCCGCTCACGTACATATCGCTACACTAATCCTACTACCCGTGCCCAGCCGTGCTCAAGATGTTAGCATGATATCAGACCGATTCAATTCACACGAAAACCAACGCCAAGAAGTAGTCGAAACACCCTCTCTAACTTCTGGGAAACTTTAAACAACTTCCAAGGTATAACAACAAGTCCATTTACCTCAATATCTGAATTTGGTATTCTTTCCTGCTACCCCATACAACAACCTTACATTTGTAACCAAACTCAAAGATGCATTTCCCCGCTCTCCTCGCCGACCAGAGCTTGACCCAACTTCAACACCCCAGTCAATCCGAAGCTACTCGTACTTCTTCCATTCAGATATCATGCATCATTTTGGTTGCACTTGGTATGGTCGCAAAGATTGCTTTTGCGGTTGAAAGTTTAGATTGGTGGGACTGTGAGTATTGTACTTTTCATACCTTGATAAGATGGAGCGTGACTAACTAGAGTTTCTTAGATGCGGTTCTTTGCTTTTTGGTATGTATAACAACATTGTGCATTCACAGGTCTTGAAACTCACATAAGTTCAGACTGGAATCTGGTATGCTCGTCGACCTACTACATATGTCGTTTTGTGAGCATGGGATCAGATAGGTCTTGGCGTTGGGACTGGTGGGAAGGGATACGAAATATGGGTATAGTTACGATTTGGGTTCGGGTTATCGTGGGATCTTGACATGAATTAAAGGGCTAAATGGGAACATATGACACGGATGAATGGATTTATTGGATAATGGTGGGCGCAATGGGAATCATGAAAACATAAATTGAACAACAGAGGAATGAAGACAGAGAGAGTAAATTGAATATGGAATACATTCATCAAATCTATTAGATTCGTTAACTGAAGAAGATTGTTGAAAAATGGGTTTCATTTTCTAGACCATGATGATGATCAAGACTGGTATTATATATGTTATTTTATATTAGAGTATCACACAGGATATTTACACAACCTCAACTTTCTCCGGGCCACTGATGATCATGGCCGAGCTCCCTAACTGGTTATTATATTTTCTATCTTCTTTCCCTTTCCTCCTTTTCTCCGCGACCTTTTTGAGATTAAACCATTGCATCCCGCAAGCAAATGGTAATGACAAACTGGCTGCAGCCAAAGCATAATACATTGCATCCCTAATGGCAATGGTATAAGCTTCTCTCAATGCAGCTAAGAGAATCGACGAGCCGCCGGCCAAATCTAGTAAGCCAGTAGCACCGACCTTAATCACTGCTTCTGCAGATACAGCGGTAGTATGAGCTGGTACACTGGTCTGTAACCTTGAGAGGAAAAGAGATTGTGCGATGGAGACGGAGACTGAAGAACCTATTTGGTACATGAATACCGCTATCGCGTTTCCAGTCGGAGCATCTTCTTCGCTCAATACAATCTGGAGTGCAGTATAAGGAAGTTGCTGCGCCATTCCAGTACCCCATCCATTGGTTACCATATAAGCGGCCCACCGGACAGTCGAAGTATTGGTATCAATAGTAGTGAGAAGTCCAGCACCGACCATTGCAATCATTGTTCCGAGAATCATATATGGTACATAGTATCCCCATTTTGTGACAACAGCTCCTGTGAGCGACAATCCGATGATCTGAGGGAGGACTATTGCGATGAAGCGGGTGCCGCTTTGGATTGCAGTGATACCTTGAATGGATTGAAAGTAGATGGGAAGATAGTAGGCGTAAACAAAGCTCATCATGCCAAATAGCATGAGAAATATGCTTCCCATGAAGATTGATCGTTGTCGTAAAATTTGTAGAGGAATTGTGGCATGCCCACCCCGTTTCCATTGTAGGACGGCAAAAGACATGATGAGCAAACCAAAACCAACGAATAGTCCAATGACTTTGGAAGATCGCCATGGCATTGTCTGTCCTCCCCATTGTAATGCCAAAAGAAGGCAGTATATTGCTCCCAGAAACAGTAAAACTCCGAAGACGTCCATACGTCTCAATTTTGTGGAAAGGCTCAAGGAACGATTCGAGTTCTGCGTGCCACGAATTCGAAAGAATACCATGATAAATACAAGCACAACAGCGCCCATGGGTACGTTTCTATCTCTCTGTTAGTTTGTGTCGACTCGATACTTCGAGGGGACTCACATCCAGAAACACCACCTCCAATTTGCTTTATCGGTGAAGACACCGCCAAGTATAGGCCCAATACAGACGCTAATGGCAAATGAACTAATAACTATACCCTGATACATAGGTCTCTTTTCCAACTCTACCACGAAATTTACGATAGCCAGACTTCCTTGATAAATACCTGCTGCCCCAAAACCAAGAACAGATCGACCTCCAATGAGAACACTTGATGATGGCGCTGCCGCACATAATATTGACCCCACTACATTAAGTCAAAAAGCGTCATATTATCCAGTAAAAATTCATAACTCACACTCAAATAAAGCTATAGATCCCATATACACAATCTTAGGATCGAAGTACTTGTATAGATTACCGAACGATGGTTGAAAAGCCGTGACGGTGAGGAGATATGCTGAGCCGTACCAGGCGACATCATCCAAGGCATGAAAATCGGATGTAATTCGCGGAATAGCAACGGCAATAATGTTCATATCCAATGCCAGCAGAAAAATACCCAAGAATAAAGACCCAATGACAGCCGCGAGACGCCACGAGTGAAGAAAGAGGCTGTCGGGTTCGGAGCTTTCGAGACTCGAGGGGCTTAAGGTACCCGTAACGGTCACAGCGCTTGCATCTTTATCGATAGACTCGGTTTCCTTGCTGGACAGAGCTCTGCCTTGTTGCAGTATCATGGTCAGCTGTTGATGGTAACTCACTTGAAGTATACGTATTGAAATATTGGTATGACAACATATGACTGTTTGCAAGTGAGGTCAAAGATAGAAATAGTGCTTCAACACTTGGACTGTCACGAAGTTTGCAAGCTCCTTATTAGTCGCCATTCCTGAATGGAAAGAAGTTGCATGAAAATAGCCAGTCTTCACAGTATACGTAGTTTGCGTACTGGGGAATAATTGCGGGACATCAAAATCATCCCAGAAATTGGAAAGCCTTGCTTGATAGTGGATGACATTATCTCAAGTCGATCTTCGTATGGTAGTCAGTCTAATTTTGAACCCTGAGGGTAACGACATGTATATCTGCTTTGGTATCAATCATCTTGACATGGAAATACAAACGCGCATAAAACCCAGCAGGGGATTTCATCCCTGTCAGCTGATGTGATACTAAGTTTTAGTACGCAGCTTTAGCACAGAAATATGGTTTTGATGTCAAAATGTGGTCCATACAAGAAATTTCATAAATGTCTAATTAATTGTCGGGCGATGCCTCATTTGGGTAATATCTCACCACGATAGCTCGTGATAGCGATTTGTGATGGCATCCAAGGCAGAATGTGAATACTCATTGACGCCCAGGTGATGGACCGATCTAGGATACCGCATCGTCGGACATTGAGAATTGGAACAGGAACCCCATATATAGCACAATAAGCACCATGTCACTAGTATACGTATTGATGAAGTCGGTTTGTGGTCAACAGTGGAGGCAAAAGTGTGAAATATATATCTACTTATGTCGATCCCATCGGATCATCACTCGAAAAGATTGTCCTATACTCCTCTTGTTTCCATAAGCATCTCGTTGTTACATCAGATTCTCCTAATATTACAAATCTCATCTATAGCTAAGAGCAGACTCTTTCACAATGTTTTTAAACGCAGCTTGGAGATTTGTATCGACTAGCGAATATCGACTTTACTTCCTTGCTGCAGTAGTATTCGGCACTTGGCTTCTATCATGGCGTTTATGGAGATTCACAGTGCGACCATTCCTTAGGCCGCAAGACCCCATAGAACTTCCCTATTGGATTCCAAGCAAGTAGTATCTTCAAGATCTAGTTGCAGATTTACTGACGCTATTTAGTTTTGGGCCACAGTCTTAGCTTCTTCCAGAACTCTGATAGTTTGATTGAATGTGGCTTGTATGTTGAAGCTTTCTTTACCACATTCATCAGATCTATTGTTTCCCTCAACATCATTCACTTTTCTTCTTCGAATTCATGATACGGTACTAACACTAATACCTCAGAGACTACACTGGCCGCACCCACGAGCCTTTCGCCCTTCAAGTAGCTTCACAGCTGTTCTATATTGTGACGGGACCTAGAGATGTTGCTGAAGTCTACAGAAATGTGGCAACATTGAGTTGGGATGGCCATCTATCCCAGATCCTTTCCAACTTCGGTTTCACTGGCAAAGCATTGAAGTTGGCATGGCACATACCCATTCCTGGAGACAAATGCTATATGCATAAGAATCCCGTCAATCCCAAACAATTGTCGCTGGTTAAGCTCATTGAAGAAGTATACATTGCGCAGTTGCTTCCTGGTGTACATATGACTGAAATGTCGGAGAAATTTATCTTCTCACTCAAAGACTCTCTCCAACCACTAAAGATGGACTTTTGCACATTCAGCAGGAATGGTCTGACTCGCCGAGTTTCACTAAAAGCACTTTGTAGATCTACCCTAGTGGAAGCTGCAACATTCTCCATGTTTGACAAAGCTCTTCATCGTCTCAATCCAAACATCGTAGAAAACATGTTGGACTTCAACGATAGTGCTTGGATGGTGTTCTTCGGACTTCCCGAAATATTTTCCAGCAAAGTAGCAAATGCTCGCAAAACGATGCAGAAAACAATGGCACAGTTTGCTCGTCTTCCAGAAAGTGAGCGCATTGGTCAGGCTTGGGGAATTGGGACGATCCTCAAGGCACAAGAAATTGTTGGCATTGATATTGATAGCAGAGCTTGCATGCTTTTATTAATATACTGGGCGTAAGTAATGACCTTACTACTGATTCTATTTCTGGCAACAAATTACTAATCAGACACAGCGCAAATTCAAATGAGTACAACATTTCATTCTGGCTTATCGCACATCTCGTTTACAACGCTCCTCTTATGGAACGAGTTCATGACGAGTTAGAAGCAGGCTGGAAAGACGGTGACCTTGATATCAAGTATCTTTGCGCCAATTCCCCGAACCTTGATGGTGCATTTCAAGAATCACTACGCTTGAACGGAGGTGCAATGATGAGTCGTCAAGTCAAGCAGCCAACTATGATTGGCGACAAATTATTGCAGCCTGGATCCAATGTTCTCATGCCTTCTCGTCAACTACATATGAATGAGAGCGTCTGGGGCCAAGATTACAAGAACTTTGATGCTGAGCGATTTGTTAGAGACAAGGGCTTACTCAAACACTCTTCTTATCGCCCATTTGGTGGCGGAATCAGCTACTGTCCTGGGCGTGTTATGGCTAAAGAGCAGGTCTATGCTTTTGTTGCTATAATTTTCAGACGTTTCGATGTTAAGTTAGCACCGGGAATCAACGGAAAGTTCCCAATCTTGGATGAAAGCACTCCTTCACTTGGAATAACAGGCCCAGTCAAGAGTATGGATGTCTTTATGGATTTGACTGAAAGAGACAAGTTAAATCAATATTGAGGGAGTCAGGACACAGTTTTCAAGGATTCTGAGATGCTATATTATTATTTTTGTGTACATACCTTTTTTTATCGATGTTTAAATCAACGAGTGAACTAAACGAATTTTATCAAATATTTACTTTCAACTAGGATACATCTTTGCTTGCAGGACTTTTGCGCAATGCTTATGCACCTACAGCATAGAATAGCCAGGATCAATTCAAAATCTCATAATTTAGAACGCGGGAGGCTCATTGAACGCTATCATTCTTTACACAACTGCACTGGATTCCATCTCAGAAATCAGCGTCAAGTGAAGCGATGTCATTAGCCAGGAACCATTCCATATCGATGGGACCTGATATATCGACATAGATGTTGCATGTAGGATTGTGAACCTAACACAACGGTCCTGTGTAACATTGCAGTTCGTGGTACCTTGAACCCAATTGTTTGGTTTCCACACGTGCACACAGACTTGCTCGATATGACAGATTGCTCATCGAATTGTGAAAATCGATGGAATAGTTCTCCACATGCGAAATATGCGACACACGCAAGGATGAGGATAACAGATTGAGCCATGCAGTGACGACTGCTAGTCCCATATATATTATGCAGGTGGGTTCTTGCTAGATGCAATTATACAATTTAGACGCACTGACTATAGGGTTATGGTAAATGCCGATCCTCACATTTAGCCGGCGGTTGGAGAGATGGGCGCGGCACATTTCATGACTCTTGCAATTGTCACATCATTTTGATAAGCATAAAAATGAAGATTTGTCAAAATACAACTTTTTGATGACTGTTTTTTTTTTGAGTGGGACAAGCTTTTGGGGGCGGATTGTCAGACTACACAAGGCCATAATCCTAGCGGCTCACGCAGCTGGGCTTCTCCACTGGCACAAGTTTTGCCCTGAGCTAGATGGGACTATGGGACCGTTGCAGAAATGACTGCAGAATCTATTATGCCGATTGCGAGTTTGCTAATCTAGGGCTTACATCAAATTTATCAAATCTGCCTGGCTCATCGAACAGAGTAGTTGCAGTGGGTAGCTTCATTCAAGTGAATGGCGACCCCATCCCCAAAGGACGTGATCAAGAAAGACCCACCTCTGCGCCTCATCCTTGTTTGCTGCTCATGTGGTATTAGTATCAATGGTAGGAGATAAGCACTATAATAAGTCCATGTTCAGGAACTTGAAGAGCAAGTTGCATCTTCGTGCTGTGGTTAAGCAAACTCTACGAATCCAGCGTCTGCAATCTAGTTACTCAAGCTTAAGGCTGAAGCGTCATACATCATGTCTACATCTACTTCTGCCTCGAGTGAAATGGCTACTGTTCAGCCAACAAAGGTTGATATGCAAACCTTCCTGGTATGTTTGCTTGCTACATTCTTTGGCATCACTAAAATTTCTGACAATTGATCAGGGTGTCATCTGGGGAGGTTTTGCAATAGCAGCAACATGTATGGCTTTACGAACATTCTCCAGAATCAAGACATTCAAAAGTCTCTACAATGATGATATATTTGCATTCTTAGCCTTAGCTCTTGCTCTTGCCAGTGCAATACTTTGGCAAATTCACGCCCAAGAAATGTTCGATCTTATGGCAGTGTCGGCTCAGATCAAAATGCCAGGAGCAGATTTCGTTGCTAGAAGTGAGGCTTATTCAAAAGCTTCTGGAGTTGTCATTGTCTTGTTCTATTCGACCTTGTGGTCTGTCAAGTTCTCTTTCTTGCTATTCATTCGAAGACTTGGCTCGCATGTTGCAAAGGTTGAGTATTTGTGGTGGCCAATAACGGTCTTCGCTATGTGCACGTACTTTGCTTGCATTGGAACAATACAATACCATTGTTTGTTTGTTCCTTTGACCACAATCGAAACAAAATGCACAACAGACTCTGCGGTAAACTTCCAGCAAATCACTTTGAAGTTGAACTGTGTTTGGGATGTTTTGACCGATGCTTTGAGTAAGATATATCCAATCTCAATACAGCTGAGTTTCACTGACTTGTCTAGTAATCGTTCTTCCAATTAGTATGCTATGGGGAACACAAATGAGAATGAAGAGAAAGATCACGTTTGGTATCATTTTCTCTCTGGCTCTTATTACAATTATTTTCGCCATAGTACGAACCACAGTGGTCAGCTCGTTGACGCGCATGCCTGATACTTCTTGGCTTTACATGTGGTCTGCAATTGAGACTACCATTGGTAAGACCCTGCTTTCAAATTATCTTAAAAAGTATGAATCTAACCTGTCACTCGCGATTAGCAATAGTAGTAGTTTGCCTCGCCTCTATCCGTGGCCTCTTCTCCAAGGAGGAGGGCACGAAGCCCTCCAAGTACACACCACCAAAAATTTCCGAAATTTATCTACGCAACAATAAAAGAAACAGACTAAGGGGCGCAATTGATACACTTACAGCTCGAGGCACTTATGTTCGAGCAGGAGACTCAAATAATCAGAGTCCCACCGATGGTGGAAGCAGTGTAACTAGCGAGCAGCATATCTTACCATTGGATACTGTTAGGGTCAAACAGCGATATGAGGTCACACATGAGCTTGCAGTAACACCAGATCGAGAACGTACCTATCATGAGCAGGTTTAGCTTCAGCTTGAATGTCTATTGTATGATTTATTGATTATATGCGGATATGGGAAAGGTTGGGTTAGTCGAGGCACGACTACGGGGTGCTTAAGGGATTTTATCACGATCTTTCTTTTTCTTTGATTCTTGTATCTTTCTAGAACTTCTATAGCAAATACCCAACTTTTTTGATTTTTTATGCACGCATTTTGTCTCTAACGTCTCATCGCACCACTGTCACGATCAATCTATTCCTCATTGATTGTTAAATATGGCTGACTAAGGTGACTGTCAGCCAAGATTCAGAATCTACCTAACTTTTCAAGCAGTTTACAATTCACGTCACAGTCAACATCAGAAAAAGCCTACTGGACACTTTCGTACTTTGCGAAGAATCCCCGGGTGGATATAGAGAGACGCATACCGTACCCCGCATACCCTGGTTCTATCTACCCCTGACCTTGACTAGTTGGAAGGTGGACTCAGCTCGGTTAATAATAAGCTTACAGCATACAGAACCACTTTTTGTATAGGTTTGCGAAACTAGAAAACTATTTCAAAAATTTCCTGAAGTATATTGAAAACGCAGCCTACAGCTGTGGTGATCATGATCAGTAATTCAAACTTTAATCCTACTGATTTTAGAACATTCCCCCCAATCCTACTTCGATGCTATGAATAGTTAAACTTTCTTAAAGTGATACAACGCTGCAGTGCAACCACACAGTTCACCCCACTCTTGTACAACGTTAACATGTGTGATTTCCAATGCCGAACTATGGGAGTGATATATTCAAGGACCATCACATGTGGTACGACAATACCACGTTCCCATGTTCCAATGCTAAAGAATCACTGTAAATAACATATGCATGTTACCTCCACTGCAACCTCGGTTTATTACCTGAACGCATATTGGCTAGACTCAAGTCAAGGAGCCGTCACTAATATGTATGATCTTCGTCAAGCCTCGATTCGAGTACCATGAGTAAGATAATATTTCGTCCCCAGTCACAAAATTTCAGAGCTATGTTCCCCACCATACTTTTGGTAACCCCCATCAAACTCCTCAAAACGCCTTAGTCGCACCTTGGCACTATAACTACCATTCAAGTATATAAAAGTTCGAGCTAAAATCTTACACGGTCTAGTAGTCAATGATATCTTTTCCAATTGCAATGACTTTCAAATAAACGGGTTTCACGGTATATGACCTGGCCAAGGTTAGAATCCTCCGGTATACAATCGTTCGTAATCTCCAGAAATTTGTTCATGATAAGTCGATTGCGCTTAACCTTGTGTGCACACTAACGTCTATTACACACTCCCAGACCCCCAGTCCATTGAACTATCGTAGGCTTCAACGTGCTGCATACATCGCAGATCAAATCTATCCCAATATTACGAACTAGGGACCCACTGCAACCTCGCGAATTTCCCAAAAAGGGCTGAGTGCCGATGCTATATTCAGCACTTCACAGGATTTGCCCCGTTCTTTATTTTATTGTGCCTGCTTTCAAGTTTATACGAAAGTACATTTAGCTTTCTTAGATCGCTGGTGGAAATTTAATAGTGGTGAGATGGTATTCCTGGTACTTATGTGACTTAATATCATAATCGGCTCATCATGTTTGAGAGTTGGCAGCGGCTGATGTCTATCTCACCGCTGTCTATTCTAGACTTGATATCACATCATCGATTGAAACAAGCCGCGGCAATCTCCAGTGTTCTGTCTGATGGAAAGCCTGGCGATTGAACCCATATTTTTCACATACCATATTAGTTTACTTGGATGAAAAGTCCTTAGGCATCGGCGCATGCCCTACACTTGACTCTCGTACTATTGATCATTAGTTGTATTGATTGTCACGGTATCTATCTATATCACCACGATGCTTCAAGAACTTTATGATCTTATTAGATCTCAAGCAAGTGCTTGGAGGATAACTTCTGAGGTGATATTTGATACCTGTGCAATCTTGATCATATTGAACAGATTATATGTTACGGCATCTATCTACCGCAATCGTCCCGTGAGTCTTCCTTCACGACATATAACCTCTGCTAACTTCCAAAGCGCAACATACTTATCTCTGGGCCCCGATTACGGTGGGGAAAATGGTGGAGTAGCATTAAATATGTCTTCAATGCCCCTGATATCATTCAAAATGCCTATAATCAGGTACTGTACTTCCGCGTTACAACGAGAATTCTGATTCAAAGACGGGACTAACTGAGACTTAGGCAAAAGGAGAACCATTTGCTATTCCCGCCTTAGATGAATACCAAGTTTTCGTTTCATCAGAGCAATATATAGCAGAAGTGAATGAGAGTTCCCAGGATCACTTATCTTTGCATGATGCTATGGAAGATGTAAGTTTCCTCATGCACTTCCAGCACGTCTGTGTACTAAATAGTCGATGCAGAGGGTAAAATCAAGATATACATTTTATGGATTCGAGCAGGGGAGTATTGATCCCCATGATACGGTTCCAGGAAGAGTTCTCAAGTTCCTCTTGAGAACAAATCAACCGGCATTGAGACCTAAGATCCAAAAGAAGATCGAGGAGGCTTTCTTCCAAGTCCTTTCGAAAGGCAAGGCTGTGAATGGTGAGGGTTCTAGATACTGGGCTATCAACTGTAAATATACTTATGGAATTGGATTAGATTGGACTTCGGTTTCTGTCTTGGGTTTATCGGAAGCGATCGGCTTGAGGATCAATTGCCAGGTTCTTGTTGGAGATGAACTTGGTAAGCCCAGCATAACTTTCAATTGCCATATAGCTCTGATTCCACTGACGACTTGTAGCGAATGATCAAGATTATGTGGACGCTGTGTTACGATACTCAAACGATGTCATAATATCAATGGAATTCTGTCGTTACATGCCAGCTTTCATAGTTCCGTGAGTACTACATTCCCTCCCTCCCTATTAAGACTATGGTCTTTCTGACCTCTATAGTTACGCCTGCCCAGCAATAATGGCCTGGAGTGGCGCAATGAAAAAGCTAGCAACACGAATTAGACCTTTGGTTATCCATCGTCTAAGGGATATTGAGGAGAAGAAGACTTTACCTGTAAGTCAACATAACACTAAGATGAGAAGAGCCAGTACTAACTGTAGTATAGTCTGACTGTATAACCTGGGTTATCGTAAGGATCTTAACTATCGATCATTGTTTGATAGACTGTTAACTCTTGTGTTGAATAGGAATCGTCAACAACTCCCCGGCAGCGTACCGTAGAACGCATAGTTCAACAGATGATTGCTCTAACATTCGCATCTGCCCATCAACTCCCACTAGTCCTCACCTTCACTGTATATAACCTCTGTCTCCACCCAGAATATATCGAACCACTCACCGAAGAAATTCGCACCATGCTCTCCCTTTCAGAAGATAAACAATACAAAAACATGCCACTGATGGAAAGTTTCCTCCGCGAGTCAGCTCGCATGAATCCACTCGATGCACTTTCCATCCAACGAAAAGTCATGAAACCGTTCACGTTTACTTCTGGTCAGACTATTCCTACGGGTAATATTATTGCGGTACCACAAGACGCTTTGATGAAATCTCCCAGGTACTATAATGACCCGGAGACTTTTGATGGGTTTCGCTTCGTGCTTCCCGAGGATAGGGGAAGAGAGGAACCAAGGATGAAGTATACGGATGTCAGTAGTGGATTTCCATTCTGGGGGGCTAGCAAGAAGGCTTGGTAAGTATTGCTTTCATTTCGTGTTTGCATGCACTATTTTCTACCTTAGATGTATAAAAGTACCATTATACAAAGACTAACTACCTTCAGTCCTGGTCGTTGGTACGTCAGTGCATCATTGAAGCAAATCCTCGCTCACTTATTGACAAACTACGAATTTAAATTGGCAGAGGATAATAAGAAACTCACGATGGGATATACCACAATGGTCATTCCCAGGCATGGAACAAGAGTTTTGTTAAGAAAGTTGAAGAAGAGTGGATGGAGGTAATCTGAAGATGGAATTGTATCCCATGGTCAAATCTTGCGAGAAGTGGGACGGAGATAGTTCTTTGTGTGCGTATGCCGGAAACTTTAATAACACTCTAATATATTTCTAATGGGCAAAGCAATTCTGGAAACCTGAGATATATGGCAGTGACGTTAAATGCAAGGAAATATTCCAGTCCGCAATCGCCGTGATAAAGTAACGAAGAGGGCGAGGACTTTTAGTATGAGTTCGCCAGAGAACTTTTGAGTTCTTGGTTAGAAATCTGCCTGTCTACCATCTGAGAAAACGAAAGACTGACTGGAAGTGATACAAACAAGGATTCAGAGCCAAACACTCTTTGAGACCAATGCAAAAACGTGTTGACATATTATTGTCAAGAAATTGAGCTATATGATTAGAGGATAAATTGAGATGGCAACAAAACATTATTGAAACCTTGAACTAACATTTTATATATGAGAAATTTCCTATTTCTCATCAAGTTATTATCATCTATTAATAATTCATCACTGAAATACTTTTCAACTAGCATCGTTTGCATCCTTCTTTATCTCTTCCAATACCAGATAGTTGAAAAGGTAGTCTCGAAAATGGAGTAAATATATCATAATCTCTGCTGCACTTTAACTCTAGAAGAATTTCTCGGTATTACATCCAGTTGACTCAAGTTTCTAATGATTAAAATATTCGGAAGCTGTTACTAATCCTCATACCATCGAAGGGGCTACGGGAACTACGTTTCCCTGATAGGGGTTTGGAAGCAAGTCAATCGAACATGTAGAATGGCGGCAGCGATAGTCGAACTAACCGCCGGTTATACTAAAGGTTTTGACAATGAGATAAAAGACACAGGTTCGGCGATTCTCGCCATCAAAAAGGCATCCTCATGATTGTCATCTAACAAAGTCCGAGAAGCTACCAGGGTTGACAGCTTGAGATCACCAATACCAAAATCACTCCGCACACATCCGTACTTGAGGATCTAGGAACGCGAGCCCCCTTTGCGCTAGGTCATGCGTGGGAAATTTTGTAATAAAGAGGAGAGATACTAAATAGTGAGCTTCTTATATTCACAGGGTTTGAAACTTGTCTCTCATGAGGTAACTGGTAGTTCCACCTGACTTTTCAGGTCGATCCGACTGGACCAGTAAACTTAATTCACCTTCCAACATACACATGAATCGATGAACTAGTGATCTTGGCAGTCATATAAGAGGAATTCGAGCAGCTCATCAGAATGCGTCAGGGTAAAGTGGTTGATACCACTGGTTTTGACATCTCTCAAACTCGATACATATAATATAACGCCAATTGAAATACAAACCGTTATGAGTTCCATAGATTGCGGAGATTCACTGTTATAGAATTAATACTGGACAAATTTATAGTATGAGAAATATGATGATACATAGAATCAAATGACAGTAAAATTCTAAATGATGAAAATCAAACACGCAGATTAAAGCCCATGTACTTTTAATTGTCAGACTTTCCCATTATGTAACAAGTTATAGCTGATCTATGAGCATATACATGGACTTCGTATTTGTTTGTAGAAGTATCCAGCACTGGCAGAATATTGTGCGCGTTTGGCACACCAGTTATATGTCTCGCAAATAGCTCATTGAATAAACAGAATCTAATTGAGCTACGGACTGAATCACCAAAAGACAAAGCAACGCATCATTGGCTCTCAAGGTTGATATATTGTTTTTTTGGTCGATACATATCATACAGCGCAACTTCTGGTAACAATGAGTTTCTAGTCTGTAGTTATAGGTGAATTAGACGACGTCCTTTTCAATGCCTTCGATGTTCTATTCCCAAGTTGAGCAATTATTGTACTTGTAGATGGTGCTGAGGTAGATATCTGTGTTGTAGTTGATGGTAAGGCACAAGTTGAGATCCCTGAAGTTGAAGCTGTGGATGCTTGGGGGGAAGAGTAATGACTGAGGTGATAACAACCAAGGCCTTTTCCTGGTAGCACACCAAGAGAGGATACAAATTAACGGAAAATATCTGATTGATACTGAAGATGAACTACGAATGAATGATTTCGATAAAAATACCGAAAGTATTTTCGAAATCTTGCCGACTTACAATATCTTTCATCGAGCCACCTAAATCATACTATTCAACACACAAGCCTTTGATCTATAATTGCATCTAAAAGATAGATCTTCACTTACAGGAGACTTTCATTTGTGTTAACTTGTTCCATCTGCATTCCATTAGTCTTGCTTCCAATAATTACTCTCAGAATTCAAACCTCCAAACCCCTATAAAGACACAGCTTTTTCTCTTTTTACTTCTGTTTACCTAGACGCAAACACGTAGCATCCATCAAACAGGGAGTTACTCATAGTATAGCATTGGTTTTTATTCGCCAAGTCTCCATAATCATCCTCTCTGTGTTCAATACTAAGAGGATTTAATAAAACATTGAGCAGAAAACATTATGAACATGTTATCTACCAGAATCATTTTTTGTCACTTGAAAACAAATGTCATTCATTCAGTCTCAATCAAGAAACTGACAATGAGTGCTCAATTTATATCGAACTCTCAAAATATGCATAAAGGGGACTGATGCTTCATCTATAGACCGCATGTAATGAGACCGTCCTTTACCAACAGCGTGAGAAAAACACCAGCTTAAACACAATTTTTCAAATTCCAAATGAGATATCTAAGAGCGCTTCAAAGCTGAAGGTAAATCAATAAAAGCAGGTTCTTGTAGCTACTTTGAAGATATTGTACAAAGGCATGATCAAAACTAGTAGTATTCTCTTCATCCACTAAGATCATGAGGGGTCAAAATAGTATGATTCTAGTGGTCTACTTGTCCTTCACCATCATCTTCCCTTGCTCAATTCATCTCACCAAGTTTCCAAATATTTCAAAATCTTACAAAGCCTTTCCATCCATTCATATTCCTTCTATCGACATACAGACACAATAAAAGCCTGGCAATCTGAAGCTTGGTGGATAATACTGGAGCACTTTGCACCATATAGAAACCGTAGAGTATTACTTTCAACCTCATCTCAACGATTGGGAATTGCCTAGTTCTGAATGAACTAGTGAGTGATAAACAGTGAGAGCAATAACTGACAGTGAGAATTGGGATCTTTCGGGAAATGATGACCAATATGATAGAAATGACATGATCCCTCCATCGCTATAACGCGAAGATCCACTCTTCTATTCTGTTCTCTGATGCCCTCTTCCGCCACGCCGCTGCACGATCAGTCAAGGGCATCAAGCTATAAAATTACTCTTAAGTCGTATTTGCTTATTGCTCTAGATGGATGAAGATGAGAAGTATCAAGGGCTTGAATATTCATATGAATACTTGAAGGAAATTGAGTATGTAATTGAGGTGAGAGGGGATAGTGATGAAGCACTTTCCCAACAAATTCCCAGTCTCATTGCATATCACTGTAATATCTAAGATATCTGAGACTGAAGCATTCCTACATTCTGTCCGCTCGCCGAGTATCTTGCAAGATTGAGAATACTGGATAACCATCATATTCACACTAGCACCCCTTATGAATAAACCTCTCCCCGTTCCATTACCCCTCCCTATAAAGCCCCGCCTCTGCTTTACTTGCTTTCTTCTCCATACTAAACCAAGATCGGTATAACAGATTTATGCCGATATAAGCAGGAAAACTCCACCGATCTCGTTAGATGATATTTGCAGATGATCAACTTCTGCTTGTAACGAGCTTATACTTGATTTATTTCCCTGTTTCAAAAGAAAATAACTACTTAGAAATGACGATAGTAAGTGTCGAAGTTGAATAATACCATTTAGTTGGAGGTAGATGGATAAAAATGACAGTAGCCAGTCTCACGCGTTTCTTAATCTCCCTAACCTATCCACGCCACACCCACCCACTCTATCTATCAAAAAGCTCCTCACAACGACTTAAATCCCATTCTTGATATCAATATCATCCAAGGATAATATCTACAACCTCTTGAAAGCTTAATGATAGGTGATAAATAGAGAACGACTATTTGTACGTGTTCAGAAATAATGCATTACGGCTGACAAGACGAGACTCGCTCAAGAAGCCCCTATTCCACAACTAGAAAAAACTCTATCAGTTATCACAATTACGATGAAGCCTCGCCTATTCTATCACCTATTTATTTGGACCAGGTCTGACAGTTACTTGACACAATGAACACACACATGTTCAAATCAGCTAATACATTCCAACATCAACTATCCCCTTTTCCAGTCTACATATCATATAGTTCCACTACCCAGAAAACAGATCTCAAACAAAGCCATCATCGACAACAACTAAAGCAACAACACAAAGTATCTAGACAGTTAATTATATACAAAAAAATCAACAACGGTTCTTATTTCACCCCGGATAACCAAATACTCGAGGCACATCATAGCACCCTACAATTCTTGCAATCCGCTATTGATAAACTGTTATGAAGAAAACATTTATGGAAGTGAAGCTACTTATGTATTCATTTCTGTAGACCAAGATGTAAAAGCACTTGCCTAACCTTACTAGTCTCTCTATCCAA
This sequence comes from Monilinia laxa, assembly GCA_009299455.1. Taxonomy (NCBI): domain Eukaryota; kingdom Fungi; phylum Ascomycota; class Leotiomycetes; order Helotiales; family Sclerotiniaceae; genus Monilinia; species Monilinia laxa. The sequence goes on from VIGI01000010.1 coordinate 140,405, forward strand.
TAATATAATTCAGACACCAATATAATGAAAATATGGAACCAAGGCAATGTGATAAAAGAACGCAGTATAAAATACTCGTCACGGTACCAACAGACAGGAATAGTATTAAGGATAAAGGTGATTCCCATGCATGCAGAAATAGAAGAACGAGATAACAAAACCCATGCGACGAACCATCTCAAAGCCCATACCAACAGATATGGCCTTCATACTGTTCCCCCATTAAAATATTTTGAGGTTAGAAAGGTGATGAAATAGATGTGTTTACACCGCCCTACCACGAGACTGGCGAAAAGCAAATATAAATGAGAAGGGAAGGGAAGGGAAGGGAAAACTGCGCACTCCAGGCTCATTTAGATATTTGAAATCGGGAGGGATTTGCACATAAAGCCAAGGATATCTTCACCGTGAAAGAAAAAGAACAACTTCGATCTTACATAGTAAACTGTGAATTGTAAATCTTGGATCTCCAAACAATACATCGACTATACAACCACCCATCTCCATCCCCATTCCCAGACTCCAATTCTTTATATGAAAAGAAAAAAGGAAAGAAGAAAAGAGAAACATCTTAGATAAACACCCCGCGCAGTACTTAACCAGAACCTTGTACCAGTTTTAGCGCTCCATCCCAGCGTTCCATCTCAATAAATATTATATTTAACACATGAAAACTCTCATTGAAACGCATCCAGAAAGGCAGAAGAGGGGATTTCATGAGAAGGAATGAAGGAAGCAAGCAAGCAAGCAAGCAAGAAAGGAAGAAACAGAATAACCATCAACCTACACTACCCCCTTAAAAACATCCCTCATATGGCTTTATTAACCTCCCTCGATCCTGATTAGAAGGGCCACCGCTCCAACGGTATACTTCACCCATCCCCATTCCACCCCCAACTCCAATCCAACCCCCCAAGCGACCTTCTACGCCCGCCCTCCATTCCTCAACCCTCTCATATCACCAATACATAAAACATAAAGTCAAAAGAAAGGTGAATATCGACGAACAGATATCAAGAAATTCCACGAATAAATCTTGCGCCTCTATCCCCCCCAACCACAATCCCACCTCAACCTCCTTATCGAAAAAGCACTTGCTAAAAAAAGGCGAGAAACAAATCAGTAAACAGTAAGTAAATAGCATCCGGCAATCTACCTAGGTACAGACATACCACTTACTCAGCCCTTCCCCCCCCCCTCTCACAACTCACTACTCACCACTTATCCCAATTCCCCCTTCTCTCTTCTCTCCCTCCTCTCCCTCCCACGCCCCATGACTTCACAATGCACGCAAAAAAAACCCACACACGTAAGGATAATATTATATTCTCCCTCACACTATCACTATCAAAATTGCCCTCACAATCCCTATGCCCATCCCCATCCTCTATCCCTCAAAATTCGAGTTCCTAGTGGGTATCGTCCCATTATGCCACTGCACCATATCACCATACCCACCATATCCATTCATAAATACAGAGAAGACTTTGAAAAAGAAAAAAAAACAAGGCAAGGTAACAGAAAAGATGGAGGATTTCTGTATGCAACGATGAATATCAATTTAAGCTTGAGCTCCAGCTTTTGGCTTAACTTGAAATTCAGACAACGCCAAATGTAATGCATACCTATGCCTGCCCGCAAGTAATTGCAACAAACACCTTAAAAGTCCTCTTCTTCAATACCTTCATGTATATGCTGGATTTAAAAAGTTGAAGCAGAAAAAGAACGCCAACCATATGCATGTATTCTTCCCAGTGAGGTCCCAATTGCCCATCAACCCATGACTTTCAAGTTGTCATCCCATGCACCATGGTCTTACATTGACAAACTCAAAAGCTCTTTATTCTCCCCCCTGCTAAAGCCCTTCACTCACTCGCCTTTCCACTCAATTCGGAGAGGACAAAGTCTGACTGCTCTCGGACTTCTCCTCCTGTGCCCAATCTCTGTCCCTCTCTCTATCTCGCTCCCTCTCTCTATCTCGCTCTCGCTCTCTCTCCCTCTCCCTCTCCCTCTCCCTCTCCCTCTCCCTCTCCCTCTCCCTCTCTCTTTCCCGTTCCTTCTCCCGATCTCTCTTGTGACCATTTCCAATCCCACTTCCATTCTTAAACTTCTTTCTTTCTCTTTCCCTATCCTCATCCGGTGGTATCGAGCCGGGCTTCAATACCGGCGTTGAACTACCACTACCAGGTCTTCCCAGTGTTAACTTTTTCTTCTTCTTATCACTCAATCCTGCAATACCCAAGCTATCCTTTGACTTCTTAACTACCCCGGCTCCCGTCTTATTAACCAGCATTTTCTTCTTTGGCTCAACACTTGCTCTTCCATATTCACCATCTCGATCATCATCCCCCGAATCATTATCATCATCACTATCCGGCCGTTTGTGTTCGAAACTTAGATTTGAAGATGAAAGTTGTGAAGGGGTCTTTGTCATTTTCGGAGCTTTGAGTTTATTCTTCAAAACAATTGAACTCGAAGTACCTGGTTTCTTCAAGAACTTCTTTTTCTTCTGAGGGGAATCGGATTCAAAATCTGGATCATCGGCAGCTTCGCGTTTGTGGGGACTACTCCTCTTCAATCCATTGGGTTGTGGTGTTGCTTGTCGACTTATTGGTGGTGTGCCATTTTGACTATTGTTTCCTGTTCCCAATCCATTTCCATTGATCTTGAAAGCTGCTGCTCTCGCAGAATCTCTTCCTCCACCACCAATACATTTCACCATATGATTGTTCATTCGTTTGATCGGCAAGAATGTGTTGCAATTGTGACATTTGGCGTGAGGAAAGGAAATTGGTTTCGCAGGTCCATCATCTTCACCATCAATACTGTTTGGTGTACCCTCTTTTTGCTGTTGTAGTAGAGGATTGATCATATCCTTCTTTTTCTTCCCTCTGCCTGGACCTTCTGGCACATATGTCTGGCCATAAACATCATGCCATGGTTTCTCAATGAATGGTTTCTTCTTGCAATATTCCTTTCCTGGTGGGGGTTTCTTTGCTCCAATTCCATCGGTAGGTTGTAAAAGTCGAGGTAATCCACACTTTGCGCATATAATCTCATCGACCAATTCTAGAGGATTCCCTTTTAAGAAGACTTCTTTATTTTCCCATTTCGCAGCATCAGTTTCTATGATTTGATCGGTGTTCCATGAACTCGAGGGATCGTCTGATGCATCAGGGTTGGTTTCGGCGACCTTTTGTTCAACAACAATAGCAGCAGAACACGCTTTTGCCATTTTCTCTTCACGATGAGTTTGTAATACAATATCATGAATGATATTGTAAAAAATATCATCAAGCACAGCAGTTGCCTATATAAAACGTCAGCAAATTGGTGGTAAGAAAGGCGACCAACATTTGTTGTTTCAAGATTGATAAAGCAAGGAAAATAATCATAATTACAAGTTTCCCCATAGTATCAGTTCGTTCATCTTGACCAGCAATTATGATTCCAGAGTTTGGAAACTGATCGTTGGTAGACATTTTGGAGTGATATATTTCGTATCTTAGTAGATTAATCAAGTGTTCCCTGGAAACAATTTTGATTTCTTGAAACCCTCAAGTCAAGGCTGACGGAGTTGTTATAATTTGAGGGGGAAGAAGGGTTTTGATCTTGAATGTAAAGAAATGAAGATCTCCCTCTCTCTCGGCCTCACGCTCTCGCTGTGCTCTATGTCTCTCAAGAAATGATAAAAAGCTTTTGAAGAAAAGAAGAGAGCATTTTATTATTAATATTCAACTCGAAAAGCAAGGAAATAGAAAAAAGGTGTTGACGTCGGTTCTCGGAATATCTTCACTTTTCTATAGTTTAGAAAATTGAATGATATTGTTTTTGCCTTGACCTCACTTCGGGAAAATGATCAGGTACAGACTGGATTGACTGAAGTGACTGACTACAAGTTTTAATCAAAGCTCATTGATGATCGAAATTATTGCCAGCTCAAGTTTAGCTCAATTCGGTTAGTCAAGGCGGTGAAGTCTGAAATGGTATGTAATTATGGCTATACTTGGAAAAATGTATGTACTCCGTATGTATGGATGGATGAATGGACGGATGGACTCCATACGACTTTTATTGCTTCATGATGACTAATCAGATTGAAACTTTAAATCCCTCTCAAAGCTATTTGATTGTTTGAAGTCATCATCAATACTAATGATTCATGATTACCTAATGAAGGGATGAGAGTATGGAAATGGTGACCTGTGGCTAGTGACAAGTGGCTCATGACTTGTGACTAACGGAAAAAGGTACAGTACCAAATTGATTAATATCCAATCCTTGAACCTTGATATGATTCCTCATTCCATCGAATCATTATATGGCGGAGAGAGATAATAGACAATAAAAAACAAAAGTCTAGATGACACCTTTCTTTTCTTGTTTGGAGACTCCTTTTTTATATACATATATACAGCAAGTTAGCAAGTCAGCCGGCCAGCCAGCCAGCTAGCCAGCCAACTAACCGTCATTCATTTCTCAAACTCACAACAATTGATACAGACAGCTCGTTGCCCCCAATCATTTGTTTCTCTCCTTTAGACACATAACCACGGAGTACACAATTGGGTATCTACCTACCTAGTACTCACTTGACTTGAACAATGACGACAACAGACACAATGTCAAACAATACCCCTCCACCACCACGTCCCCAGCAATCAACTATTCGATCATTTTTCCAACCAAAACCACCTACATACACTCCACCACCAGGGACCTCACCAATCATAACTTCAGATGTTAATGCGAATGGAAATGGGAATGCAAGAGAAGAGATACCTCCACCTGCACCTGCACCTGCACCTGCGTCAGGTCCACCCAATTCTACCAATACCCTTCCACCAAAACCAGCAATTACCACTTCCCCAGATTCCATAGAATCATCACAGAAGCTTCCTCAAGGTTATAAGATCGAGATTCCTCAAGATCATCATATTCAACCTCTCCGCCGCATTAATGCCCTACTCTTACCAGTCGCTTACCCCGATGCTTTCTATCATGCTATAACTTCTCCCCCTTCTGCTGCCACTCCAATATCTCACTCCTTCTCAAGAGTGGTTACCTATACATCCTCTGAACCCAAATCCGAATCAAAAGTAGTCGGCTCCTTAATATGTCGAATCGATCCCTCTCCTCCATCATCTCCAAATTCTCAGCCCCCCGCGAATACATATAGCATATATCTACAATCTCTCACTTTACTTTCACCCTACCGTACCCTCGGCCTCGCAACCGCTCTCCTAAACTCTGTTATCGAAACCGCTACTTCACCTCGCATACCCCTAGGTATCAAAATAGAAGGATTATATGCACATGTATGGGTCGAGAACCAAGAAGCAGTAGAATGGTATACCAAGCGAGGGTTCGAAAAGGGGGAATTGATTGAAGGGTATTATAGAAGATTAAGACCACAAGGAGCTTGGGTTTTTAGACGAAGATTCTCGGTGCAAGATCATATCTCTAGTCAATCCCAAGCAAACTCCACGCCAAGTTCAAATTCAATTGGAGGTTCAAAATCAACACCCCCTCCTCCAATGGGAACACCATCAAGACCACCACCTTCAAAGCATACAACTTCATTCCAAGATCGTCGCCCAGATAGAGAATGGAATGATCTTCCAGAGGAAGTATTCTTAAGACCCAGAGCACAAGGGGATGATCAAAGTAAAGAGAGTTCAAGAAGTAGTAGTAGAAGTAGAGCTTCTGGTGGTGAAGGGAAAGTTGGGGGAAAGAAAAAGAGAAGTTATCCAGCAGCTGCGTTTGGAGAGCAGTTTGATTGAAGTTGAGTATTTGAAATACTAATTGTGAAGTTGGGGAAGAGGAGATGATGTGACGTGGTGTAGTACTTTGAACAAGGAAAGGGCGTTCAGGAATAATATAGATGGAAATGGAGATGAACAGAACCAGACTTGGAATTGAGAAGGTAGAGCAAAATGCGGAGTTAGGAGCAACTGAACACTAGTGTTTGCTATGATTTAGATGTCAACATGGGTGAAATGCAGACATCATGCAGGGTTAACAAATGTAAGACGAAACACATTATCCCTCCATTTAAAACTTGACATACAAAGGCATACCGAGATGATAGTAATGCTAGTAAGGAATTGACTTCCATTCCCGGTCTCTTCTTTGAGAAACTCTAATTATTTCCTTTAAAGACTTCAGTTGTGCATCAATCAATGATATCAAACTCCCAAACGCCACGCTTCCTCTCTTCACAGCCCTTTTTTTGTCCACGCACCATTTACCATCCATAAATCTTATCATTCTTCGCCTCACCTACTCCCCCTCACCTACTCCCCCCCAACCTCATCCTCCCCCTCCAAAACCCTCCCCCTCAATATTCTCACCTCCTCAACCGGTCTATCTCCCCCATCAGTCCTCACCAACCCCATCCTCTTAGCCACGCCCAACCCCCTCGTCACCCTCCCAAAAATCGTATGTTTCCCATCCAACCACGGCGTCGGCGCCAACGTAATAAAAAACTGCGACCCATTCGTATCCGGCCCCGAATTCGCCATGGACAGAATGCCCGCCCCGGTATGTTTCAACGGTGGGAGTCCCGACCCCGGAGGAACGCTAATCTCGTCGGCGAACTTCTCGCCGTAGATCGAGGTTCCGCCGCGGCCGGTGCCAGTCGGGTCCCCCGTCTGCAGCATGAAGTTGGGGATTATGCGGTGGAAGATTATGGAGTCGTAGTAGCCGCGGCGGATTAGGGTTTCGAAGTTTTTGCAGGTGCGGGGGGCGTGGTTGGAGTAGAGTTCGAGGGTTATGGTTCCCTGGGAGTGTTAGAGAGGAAGAGGGGAGAGGGGAGAGGGGAGAGGGGAGGGTGTAGTCACCATTGTTGTTTCTAGGGCGATATTTACTGCCATTTTGTTTGTTTGTGGGTATCTGTGATTGATCAAATATCTTTTATTCCTTGCTTTGAGTTTGTAAACAAAAGTAAAGACAAATGAAGTGGTTTATGTAAAGTTTCAAGAAAGGCTTCAATTTATTGTTTACTTTTCTGCAAGGCTGAAAGAAAGTTCAATGTTTATTCAGATGTGTCGCCTCGTCAAATCCCTGTTGTTTGTTTGTTCTAAGGACAACATCAGATTATAACTACTTACTATTTGCTACTTGCTACTCAGTCTTACTTTCTGGTTTCATTTAGTTTCTTGCTGGATGAAAACTAAAGAATAACTCACTTCAACTCAAGCTTCCGATATTAAGAGTCGGCTTCTATATTAGCGTGCTAGGAAAGAACACATCGTTATTATCATCATAATTATAATTAGAAATATTACAATGATCTGGTTCCGAAGGTGAAGAAGGTATCTCCAACATCACAACTTACCCAGACTCAGCCTCTCGGTGTATTTCCTCCAAGTCTGATAATAAACTCGACACCCCCCCCCCAAAATGGATCATATCAAAGACTTTCTGGTCAAATATGGCCAAAAAATCTATACAGAACGAGAAATGATTAAAATGGAAATTCATATTATCCTCGCAGCTCTCTTCCCTATCTACATTGGATCACATGCGTCGCTCCAACGACCTCCATCCGCCTCACCTATTCTCAAATCCAAATCTTCCTCTTCTTACCAACTTCAGGACGATGAAGAAGACGAAGGAGAATCTCGATCTCCGATGGAAGGCCTTACCCCTTCTGATGCTATCATGTTTCCTGTTCTAGCTAGTGTGGCGTTGGGAACTCTTTATTTTATCATCAAATGGTTGGATGATCCTGCTATTCTGAACAAGGTATTGGGGTGGTACTTTTCTGCTTTAGGGATTTTTGGCGTGGGGAGGTTGGCAAAGGATACCCTGGATGTAGTAGTTGGGTTCATATTTCCCAGGGTTTGGGCAAAGGGAAAGGATATTTTTCACATCGATCAGGATGTGAGACGTCAAGTAAGTAAGGATGGGACGCATGTCAATGGAATCACCAATCCTCTCCCTGGACGTCTCTCAAATGTCAACTTTTCAACCGCAGTTACGAATGCGCTTTGGGGAGTTCGTGGGCTACTTAGAACGACTTATACGCTTAACCTTCACATCAAGGCTATACTCCCTCATCAAAAATCTCCGATCAAGTTGACATCGGTCCTAGGTCTTGGAATAGGTGTGGCCACGATTACCGCTTATAACGTCTTGGATGCCCCATGGTACCTTACGAACCTTATGGGGTTTGGTTTCTGTTATGGTTCTCTTCAACTCATGTCCCCTACTACCTTCTTTACAGGATCCTTAGTTCTCCTTGGACTTTTCTTCTACGATATCACTATGGTATTTTATACACCTCTGATGGTCACGGTCGCTACATCTCTCGATGTCCCCATCAAACTTGTATTTCCAGGTAGCGAAGGTGGAAGAAGTAGCATGTTAGGATTGGGCGACATTGTGTTACCTGGGATACTCATCGCATTGGCCTTGAGGTTTGATTTGTATTTACATTATTTGTATCTACAAACATCCTCTTCCGAATCTCGCCCAACCTCAATCTCAAAATCAAACACTAAAACCATCACCGAATCTCACTCCACAACTCCCCAAAAAACTTCTTACAAACCTGCAACTGGTCTCTGGGGTGAACGTTTCTGGACATCATCCTTTACCTCTTCATCAAAATTGATCGAAACAGGAATCGAAGGAATGCGCTTCTCAAAACCTTATTTCAAAGCTGCATTGGTGGGATATATCATTGGTATGATTACTACATTGGTAGTCCTTAACGTATTCCGACATGCACAACCAGCTTTATTGTACTTGGTTCCAGGTGTTGTGGGAGCACTTTGGGGAACAGCAGTGGTGAGGGGAGAATTCGGGGTTATGTGGGGATATACTGAGGATGGGAGTTTAGAGGAGGGAGGGAAGAAGAAGGATAAAGGAGATGACAAGAAGGAAGATAAGAAGGATAAAGGAGAGGATAAGAAAGAAGAGAAAGAAAAAACTCTTGGCCAAGGAGTAAAGGAACCAGAACACCCAGCTCCCTCCAACAAAACCCTCACACAAGATCAGGAAATCACCGAACCAGAAACTCAAGAAACAATCCCCTCAGCCCATGATTCAGACACTAGTTCAATCCTCTCCGATGGATCAATTTCCTGGCCTTCTCCCACCCTTCCTCCAATTTCCTTTCCTGCCAACAACACAGGAAGTGAAGCAGACGATGAATCAATCCCCACCCCTTCGTCTTCATCTCTGATTACTCGTTCTCAACCAGCGAAGAATAGAAATGAAGAGAATAGGAAGGATGAGGGTAAGAGTGAGAAGAATAAGAATAAGAACGAGGCGGTGGAAGATCATCTCTTTTTATTTTCGATTAGTGCGCCAAAGTCGGGCTTGAGGGGTACAGTAGAGAAGTAGAGGAAATCAGATGATAGAAGAGAAATGGAAATGGGATGAGATGGGGTGGGAATAGATAGCGATAGTTGAGAAACAAGAAATCAGTAATAGAATAAATAGTTCATCCATTCATCCAATGCCTACCTACCTACTTACCATCCATCCATCCATCCATTCAATAACCAGTGTACAGCTATACTCTCTTCCTTCCTTCCTTCCTTCCTTCCTTCCTTCCTTTTCTTCTTCTTCCCCCCTCCCCCCTTTATTCACCCTCCTCACCAACAATCCAAAACCTCAAATGTAAAACCTCCAATTTCAAATCCCTAATACAAACTGTAAAAATTCAACACTACATTATATCAAAATAATGAAATAAGAATATTTTGATAAAACATCTTCACATCTTCACATTACACTATAAATCCCAATCTCTCACTCAACTTAACTTAACTTAACACTACAACTAATATTATATATTTCAAATCTCAAATCTCAAATCTCAAATCATCTATAGTATAGTATAGTATAGTATAATACAATACAATATAATATAATACAATACAATACAATACAATACAATACAATACACTCTCCTATCCATCTATACCCGCCCCTCCCTTCCCTTTCCTCTCTAAAGGTAAAAAGACCCTGAACTCCTTTTTCCTCCTCTGCTCTACTCTATTCTATACCAACTCTTCTATCATATTATACTATTATACTATTATTCTATTCTATGCTATGCTATGCTATGCTATGCTATGCTATGCTATTCTATTCTATTCTATGTACCATCAATCCCAATTTAACCAATCGAAGTAAACACCCCTTCTAATCCTCATCTCCTTACTATGTATCTGTACGTCAATTCACCCTAAGAAACATATCCCGGCAAACTCCACGCCACCAAATCATCCCTCATATCAAACTCATCCACCTCCCTCGGCAAACTAAACCCCGCCCCCATGCCCGGAATATGACCCAAACTCCTCCCCTGTCGTCCCCTCTCCCCGGTCCCCCCCTCCTCCTCCTCTCCCCCAGATGCCCACCCAACCCCAACCCTAGCCCCACCCCTCCACCCCTCCCACTCCTCGTCGTGTCGCTACTCTTCCTATACCGATGCCCCCGGTGTTCGCGATCCCGTGCCCCCTTCCCCCCCGACGCAACCGTATTTATAGACCTCTGACTCGCATCACTCGGCGTGCGACGATGTCGACGAAGATCCTCCCCGCTCCCATTCAGACTCATATCATCGTGTACGATACGGGGGGTATGCATATCCGAAGGAAGCGCCGGGTCATCCTGGGAGCGTTTCCAGCCGTCGCCCCCCGAGAAGATATCCTCGATGCATTCATCTGCTGGCATCTCAAAGGGAGAGGCGGACCACGATGCTGCGAGGGAGACGCGGTACATGTCGTGGAGATCGGATTTGTCGGAGGATTTTTGGAGTTGCGGCATATCTTTTCAGGTTAGGGGGTGGGTGGGTGGATAACTAGGACAGGACGAGAGATACTCACGACCGATGTCATCGCCGTCTCCATTTTCGCCCTTCATGATGCCAGCGATTCCTCCGAAGACGGGCGCGCTTTTGAGGACTGGTGCGACGAAATTTCGGTCCCCTTCGACTTGTTTCATTAGGATGCCGATTTTGGCTGTACTGTTGATTTTGCTCTCCTGCATCAGGTATCTCCTTACGACGCCCTCTTCCCCCTCGACTTCACTCTCGTCGACATATTCTGCTAGGTTCAAGGTGATGTGACCGAGGGTTACTCGTTCGCCTTTGGCACTTTGGCCGGAGGTATAGTCTTGGATGATTTCGAAGTGGATGAGACATTCGGAGAGTTGGTTGTTTTTGTCGATGGTTAGACGGACGGGGAGAGTGCGCGTGTAGTCCCAGATTACTTTGTGTTCTTTGATGGGGGAGCGGGGGGTTTGTCCGGAGTGTTCTGAGGCGGTGGTATTGGGGAGGGACCATTTTATGTAGGCGGTGCCGCTGGTCAGGGGTATATTGTTGAGGTCTATTAACTGAGGTGAGGAGAGGTGGTTAGTTTGGATTGAGTGAGTGTTGTATGAGGGGAGGGGGGAGGGGAGGTGAATGGGAGTGGGAGTGGGAGTGGGAGTGGGAATGGGAGTGGGAGTGGGAGTGGGAATGGGAGTGGGAATGTGAGAGCTAATGCGCGGAACTTACTCTAAGTACTAAATCGAATTTTGGCTATAGATAGGTAGGTATTATTAGTCCAGAATCATGAGCATATGGACAAATTGACAAATGGACAATCAACACTCAATCCCGCAATCCAGCAATCCAGCAATCCAATCCAATTCAAACCTCAACCCTCAACCCTCAACCCTCAACCTCAAGCCATAGATATCATACTCAACATCCTTTTCTGCCCATCCAAACAAATCCAAATCCAAACATCAAGATAAACACCAACATAAACACAAACACACAAAAAAACAAACATACCTTCCTAGCCTTCGATACTACAAGCGGAATCATCCTCATGATCAGCAATCCACTCCCTTAACTCATCAAGCCAACCTCATCATCCCAAGGCCCGACCGACATCAAAGAGCGCACAACAAAAAGACTCACCCAGTACATTCATATTCCAAGAATCGAAATCCAATTCCTCCAAGATCGGAAGTCGCGAGAGATGGATAGGGAAGAGATATGTGGGATGGATTCTCTTTCTTTTATGAGTCGACGATGGGTGTGGGTGATGACTGTTTATGAGGATGCTCTCTTTAGATAATGTGAGACCGAGGTTGTGGTTTGGGAAATGACGCTGTGGTAATAAATGGTCTTGGCTTTGGTTTTGGGTTTGAAGGGTCATTTTGGGAGGGAGAGAGGGTTTTTATTATTGTCTTGGATGGATGGATGGATGGATGGATGGATGGACGGATGGACGGATGAATTAATGAATGATATATTAATTTAATGAATGATTTATTAATGACAATAAAATCTATAATTATCTTCTAATATCGATATATAACACACAATATATAACAGAAAATTATAACAGAACACGATCATCCATATTCATACAACAAGTCCAGTCGACTTTCGTGTGATGATATATATTTATATACAAAGAATCTCATTCGAAGTCATCTTGTTTGGATTCTGATTGTAGAGTGACATTCTTCCAGGTTCATCTTGATTTATTTGTTTTCGGCGTTAATGGACCATGTACGTAGGAGTAAGTCACAGCAAGGAGATCTAGAACTACTACGTAGTAGCCATCGATCGCTTTATGGCTGCATTGGGGAGGAGTGAATGATATGGGGAGCTTTAGATGCAAACGTTGGCCGGTGGGGAATGAATAGTTGTATTTGAAGGGTTGAGAAAGGGTTTTGATAAGGGTTGTATGTAAGGAGTATATGGAGTATTAAAGTGTTAGAATATTAAAGTGTTTAGAATATTAAAGTGTTAGAATATTAAAGTGTTAGAATGCATTAAATAAATATATAAAATATATAAAATATATAAAACATATAAAACATACAAAACATATAAAACATACAAAACATACAAAACATACAAAACATACAAAACATACAAAACATACAAAACATACAAAACATATAAAACATACAAAAACATACAAAACATACTGTTGGTTTAGCTTATTGCAATGGAAAAGACAATAATAGGTATATTATAAATACATTATTATTACTCTTAAAGATCATTAACTAAAGATTATGGATTAATAACTATATAGAATGCTAAAGTATTAATACGAAGCTTAATGCATTATATAATTATTCCAATATTAGCAATTATTTAAAAATCGAATTAAACTTTTTTAATAAATCCTTTTTTATTAAATTATATATTTATTATTTTATTGGTTTAGTTAATAAATTAATAAAATAATATTATAGTTATTTCTTTTTAATGCTTGAAATACTTAATTTTGTTAATAATAATATACTTATATTTATTAATATAATTTTCTTTATAAAAAATTCTTAATCCCTTTTTATTTATTTTATAATTTTAATATTGATTTTATTATTATTAATTAAATTTTTTAATATTTAGAATAGTTTTGTTTTAATTATAAAATCTGCAGAATTAGATTTTTTATTGATTTATTTAATTTCTGCAATCTTTTATTATTTATAAAATTATTGAAATATTATAATATTAATTATAAATCTTTTTTCCTAAATAATATTAAATTTGATTAAATATTAATAAAATAATTTCAAATTAATATAAAATAATTAAAAAAATATTTTTATTTTTAAATATATTATTAATAATGTTTTTAATTATAATATTAATATTAAATCCGAATGTTATTCCATATAATTCTAATATAAAAACATTTTATATAACTTTTTTATATTTAATTAATAATTAATAAATTAAACTTACTTTATTATTCTTATCTATAAATACTATAATATAATTAATCTGTAAAGAAAAATCTAGATTATTTATAAATAATATATTAATAAATGTTATAATCTAAAATAAATCTTTATTAAATAATATAAACTTTAATTCTTTTATTTTATTATTCATTTATTATTAAAATTGTTTATTAAATACTTTAACATCTTCTTCTTTAAAATTAATAATTTAAATAATAAAAGAAAGATTAAAAAATACTTCTAATTAATTTATTATTATTATATATACACTACAAACTTATTAAATAATATATTAATCCTTAACTATTACAACTTTTTTTATTTTTTTATAAGTTTTTAATATATCTAATAATATTATTTTTATAGATCTTAAATTCTTATATTGTTTTTCCTAAATAAATAAAATAGTATTATCAAAATATTAAATAATCATTTCTTTATTAAATTTGAAAAATATATCAAATATTAATACTTTATAATCCTTAGCTATAAACTTAGCTACCTTTAATTGTTTCTTTTTTCTCTCTACAAATCCTTTATTGTATACAATCAAAATATTATCTATTTATAAAACTAATAACACCAAATGCTTTATTTTCTTTATTTATATATAATAAATAAGGATTATAAATTAATTAAATTATTTTAAGTTCATTTATATAATATTTATAATAAATCTCAAATTAGTAATTTTCTACTTTCGAAATATTATATAAAAGTTTAATAACATATAAAATATATTCTTTCGATATATATAATTCTAATAATAATTAAATAAAAAACTTTTTAACCAAATCAAATTTTGATTATATATAAATTTAAATAATATTGTAAAGATATATATTCAAATTATTATATACATTTTTGTTATTTGCATTGCCTTACAAAATTATCATAATAGTTATTATATATATATTAATTAATATATTGAGTAGTTAATAATTATATTAAAATAATACTTTTTTTTAATTCTTCTTCTATATTTATATAATCAATTTTAATTTTGGAAATACTTTATTAATTTCTTTATTCTTTATTTTATTAATAAAACAAAAATTAAATATTCTTATCTTTAAAAGAATATCTAATTTTTTTATAAGTTTAAATACTTTACTTTCCATTAATTCTTAAAGTTTCTTTTTCCAAGATTCTTAATATATTATAAAAGTATTTAAAGTTATTATAAATATTATAAATTCATTTTTATTTTTATTTAAATAAATAATAAAATTAAATAAAATATTATTATTAATATATATAGCTAATATTGAAAAAAATATAATATTTGCTATAACTCTAATTTATTGTATCTTTAATATAATAACTTGTATTAATTCTAATTACAAAACGGATATAACAAATACAACTTTTAAAATCTTCTATAAACTTTTATTAACTCCTGAAATCTCTTATAGATTTTTATTAACTTTTATTAACTTTTATGAATTCCTATCAACTTTTATAAACTTTTATAGTTTTTTAAAAAATGGTTTTATTATAATAGATTGAAATTCCGTTGGTTTGTTTATCAAATTTACAATATAAATCTTATTTTTAATATTAATTAAAATAAAAGATTTATTTTATTATCCGTTTCTATTATTGTTTTTTTTATATTAATATTAATAAATTCAATAACAAATTATAGATTGGAATAATAAATAGTTTATTTCGTTGCTTTAAAGTTTTCGAAACCTATCTCTCAAAACATAACTTACTGATTTCAATAATAGCTTTTTTAAATGTTATTAATCTTTCAGCTATATTTAATATTAATAAATTAAACTTATTTATATACAAATAAATATTAAATACCAATAAAGTAAATATAATACTATTCAGCTCAACTAAATCGTTTATTGTTTTTATTAACATTTACAATATTATTTCCTTTAATATTCCTACATTCTTTATTTCATTTTCGATAATAGCATATACTTTTCAAATAAAAATAATAATCTTTTTCAATTAGTTTTATAGATTAATATATTTTAATAAGTATTGATTTTATAATTATACCTATTATATTTACATTATTAATAAATTCCTTTATTATAAAATTCTTTTCTATATTATAAACAATATAATCTAATAAACTAATATAAGTATTAATTTAATATATATATAACTTATTTTACATATACTTTATTAATAAATTATCCAATTATTATACCATTTGAAATTAAATGTCTTTATTAATAATATAAAGAATAGATTTTTCTATTAATATATATAATATTAATAATAATAGAATAATTAAATTCAGCGTTTTTCTAAAGGTTGAATTTAAATTTACTAAATAATTTGTTATACTTTTAATAATGCTTACAAAACTTTATAAAATTATTAAAATCCTTTTATACGATATTATTATATTCTATATATTAAAGAATTTAGTAAAACTTGTATATTAATAAATATCCGAATTTACAATATAAATATTGAATTTTGATATTAATCAAATAATAATTACTATCCTAAATAAACTCCTATAAAAATTGCTTTATATTAAAATTCCACATCAAAATTGAATACTCAAATCTTCGAATAATAAAATGCTTTTCTATAAATGAAATTAATAAATTTTTAATATTATTATAATACATTTTTAATTAATCTATATTATAAAATAATAATAAAAACAATATATTTGCTATTATAATATAAAATTCCATTTTTCCAAATAATAGATTAATATTAATAGATTTAATTGATTTTATTTTTCCTATTCCGAATACAACTTTTGTAATATTTGCTTTCTCCTTATTCATTTCAATATCTTTAATATATTTTTTTATATGTTTAATATTAACCAAATTTTATTATTAACTATTTCGATGCTTTTATATTGATAATAATGCTTTAAAACTTTTTATTATTATATTTATTAAAAAATGATTATGCTAATATTGATATTATAGATTTATTAACTTTTAATTCTAAAATTGTATATATAAATAATTAATTAAAATAAATTTATTATAATCTTTTTATTATCAATTGATCCATTTTTTTAATAAATTATTATACTTGAAATATATCTCCAATTCATCATTTATATTATTACTATAATCTCCTTTATATTCAACAAAAAAATATATAAACTTTTTTTTTTTTTTTTTTTTTTTGTTTTTTTTATAAATTTTTTTTTTAATTTTTTTTGTTTTTCTTTATTATGCTTTATTGATTAATATCCTTTTTATTTGTATATATAATATTATTTATTAATATATTTTGAAGTATTTTGAAAAAGTTGAAATTGTTAATAAAGCTGAAATTGAATATCTACCAAATATTGATATTTCTGATTTGTAAAGTTGATTGAATTAGTAATTAAATGAATATATTTGTAAATTATAATTAATGTTTGAATATCCTTTATTAAGCCTGTAACTTTTAAAAAAGGTTTAAAAAAATGTATTAAAGTATACTTTTATATTTTTACATAAATTTATAATCTTTTAATAAAAAAAATGCTTTAAGTTCAAAAATCTTCTATTAAATCTTTATATAATTTATAAAGTTCTATAATTATAAATCAAAAACATTTTAAAACGGATTGATCTGGAATTTTAAAACGGATTGATCTGGATTTTTTCTAATTATATCTGAAAATGCTACTATCTTCCACTTTTGCATAATTTTTTAATGATATTTATTTTTTTTAAATATAGTTTCGAATATTAATCGCATATTATTCATAATCTATAAAAGCCAATCCAAATTCGCATAATAAAATTCTAATGCGATTTTTATTAGTATAATTAGAAAAGTTTTCAAATAAAACCAGAGTTAAATATCGATCTATAAATAATAATTAACAAATATCTTATACTTATATTCAAAACTATCATTTTTTATTAGAATACTTTTCATTATCTATATATAATTATACCAGATTTAACAAATCTCTATTAACATTACTATCCTTTTTTTCGGATTAACGATTGTTAGATTTAGATCTTTATAAATTGTTTTTTTTATTAAATAGTTTATTAGAAGATCGTTAAAGTAATCCTTACAATAGTCCTTGTAATAATCCTTATAATAATTCTT
Organism: Monilinia laxa; assembly: GCA_009299455.1. NCBI lineage: Eukaryota > Fungi > Ascomycota > Leotiomycetes > Helotiales > Sclerotiniaceae > Monilinia > Monilinia laxa. Next base: position 158,186 of record VIGI01000010.1, read on the forward strand.
ATAATGATTCTTTTAATAACAAATAATATAAATCAAATGAGTTAGATAATAAAGGTAATATAATCGTTGGATTTATTAAAAATCGGCCTATTTAAATGATTGATTCTTAAATAATAATAGTTAAAATCGTAGATTTTTTATTAGTATTTTTAATATAAGATTAGAATTCCTATAACGTAAAGGCTTTTATACTAATTCTAAGGATTGTTTCACTTAAAAAAATCGTTTTTTACTAAATACTTTTACTACCATTGGTTTAATATACAATCTTATATTTAATCCTCTATATAATAATGTTTTCTTAATAGCTAATACCCTATTGTTACGGGAGCTGCCTCTAGGGTCACGTGGAAGTGTCTAGAGTTCTCTCGAGGTGGTTTAGACTAGACTTCAAATAGGAATTCAATAAATTGTAACTAATTGCAATTCTCGTAATTATAATAATGAAACTAATAATTATTCTTGAACACAAAGCTTTACATTGTAATGAAACCCATTCCCTATATAAATCTTCGTTCTGAAGTCAACCAATAAATCAATTAGTAAATCGATTGATAAATTGATCAATAAATCAATCGGTTTTTGATTATATAATACTTATCCTATAATTTCTATTGTTCTAGTTTATCCTTTTATCCTAAAACCTAATCCTCTGGGATATTACTAATCCTAATGAAACCCTTTTGTTTACTGTATTCTGTCTTTTCTAGGATTTACTATCCTAGAAACTATATTTTAGATTTTTAGGGTATCCTATAACTAATACTATATACATGCTTAAGGCTTTCCTTGGGTGCCTAATATCCCCCGGTATACTGTAGCTGAATCATTGAGGCCTATAATACTATTATAGCCTATAAGTCAGTGATTCTACAGCCTGTTACTAATCCGTTGTAACACCTATCCAGCATATTAGCATTAAATAATAATTGTAAGTATAAAATACGATTTAATAATTTTGAATTGCTTTTAATTCTTTCAATAATTAATAAAGAATAAAACAATATAAATTTATTATACAACGCTTCATAAATATCTTTATCCAACCATTCCGAATAACTCAATATTATAATATGCCAAAAAACATTAAACATTTATACATTAACATTTTTTTGATTTTTAATAATGAATACTTTGTATAAACGAAGTATTGCTTAAAGTTGATAAAAGTAATTAATGTTAATCATTTTTAAATTATCTTTTTAAAAGTTTTTAAATAATTTAATAAATTCTTTATATATCTCTTCATTATATAAATCCTTTCGCTTATACTTTTAAACCTTAAAATATATATATTCAAAAACATTTTCTTTGATTATATTTTTCAGTTTAATGCTTATATACTACTTTCTTTTTAATATCTTATATTCTTTTTCAGCGTTTTTTTTTGTAAAAGCTAAATCAGAATATAATACTATATCCAATAATAATACTTATAATAATAATGAATAACCTGAATTTTATTCTTATAATGAATTTGTTAATATACCCTTCTAAGGGTTTATAAACGATATCATTATAATCCTTATTCCTTATATACAATACTAATGTAATTTTATTATATTATATCCAATATATAATATTTCTTTTTTGTATCTACTAAGTTTTATTAAATTGATATTTTAATTTAAAAACAGCTTAAAATTCGATTTTTTGAAAAATGTCGAAAGTCGTTTTATAAACTAAAAAAAAAGAAAAAGGAATTAAAATAAAAAGTAAATAAAAGAAATAAATCAATTGTTAATATTAATTCCTACAAACTCCTAACAACTTTTTTAAAGTTCTAATAACTTCTAATAATTTCTTTAATGTTCTATAAACTCCTGCAAATTCCTTTTTGTAAAGTTCAATAATGAAAAGTGAAAAATGAATCCTTTTGTAAAGTAAAATCGATTTTTTTTTTTTTTTTTTTTTTTTTGGATTTTGCTAAGTTTGAACTAAAGTACATAAATAATATAATAGTTGAATAAGATTGTTAGAATATAAAAAGATTATAAAGATAATAATCTTCAATATTTGTAACATACACTTAGCATTTTAGCTTAGTAATTAGCTTAGTCAGCAGGGGGCCCATATATATAGCCAAGCGGGCCCCACTCTAATAATATTATCTCTTTTATTATACACAATAAATAATAACAAGTTCTTTAGGTATAGTTTTTATTAAATATTATTAATTTATTAATACCAGGAATTCATTTAAGATCTTTTTATCAATTTCTTTTTATTTCTTTAATCTAATTAAAAGATCAGAATTAGACAATTTATATTATTTACGTTTATAAATTATACTTTAATGTAAATCAGGTTATAAGTAATAAAACATTTATAAATCTTATAGTTTTTTTTAATAATCTTTTTAATAAAATAATTATTAAAGTATATCTATTAAACCTTTTTTTTATTAAAAAATCTAAAGTTTAAAATAAATTATTAATAAAACAAAAAGATACTATTATTCAAACTTTATTACAATTACCTTAAAATAGTAATATAAATAATAATCTTGATTTTTTTAAAACATTAATAAATTTTAATTCTATATTAATTTTTATATTTGAAAATTAATATAATTTTTTATAATCATGTAGTACAAATAGTATAGGGTATAATTAATATATTACCTAAATTATTAATAAATAGTTTTCAATTTATTATTATATTAGAATTATTTAGATCAATTTTTTTTTAAAATTTTGAATATTAATAATAACTTATTTATACTTAAGATAAATAATATTAATATTATTTTAATTATTAAATAATTCCAATAATTTTTGTAAGTAATATAAACTTTTTAAATAATAATATAATGGTGAAAATTCTTTATGATTTTATTTTCAAAATCTAGGTTATTTTAAATTTAAAAATAAATTAAATGTTTTTGTTAAAATTATTAATAATAAAATTGTTTATTATAATATTTATTTTTTTATTATATAAATGAAAACAAAAGCTTTTAATATTATTAATAAACCTTTTTTTACAATTTTTATTGTTTTTTAATTAGATTAATATTTGAAAGGTAAAGCAAAGGTTTAGTATATTAATAAAATTTTAAATATTATTTGTATTAATTTTAAGGTAAGTATAAAGAATTAATATATAAAACTGAAAATTCGCTTTTGTATTATTACGACGGATTAGTAACAGACTGTAGAATCACTAATGTATAGGCTATAATAGTATTATAGGCCTCAATGATTCAGCTGTAGTATATTGGGGGATATTAGGCACCTAAGGAAAGCTTTAGGTATATATATAATATTAATTATAGGATATTTTAGAAACGTAGAATACAGTTCCTAGAACAATAAATCCTAGAAAACACTAAATATAACTTTGCAAACTTTTTGCGAAGTTATATTAATAATATTTCAGAGGATTAGTTTTAGGATAAAAGATAAATTAGGATATAGGAAAATATAGAAATCGGTATTATATAAAGGGCTGTTTTATCAATTTCATTGATTATTATTAATAGGATCAATAGAATTCTATTACTTTTATTATTTCTAATAAATGGGATTGATGGGATAATAAAGTATAAGGGTTTATATAAAAAAATGAGTTTCCTTATATATAAAGCTTTATACTTAAAATAACAATTATTAATTTCATTACTATAATTACAAGAATTGCAATTAATTACAATCTTATCGAATTTCTATTTAAAATCTAATCTAAACCATTTCGAAAAATCTCTAAATACTTTCACATAACCCTAAAAGTAGCTTCCATAATATTTTAAGCATCATTTCTGCTTTAAGTATCGATTCGATAATCAACCGCTAATATAGCATTTAGAGTTACCGCTACAAATCAATTTATCGAAGATATTAACAATATCGAAATAATTAATATCCCAAAAAAGATTATTATCAATAAAATATTTAAGATTGCCTTATTAAATAAATATTAAAATAATTAACAAAAGCTTAATATTTTTCTTTTACAATTTAAAATCTATTTTCAATTCAATAAAAACAAGTTCATTATTAAAGAATCCAAAAATATATGGATTATATTATATTTCCGAAATAAAACAATTAAATAAATTCAATTATATTTATACAATTATTTTAAGTATAATAATAAAGATTGTATACAATCTATTTAAACAATCTTTAATAGTTTTAAAAAAGATTTAAAATAAAGATTTATAAAATCTTCAGAAATTCCAATAAATTAAAAATAGCGGAAAATAAGATTTTCAATTTTAAGTAGATAAAATCAATATTAAAAATATATTATAGAATTTCAAAAATATATTGGAATAATCAAATAGAACAAAATCGCTATTATAAATTATTATTATAAAGAATTTAAACTAGAAATTAGATTAAAATTAAAAAAGATCTGTTAAAAATATAGATTTGAATAATTTAATTTAGAACTTTATTGAATCAAATAATCATTTTTACAAATATTAATAAAACCAAAGATTATATAAACCCTAAAGAAATCAGAAGCAAAAGCGTTATTGTAAGAATAAGGATAAATTATATTATAATTCATAAAGATATAGAGACTCTATAGAATTAAACGCTATATATTATATAAACGGAAACAATAATTTAAAAAAGAAACAAAAACGAAAAAACAATTTATATTTTAAATATGGAAAAGCAGGGCATTAAACAGCAGATTGCTGAAATAAGAAAATAGAAGGAAAAAGAGGCAATTTCAAATTTAAATTCGGTAAAGGCTAATTTAACATTATCTTTACTATTTTAAAAAACTTAATTAAATCCGAAAATATTAAGATTTTCATTATTAAGGAATTTCAATAATTACTAAAGGAATTACTACAAAATCAAAAAAGCATAAATATAATAGATATATAAAAACAAAAGTATTACTGAATCTTAATATCCTTTATAATAAAAGAAAATCATTAGAACGAAATAGAAGCAGATTATACTACGATAAGCTAAAATAGCTTATTATAATAAATTCTGTGGAATTTATTAATTAAATAAAGAAATAATCAAATAATTCCTTAAAAAAAGAAAAATGAAAAATTATTAAAATAATATAATATATATAGGATTTAACTCCCAATATAATTTTACAAAAAGTTTACAAAATTATCCAGTAATTAAATACTTATAGAATAAACAGGATAGATATATTGTAAAATTCAAATAAATGAATATATATAATTAACTATAATAAATTTAGAAATTATAGGAAATTTTATTACATTAAAAGCTATAAAATATTTAAAAATACTACTTTAAATAAAACAATACCCCTATTAATTATAATTAATTAATAAATAACTAATAAAGTTTAATAGAAAGATTTTGTAGAAAATAATTTTAATATAAATAAGTATAATCCAATATACAGAGATTATATAATTTAATATTATATTATTAAGTTAATAACAAATCATTTTAAAAATGTTATAATTAAAGGCATATAATTCGAAAATAGATTGGGTATAAGAAATTGTAATATTTGATTAGTATAAAAGCGATTATAGGGATATGCTAAAAGCGTTTATAAAATATAACATATGCTAAAAGGAATTGAATATAAATAATATTGGTGATATAGAACATTTAATTTAGGGTTCTTTATTAAAAGCGAAGGTTAATATACTTTCTCTATAAATGTAAAAGCTAATAATATAATATAAAATTGTAATTAAAGTAAAAGAAAGGCTTATAATATTAGAATAATATAAGAAATATAAATATATTTTCAAAAAACTAGGGATTTATAAAGTTTTACTAAAATATAAGCTATAGGATTATAAAATAATATTGAAGGAAAATAAGATATTTATACATACCCTAATTTATTTAATATTAGTTGATAAGTTAAAAAAGCTTAAAGAATATATTGATAACAATTTAGCTAAAGGATAAATTAGAGAATCCATGTTTTAAATAATCAATTCAATTATGTGGATATTTAAGAAGGATGGATCTAATAAATTAATTATAAATTATAAAAAACTTAATATATTCATTAAAAAAGGATTAATATCCACTTCTATTAGCTATAGAATTAAGAAATTAATTAAACGGAGCTATAATATTTATTAAAATGGATTTATGTAATGGTTATTATTTGATTAAAATGAAGGAAGGTAAAGAATAGAAAACCGCTTTTAAAATAAAATATGGACTATACGAGTATTAAGTTATATTATTCAGACTAATTAATGTATTAATTACTTTTATAAGATTTATAAATAATATATTATTATAATATTTAAATATTTATTATATATATTATTTAAATAATATTCTAATATATTCAAATAATAAGGTTCAATATATTAAGGATATTAATAATATCTTTAAAAACTTATTTAAAACAAATTTATTATACAAACCAAATAAATACAAATTCTATATTATAGAAACAGAATTTTTGGGATTTATTGTATTAAGCTAAAAGTTTAAGATAAGCAAAAATAAAAATTAAGGTAATGCTTGAATAAAAGCAATTAATTATAATTAAAAAAGTATAATTCTTTTTAGAATTTGTTAATTTCTATAAAAGATTTATTAAAGATTATTTAAGGATTATTATATTTTTAATTATATTAATTAGAAAAGATTAAGAAAGCTTTAAATAAATTACCAAAATATAGGAATTATTTAATATATTTAAATAAGCAATAACAGAAGAATTAATACTGTTAATTTTTAATTTAGAAAAAGAAATTATAGTGAAGATGGATTCTTTGGATTTTGTTATAAAAGCAGTTTTAAGCTAATTGGGCCAAAATAGAAAATATTAATTAATCATATTCTATTCCCAAAAATTATTATTAATTGAATTAAATTATAAAATATATAATAAAGAATTATTAACAATAATTAATACATTTAAAAAATGGCAAATATATTTGAAAGAATCGAAAATATATAATATAGATGTATATAAATTATAAAAACTTGGTTTACTTTATTATAACAAAATAATTAAATAAATAATAGATTAAATAGTTGGAAATCATAATCAATTACAATTTCAGAATTTCATATATTAAAGAATTAGAAAACATTAGAATCAACACTTTTAGCCGAAAACCAGAATATTAAGAAAACAAAATGTACAAATTATATACTATATTTAAAAAAAACAGCGAATTATTAATTTACAATATACTATAGTTTACAATAATACATTTATTAAAAGATAATCATTTTAGGAAACAGATTCAATTATATTACAATAAGAATACTACTGTTATATGTATATATAAAATAATAAAATTAGAATTTATTATAAAAAATGATATTATATACTTTTATAGAAAAGTATATATTCCAAATCAAATAATCAAGAAATTTATAACAAAACAATATAGATTGCCGATATATGAATACTAAAGAATTACAAGAATATTTATAAAAATATAGGAAATTAATTATTTCCCATAAATAAAAATAATAATTAAAAAAATTGTTAGAAATTATAATATTTATATACAAAACAAATTATTATAATATATTCTGTATAATTAATTTCAGATCTTAAACATACCTTTTTTAATTATAAAAAGTTTATTATATAGGATTTTATAGTTAAATTATCACTTTTAAAAAAATCCTATTATAGAAATTGAATATAACACAATATTTAATATAATAAACAGATTAACGAAATTTGTATATATAATATTATTCAAGGAAATATAGAATGTTAAGTAATTAGTATATATATTCCTAAGGATTATAATAAGTATACACAAAATATCAAATAAAATAATCTTGGATCGAAATAAACTTTTTACCTCGAAATTCTAGATTACTTTATTAATACTTATAGATATCAAGAAAAAAGCTATTAATATCTTTTCATCTATAAATAGATAATTAAACAAAAAAGGATTAATCAAATAATAAAAGCATATCTTAAATACTATATAAATTATTAACAAAACAATTGAATAGAGTTATTATTTATAGCATAATTTGTATATAATATATTGGAAATGGAAATTATAAAAATTACCCCAACACAAACTAATTTTGGATTTAATCTTATAAATGCATATAAAATTCCGATATTACAAAAAGTTAATGCCATTGAATTAATAATAATACAAATTGAATAATTAAAAAATCTCTAAAAGCAATTGACTCTTAATTTAAGATTTATATCTTTTAAAATAATAACATATTATAATACAAAAATGTAATATAAAACCTACATTTAAAAAAGGGGATAAAATTTATTTATTATAACAAAACATTAAAACCAAAAGATTAAACAATAAACTTAATTACAAAAAATTAGGATCATTCAAAATTAATAAAGTAATAAAAACGGTTAATTATCGATTAAAATTATTAAATATAATAAATATTTATTTAATATTCCATATATCCTTATTTAAACCAATATTACTAAAAACGCCAAATACACTATTTACAGAAATTAAACCAATTAATCTAAATACTATATACAATATCAAAACAATATTAAATTATAAATACATTAAAAACAAAATCAAATATTTAATTAAATAATTAAATTACCTACATTCAAAAAATATATAAAAATTCAAGGAAGATTTTAATTATTCTGAAAAGTTATAGGTATTCTATTTGAAATATTTACATTTGCTAATAAAGCCTTAATCTTAATATTAAACAATAAAAACAACAAAAAATTAAAGGCGAAAGATTTATTACTAATAACGATGGAAGAATTAAAAACTTACTCCTTTTTTTTTTAATATACTTACTTTTCAATCACTGCTCTTTAGCTTCAAACTCCTTAAAAGCTTCAATTATATAAAGGTTATACTAAAATAAAGCATCTTTCCAGCCTTTTTTTACAAAATTCACTATTAATAACGAAATTAAAGAATTTTGGCTATAGCCTCCTCCTCTTCACAACGAAAACGATCTTCTTTGGAATTAATACAAAACCAATTACTAATAAAATAACTATATATATTATAATGATTATTACCCATATTCTTTATACATTCATTACAATATACAGTATTTAAAAGAATTTGGTATTTAAGGTTTTTTTCCAAATATTAATTATATTTGTAAAATATAACAATACCTTTTTCTTTAGAACGAAAATAAATATTTTAACGATTAATAACAGATTTGGAAATATAAATAATAAACATTACAAATATTATAAATAAAATAATTAAATAGGAAGATATATTAATATAAATACTTAGAATAAGCGTTAGATTAAAAAAAGGATAATATTACAATGGATTAGTAATAAACTATAGAATCATTAATATATAGATTATAATAATATTATAAGCCTTAATGATTTAGCTACAGTATATTGGGGGATATTAAGTACTTAAGAAAAGCCTTAAGCATATATATAATATTAATCATAGAATATTCTAAAAATGTAAAATACAATTCCTAGAATAATAAAATCCTAAAAAATACCGAATATAACTTTGCAAACTTTTCGCAAAATTATATTAATAATATCCTAAGGGATTAACCCTAAAATAAAAAATAAGTTAGGATATAGAAAGATACAGGAACCAGTATCATATAAAAGACTGTTCCATTAATCCCATCAATTATTATTAATAAAATTAATAGAATTCTATCACTCCCACTACTCCCAGTGAATAGGATTGATGGGATAACAAAGTACAAGGGTCTATATAAAAGAATAGATTTCCTTATATATAAAGCTTTATACTTAAAATAATAATCATTAGTTTCATTACTATAGTTATAAGAATTGCAATTAGTTACAATCTTATCGAATTCCTACTTAAAGTCTAGTTTAAACCATCTCGAGAGATCTCTAGACACTTCCACGTGACCCTAGAGGCAGCTCCCGTAACATATATATTATTAGAACTAGTTTTAGAAAAGTTTAAGAGATTTAAATATATTATTAGAAATGTTCGCTGGTGTAAAGATTTTAAGGAATTTATTCAAAATATTATTGTTTTTAAATGTAATTCTAATATTGCAGATTTAGAATATACTTAAATATTAATGGTTTATTAATATTTTGTTATAAAACTATATATTTATATTTCTATTTTTATTTTTAAGATTAATTTTATTATATTTATGAGATAAATTAAGCAAAAAAAGATAATTAATTTAATATTTAATATTCTAATTATACTAATAATTATTTATTCTATTAATATAATGATAAGCGTTTTTTTTTTAATAAACTATATTAATAGAATAATTATAAAATTTCTTTTTTCTTTTTCCTTTTTTAAAAAATTCATTTTTTTATAATAAAAAAAGCAACATTAAATAAATTTAAAAATGATATTAAGAAGAATACTAATTTATAAAATAAAAAGTTATATTGGAAAAAAGATGTGTAATTAAACTATAGATTTAATAGGTAACAAATTTATAATATTAAAGAAGATATTAAAGAAATAGAAAAAGTAATTAATTTAATAGAATAATATGATAGCAATTTATATAATTAAATTTATATTTAAGGAATAAAAATTAATTTTAATAATTTTAATTTTAATATTAATAATAGTAATAAAAAGATTAATATTTTATATATTGATTTTATATAAACAAATATTCCAGTTCCCAAGTTTTATAGATTAAAAATAATTAATAAATAAACTTGTTAAAACTGTATATTATTTAAATGTTAGAATTTCAGATTTTTGTGAGGGAAATCAAAAGTTAAGGCTTATTCCTTTAATGTTTGGTTTAAACTACAAATTTGCTATTCTTATATATACTCCCAATATTAATATTAATAAAAGGAAGTATAAATATCTTATATATAAAGCGAAATTTTGGATTGGAAATAAACTTTATATTTATTTTTAATAATAATATAATAAAAGCGGATTTATTAGATCTATTAGTTTTATATATTTAATGTATTTAATAATTAAACTTTTATTTAAATTTATATTTAAAAAATTATTTTAATTTATAAATGTTCTTAATTAATTGTTAATAACAATTAAAACCAAAAAGTTTCCTTTAATTTAATAACTTTTTTAAATTATTTGATTAACAATAAATTATATTCAATTATAATTAAGTTATATTTTTTAGAGATTGATGGTATACTAAAATTAGAATTGTATTAAATAATCTTTAAAATGATATTTATATAGTTTACTTGGATATTAATTATAATATAAGTTTTATTAATAAAAATTTTCTTATAGAAATATATTTTATTATATAAATTTGTATTATAAAGAAACTTATAAAAGTTTATAGTTTAAATTTATAGAGATATAATGCTAATTAACTTGTTAATTTAAATTTTTATTTATTAATAATTAATAATATAATAGTATAATTCTTTTATAAAATATATATTATTGATATATTGATTATTTATATGTTAATCAGCATCAATATTATTTATTCAAAAGATTGAATTTTAGATTTTGGATTTCAATTATTAACTTTATTTTATTATATAGGTATACAAATTAAAATTATTATAATGGTTAAAGATATAAAGCGAAAAATCCTAATATATATTTAAGGAAAAAATAATAATTCCTTTATAATTACAAATATTTATTATAGTTATAGAAAAAAAGGATAATAAACTTGATTTGTTTAATTATAATATAATATATAAATTGTTATTATAAAACAATTTTATAATCTTTATATATTTAGCTTCTAATGAATATAAAGCAATTATAATGGAAAATCTCATTAATAAAGAAATTATTATATAAAAGAATTTCAAGTTTAATTATATTATAGATATAAATATTTATATTATAATAATTATAAAAGAAATCGATATTTATTATTTTATAAAAACCTTTTCTATTACATTCAATTTTATTAAATAATTTTTAATTAAAAGTTTTATTAATAGTAATAATAATAATAACATTATAAAATATTATTATTAATAGAAATAATATAGTGTTTATTATTAAAAAAGATTTAGTATTAAAACAAGAAATTATATTAAAAAATAGAATTACAATTTATGGGGATTATATACAATAATTATAGTTTTATAAAATTGTATCTATTAATATAGTTTTATAGAAAGATTATAAAAGTTTTTTATTAAACACTTTTAAACAAAAAAATAGAAATTAAGCTTTATAATAACTAGGAAAATAAATTTAGACCTAGCAAGGTGAAGATTTATTCTATTAGTAAAGCAAATTAATCGCTGATTAATAAAACCTTTAATAAATTATATTATTAGAATTAATTGAAATAAATTATTAAACCGATATCTTTTAATTTTCTAATGTTTTGCGTTTAAAAGTATATTATTAATGATAAGGAAATTATAATTAAAAAGGATTATATAATTATTAATATTAAAGGATTAAATTAAATAATCATTTTAGATACATATTTTATATCTATTTAAACAAATATTATTATAATTGTAGCTAAATACACTTTTATTTCTATTATTAATTATATTAGCTTTTTTTATTAGTAATATATTAAAAAAAAAGTATCAGAAATACTTTATTATATTATTATATTGGAACCAAAAAACATTTATATATATAATAATAAAATTTAGAAATAGTTTAATATATATTTAAAGGTATATTAATATTATTATTAGGAATAAAAAAGAATTTGTATACGTGTATATTAATAATATTATTATTTTCAACTGCTTTTTTAAAGATTATTTAGATTATTTGCAATAGATTTTTATAAAATTTAAATAATATAATATTATTCTAAGTCTAAAAAAATGTTTTTTTTGTTTATCCTTTAATTGTTTTGCTAGATTAGAAAATGGATGCGTTGAATCTGATATCAACTAAAAATAAACTGGCTATTATACAAGCTTTAACGTTTCCTAAAATATTTAAGTAGTTAAAATATTATTTAAAGTTAATAAAATATTTGAAATAATATATTCTTTATTATACAAAATTTTTGGTTATATTACAAAAAAGAAAATATAAACTAAATTATACATTATATAAATATAATAACAATAATATTACAAAAACCAAAAAAAAGAAAAAAACAGTAATTACCAGATTTAAAAATATTATTAAAAAAGAAAGAAAATTATTTAAGGAGCTACAAAAAGCTTTTTAAAAATCTTTAATTCTATATTATTTTAATTTTGAAAGAAGATTTTATATTAATATTAATACTTTAAAAAATAGTATTGGCGATATAGTATATTATTTGGATATCGAATCTCCTACTCAAAAATCTGTAAAGCCAATTATATTTCTATTTAAACTAATTATATCTATTAAAAAGAATTATTAGTCCACTAAATTGGAAATTGCAGAATTATACTAAATAATTTCTAGAATTAAACATTTTATCAAATTATCGAAATTTTTAATTATTATATATACAAATTGTTTTACCAGTATCCAAATAGTAATTCAAACCTTTATAGATATATTCTTATTAATATAATTTAATCTATACTATTTGTGCAATTTTAAATATTTATCCAAATTCTAATTAAAAGTATAGTATAAATCAGAATACCTAAATATTATATTTAATATTTTATTATAACTCCAAATCATAAAAAACGAAGTTTTAAAATAAAGATTAAGCATTATAGAACATATATACTTAATAGAATTAATATATTTGATAATTATACTACAAATTGGTAAATAATGATTATAAAAATTAAAATAGGTTTATATATTAGATTTTTGAATTGCGAAACTTATTAATTAAATTAAAAAAAACAATAACCTAAGAATAAATATTGTAAAACTTCCCTTTAATTTTAAGAATAAAATTTTATATATTAAACCTAATAAAATCTATATATAAAAAAAGATTTATTATACCAAAATTTTTAAAAAAGGAAATATTTAATTATATATACAATTAATTTGAATATTTGGAATATAAATAAATTTATTAAAAAGTTTTAATTAACTTTTATATTTTTTTAGTATTTTTAAGAAACTTTAAGTATATTTATTTTATTATTATTAATACTAAATATTAACTATTTTAAAATATTAATTTTATAAAGCTTTCCAATTAATATTTATTCTATTTTATATATTCTATATTATTTCTATAGATTTTATATTAGTATTACTTTTTTCAATTCCAGATCAATTTAAATATATATTAATAATTATTAACAAATTATTTAAAATGATTATAATAATTCCCGGAAAAAATATGTAAATAATAATATAATAAGGAAATATTTTAATTATATATTTATTACTAATATTATAGGGTATATTAAAGGCGATTATATCAAACCGGGATAAAAAGTTTATTTTAAAAGTATAAAAAAGGAATTATGGATATATTAAAAATTAAATTATTATTTAGTATAATATAGCATTTACAAACGAATAATGTTAATAAATATACTAATTAAACTATAGAAATAACATTAAAATATTATCTAATTATAATAAAGGATATTACATTTTGGCCAAAAATATTATTTTTCTTAATTATAGCTTTATTCAATTTAACTTTATAAAGTATTAGTATAATAACTATTATAACAATATTTGGATTCTGAATTAAAAAGTTTTTAAATATTATAACAAAAGTTATAATAAAGCTTTTTAAAGAAGATTCATTATAAAATATTACCTACTAATAAAGCTAAAAAATTGATTTCAGATTTTAAACAAAATTTTATAGAGATTTATTCTATAAAGTTAGTTAATAACAAAAAATATAAATCTATTATAATTAAAACTATTGATTCAATTAAGTTTGTAATTATGTATATAAAGCGATATTATAATCAAAGATATAAATTAATATTCTTTAAAATTAAAAATTATATATTGTTAAAGCTTTATTATGGATACAATATACCTGGATTAGCAAAATGGAATATTAAGATTAAATAGTAGTTTATAAAATCTTTTAAAGTTTTAAAGTGGATTAAGTAATTAATATATAAAATTAAACTGCTTAAAATAATAAAGATTCATTTAATTATTAATATTGCTTACTTTAAACTTATTCTAAATTCTATACAGAATTTTTATTAATAATCTTTTATATAGAGTATTCTACAGAATCTGAAGTTAATGCTTAAGTGCGCGTTGTATAAATGAAAGTAATGTTGGAGAGATAATGGAGTATTAATAGAATATCTAATTCGATACTATAAAAAGAATAATGGAATGAAATAAATAAGAACTGAATTAATAAGTTTTAATAAATATTATTAGAATATTTAAAGCTTAAAAGTATATATATATTCATATAATATAATAAAAAATAAAAATTAGTTAATAAAATTATTTTATACTTTAAAGTAAAATATTCTTTAAATAACGGTATTTATAATATATATTTAACATTTTAGCTTAGTAATTAGCTTAGTCAACAGGGGGCCTATATATATAGCCAAGCGGGCCCCACCCTAATAATATCATCTCTTTTACTATACGCAACAATATTCCTTTAAAATACAATAATTGCAAAAGCGATAGATTTGTATTTGAATACTATTCCTTATAAATAAAAAAGTTGCTAAAATAGTAATCTTTATATTCCTCAAATACATAGAAGTTATTAAAATAATGATTTATATACTTATTCTTATAAAGGCCTATTGTTAAGATAATAAAAGCTTATAAACTCTTTAAATTAATATTATTTAAACCTGGATTTCTTAAGGTTTCTAATTTGTGAATAACTTTACTAATTAATATTGGTTTAGTTTAGTACAATAGAAAAGATAATAATGGATATATCATAAATACATTGTTATTACTTTCAAAAATCATTAACTAAAGGCTATGGATCGACGACTATATAGAATGCCGAGGCGTTAGCGCGAAGCCTAGCGCGTCACGTGATTATCCCGACACATACAAAACATACAAAACATATAAAAAAGATAGAATTTACTTTAAAATAATAGATATTATAATAAAGTTTCTTATTACCGTAGTTATATTATTCCTATAATTAGTTCCTATTATTAAAAGATATTTATCATCGCGTATAATCAGCTTACTATGCTTATAGACTTTATTAATAGCTAACTAAATATGAATTGTTAAAGTGCTTTGTAGAATCAAATTATCCCTTCAATACTCTTTTTAATATTCCTATATCTAATCAACATCATTCCTTCGAATTAGTCGAGAATATAAATAATTCCATTCTTTCATTTCCAACACATTCTTCTCTACCACTCTGTTTCTGTCATCATTACTACAGTACTTCGGATAGATAGTAATTTCACCCACCATTAATGACCTCATCAAACTTAGGCGAATGGAGGCCAACCATGTCCGTAGTATCAGATTAGATCCGATAATAGAAAGAATGTTGATCATGAGAACTAATAAAGTGATATCATTAAACATATTGGATAATGGATAATTCAACTATGCACCCATCCAACAAAGGGAGTTGTCCTCGAGCTTACATACCCCAACTCATTTATAATTAATTATTGTCCCTAATGGTAGCAACTCTCCTACAATTACATCAATAACATCACCTACCTATCTTTCCATATCCCTTCTATCACACACTTAGAAATCACCTCACTCAACTCCCATACTCATTCTCAACCCAACCCTCCCAATACAGTAATTTGTCATACCTTAAACTCTCATAAATCCCACCTCCAATAGTCCTCTAGAGTGAATAATCCACGTACTTCCAAACCCATCCCACAACCAACCACAAATACACACACCCAAATAAATCCTATATACACAACACTATACCATCTCACAACATCCACAACCCCATCACCTAAATCCAGACCATCTCTCATGGCCTAATCTATTATCAACAGAAAGAATCCAAGCTTCATAACAATATATCCAACTCGATTCATAAATCTTCGAATATACCTTAAATACCGATAGCTAAACCTTACTATACAACCTTTCGAATCCCCATCCATTACACTCCATCCATTACACTCTATACTACATACTCCATACTCTATACAAACACCATACCCACATCACCCTTATCCCAAAATAAGCGATTCATCCATCCTTTAAAACCTAGTATATACCATCTATATTCCACTTACATATATAAATACCTAGGTATACCAACTTCTATCTAAACCCCCTAACAAACATCTAATATCCAAAGCTTATAGCTTACGATAAATAAGGGATAATATTCAATAATAGAATAGGATAATTGCATTTATTAATTGGAAAAAGTGTTATACTAGTATTCCGCTTAGTATAATATATATTACTTTCTAATAACATTAAGTTGAATATAATTCTTATTATAAATGTAATCTTTATTAATTATAATATTACTTAACGAATAATCATCCTCTCTCTCTCTCTCTATCGCTTAAAAAATTAATTACCTAAATACTTAATATATTATTATAGAGGATTAGTTATATATAAACATACGAATTATAGAAATGAAGAATAAAAACTAATAATAGATTATTTTAAATAGACTAAAAGATTTTGATTTTTTTATATTATATAAAAGAATTATATATATATATATATTAAGAATAATAAAAAGTTTTTATTAATATTAAATTATAATGAATTATATTCTATTAAAGGATTATTAAAATCGTTATGAAATTAATAGATTAGTAAAGCTTAAGTTAGTTTTCGAACGTAAAATATTATATATATATATGTATATAATTCTATAATAATTATAATCTAATTATTATAAATTATAATGTATTTTTGAAAGTATACATTATATTAACAAAAATATAAAAATATAAAAACAATTTGTTTTTAATCATTTATATTTAAAAGTTAATAATATTCTAAAAGGCTTTAATTTTATATTAAACTTGTATATAAATAAAAAAAACTAAACATTATAATCTTCTATAACTTTATATAGAAAAAATCGTAAAATTTTAAAAATTCTTTATATTTACTAACACCTGTATTATAAATCTATAGTATAAGTTTTAATTTAATTTTTCTATTCATTATAAAGTTATTAATACTTTAAAATAATAGTTTTTAGTATAAAATGAATAGTGGGATAAAAAGGGATAGTAGAATTTAACGTAGGGGATTTAATATATACATATTTAATTGCATTCGCATGGGAATGTTTTAATGTTCTACTCATTAACTTATGGGTTTTTTACAAGTTTTGAAACATTAGTCCCGGACTTGAAATCGAGTAAATCGGATTTTTATTGTCGATTTTTTAGATTGAAATATTGGGTGTTTATTATCATTAATAGTATTTATTGACATAATACTCGAATATGTATTAGTATATTCATAATCATACATAGTATCAATGTCGAATCGGAATTTCAAGAGGAAGGTAAAGGTAAATTGACAGCAACAATATGAAACTCCTCCCTGGGAATCAACGAAATCCCATCAATCTAACTAGGTTTACTACTCTATTACAGCTTCATCAAAGTCTTCACATCTCCCATCTAACTTTTTCTCAATCCAGCTTGGGGCTTTGTTCTATGTGCTCGTTCTGTATTTGTGAAGTATTAACATTCTGTTATTTATATACCTTTTTCCTGCATCTAATAAAAAATATGAAGATAGAGGATAGAAAATGACACAAAGGCCTGGGAATATCAAGATAATGGGTATAAAAGCCCCCAAGATAAAAACTTAAGATAGAGATCACATCAATACCTTGGATACATTGCTCTTAGGTTTAACCCAGCAGTCATTTTGAATTTGCTGTTTTCGAAGTATATCCCGATACCAAATATCTATTCCCTCCTAGACTTCAAACCGTTGGACTTCAATCCCGGAAAAAGATATTGATCTTCTTATTAATTAGTATTATTATTGTCACTGCAAGATTCCGTCGTCGGCTCAGTTTCTATCATAGTCCCATAAATCATATATCCATGACCACCAGCCATCGAATACCTTCCATATTGACGGTTATATTTATTGAGCAACTTCGTATCTAAGGTTAGCACTACACTTGACAAGTTGAAATAATCTTTAATTAGTATCCCTACTTCGATTAATCACACTAAATCTACATCCACCAAATCACCTTTAAGACTTTTCACCACAGCACCATCTTCGACGCCGATGCTGCTACTATATTCAGCGTTCGATTTACATCCTTGGTAGACCCTAGACTATTCTTATAGTGGTTAATTACGTTTGGCTTAATATGTTCATTTGTTCGCGCTACGCTAGGACCTTGGTCTGTATATTCCTCGCGTCTTTTATACTCTCGCTACTCACTCCATAAGTCCCCTACCCCACTTTCCGGCTACTCCCCCTTTCCGGCCACTTTCATCACCAAAAATAGTCATTTTTTGTATTTATAACTTTATCGATATTAATTATTATGATTCAGAAATTTAATTATAGATTTATTATAAAGTTATTATTAAATATAAAAAGAATTTAGAATTTTTGCGATTTTTTTATAAAATGTTATAAATGTTAAATTTTCTAGTTTTTCATTTATATATAAATCGTATACAAAACTGAAACTTTCTTAAAATGTTAATAACTTTTTAATAACAATTATTAAAAATAAACTATATATTTTTTCAGAATTTTTCTAGCTTTCTGATTATAATATATTTTGTAATTAATGATTTATTCGAAATTATAAAATTTGCTAACAACTTTTTGTATAAGAAAATATATAATTTAGAATAAATGCTTAATTAGAAATTATAATATATTAAAAAAAATGTATTTTTAGCATTATTATAATATATAGAGCTTATAAAAATTTATAGGTTATTTTTGATAATTCTTATTAAAAAGTTTTTAATTTTGTATAAGATTTATATATAAATGAGAAACTAAAAAGTTTAACATTTTATAACTTCTTATAAAAAAATCGCAAAAATATAAGCTGCTCTTATATTTGATTGTAATTATATAATAAGCTTATGTTTTAAATTTCAATCTAATATTTTCATTTTTTATAAAGTTATAAATACAAAAAATGGCTGTTTTTAGTGGTAAAAGTGGCTGGAAAGGGGGGGGGTGGCCGGAAAGTGGGGTAGGGGACTTAGAAGGTAAAAGCAGATTAGTTTGTAGGGATTTAATACGGTGATGTCAGGCCTGGGATGTATTCTCAGCCAGCTCTGATATATCATGGTTTCGGTCTCTGTTTGGGGATTTATGATTTGATGATAAGTGAGTTTTACATATTACTTGGAAATAAAGATATTGGGTCTTCTCGGCATGGATGTGGTTGCAGCTTCTTTCCTTGTCAGCTCGTTGTCAGATCTGAGATGTAATTATTGAACACTCATCTTTGCCGTATACCGGACTCATCTGTAATCTTATTCTGGATAAACACCCTAGGCTTAGTTCATAATCTGCAAGTGAATATTGAGAGATATACCGATGGAGATAAGCTCAAGCTCAGAGTATAAAAGAGCGTTGTATCATCGTGCGGGATGGAGCTTCGCGTGTGGAGTTTCAGGCCTTGTATAATCACACGGCATGGGATGTCGGGGTACTGTGCTCTCAATTCCTGGTATATGCTTCGGTTTGACTTTTGAGAATTGATTCGAATTTTAGAATGCTGGGAGTGCTGATTGGAAATAGGACTTAGTATCATCATGGAGAGCTCGCTGTCGTTTAAAGTGTTTGCTATCATTACATCATGTCACACTATACATAAATTCAGCTTTGAATCACTAATACATTTGTATATAAAGTTTCATCGTCCCATTTATATCTCTTCCATTACGGTTATATTTTCTGCATTATAATTCAACATCTTTTGAAAGTGTTGACCTAGTAGCTGCACACTATTGTGGTTCTTAAAGTTTTTGTTTTATGTCTATTTCATAATTATTGACTTACACATAGTCTAAGATAGAAGATGCCAATGGATTTGCCAAATTGAAACAATCAGCTACTAATAATTTAAATTACATTTTATATAAGGAGGTTAGCTCTGTAAAGTGCTAAAAGTGACGGTTCAGTAATAATTATACGATATCATCAGATTATGGAAAAATCCAGATACATCTGATACACGCCATTCAAACGTCACGGGAGTTCAAAACATGTTTCCAAAGCTGATTGATATCCCCTTGATCCACAATCTTTCTCTCTATATTCATGTTAAAGTTTGAGGTAATTATTCCGACTGCAAAGGGGGTACTGTCATTCTAAAGTTTCATTATCGTTTTTGGATTCTTATTAAGGAAGCTAAAAAAAAATATTAAAACTATAAGGCAGATAGATCAGGATGTAGTTATAATCTTCCCCAGAGATATATATTACATTGAGCTTATTATGTTTTGGCTACTAGCTTGAGTTCCATATATTGATCTATTACTTATATATTTCTAATTTGTTATATCTTCTTGTAGATTTACCTCTTATTTACCTCCACTAAAAACTCCTTAATTGTGTATTTAGGCTGTCTCTTTTATAACGAATATCCTTCTCGTGATCTAGTAGTGGTTCATGGTAATTAAATATTATTAAAGTTGTGATACTTTTGTGTTCACGATCTGAGGGTTTTAAGTAAGAAGAGTCTTTGCCGTTAGAATTGAATTTTGCATTCAATTTAACCGTTTATTGTTCACAGAAGTATAACAACTGTTGAAATGGTTAACAACGTGCATTTTGATCACGTCAATTAAATACTTACAATAAAGATGATTGAGGTGGAGTTTGCTAGATGAAGCTGTTTGGAACTTCTCCTGAATCCACTCGCTTAAATTTCCCTCCTTATTGATTCCTCTAACCTTTTCGTACACTATATCACTTATCCGAAGAACTCTATTCTTATGTCCTATAGACAATAAACGGAATATGGACTTGAAAAGAAAGAACCAGTCTCTTCATCCCGGATAGCTCATTGGAAGCTAATCGTATACATCCATTTGGTTTGAATGAATAAAATAAAGGATCCATTCCAGAGATAATTAATTTGAGTATAAAATAGCCGAGCTTAAGATTCTCTTCACCAGGTATGACTTAAGTATAATTGAACCCCAAACTAAAGAAGAATTTTTTCTTTTCTTGATTTTATATAAGATTTGCTCATATTTACTTATGCTAAACTCTAGTTTACAAAAGGTATAGTTTACCTTATCACTGCCAACACTCAGAAAAGCAAACTTCTACTGTCGTTAAATGTAGTATTAGCTGTCATTACACAGACATAATCGTTTCTCTCAAAAAAGTCTCCAACTAAACAAATACGCTCTTCTCAGCAGATACAAATACAATTATAGCTTCTAATCTTGATGAATAAGAAACATACAACTTTGAGTTTGATCCCAAATCATATTATCATAATAAAGGGTGATAGGCTAGATTTCTCGCGATTCAACACCTTACAGCAGTATAACATCTTTTATATTACACTTCAAGTTTTAGCGGAGAATATCCATGGAATACGAACGTATCAGTCTAAACTCGGGATGCCAACTAACGGGTTGTAATTGGAAGTGTCAAGAAGTCCATGTAACAAACATATGATTATACAATGGCTTCTATGGGCTCATACTTTAATAACAGAAGAAGAAACACCGCGATGATATTATGCTGTTTCAAACAACGATTTTTACGTTCATGGTTAGATCACCCTTTGTGTTTTTATCACCAAAGTTAATATGCCCTCGTTATCACCAAAATAATCGAATACCGGCTCGAAATTTTCAAGTTGAATCCAATTACCTAAACAGATTCGAAGCTCTAATACATAACTTACTGAACCGAATCTGGGTCCTCATTCATGGACGCGACTTTTCCTAGGTTGATGAATTTTGATGGAGCCCGAGAAATGTTTATTAGATAGCTTAATTATAAAACTCAACTGATACAACACCTAAGAAGATGAGGCTAGGCGAAAAATCAGGGCTAGCCTTCATATTCATCCTTGTATACACTTGCTTCTGTCCTCAACGCCTCGATATAAATCAGCCTTCCCTCTATTTGAATTATATGAAAATTAAACTCGTAGACTACTAAATCGTAGTCATTGTTTCTGCTTGTTACGTATCATAATTTCTGGGAGTGAAAGTGTTCGGATAAAATCACTTTGTTAGATACATCATCGTTCACTCATTCCTATGTAGTATCTTTGTCAATACCGGGCTCTCATTGCCATACAGTAGATACTTTGGATGGGATTTCCAAGAAATCCGCAAGTAAGCTGCGAAATATGCCCATGTGAGTTTAATCCACTTATGATATATTGCAGTCTACATCTAGAGTTTAATTATTGAAATTCCAAGATGTTGTAAACGGGTTATTGTAGTGTTGTGATTGATATACGCCTATGAAATGGTGGCTAATATTGGATCTTTAATTACCATTTCTGTACGGATAATTATAGTTTATATGCACCTTAGTAAATATAATAAAATCCATAAAATCTAATATTATTATAAAAGATACTAAAAACCGATCTGAAATAGGCATTCCAAACCTGATTAAGATCTGAAATGAATATAAAATAAGCATTTCAAACTTACTAGGTATAATGCCCATTCCCGATTGAATTTCAGGATTTTAGTATATTTTTTATAGTATTTAACATAAGATTTAATACTATATACATAAATATATTCAAAGTAATCCATACGTACTACTATATGAATCAATATACACAATACGAGAAATACTAACCACTACACTGAGTTATTGAGATAAAGGAGAAATTTGATCATATTTATACTATTGGGTGATACTAAAGCTTATTGGGCTTCGAATCCAAAGTGATAACTAGTAGACCTGTCATGTTTATATAGTATATACTTATAGTCTAGATACAAATCCATACTATATTATTGGATAGGACTTATAGGAGTATCCAAATAATAAGATACATTAAACGGGCTTTGACGGTACTTATTTCCTTCAGGAATGGAGCTGTTGTGAAAGACTATAATATTGTGAGTACTAAAGCCCGTGTTGAGTCTATATTCACTCCAGTGAGAGATGGCAATTATGGCTCTTCTTCTCGCTATAGAATTTCAATCACTACAAAAGGTGAATATACTTTAATGGGTATTATTGACAATGAAAATCTTAAATGGCACAGTCTTTCTCAGTTTGGATTGTCTCGAATTTTGATGTTTGATGCATTGATTGACAATTGAATGTCCACGAGATATTGCAGCCTCAAGAATAACTTTCTCGCTCCTCATAGGTAAACTGTCAGTCTTGAAACTGAAGCCAAGATTGGAAACCCTCAAAGGACCTTCATTCATCATAAGCTGGAAGACTGATAGGCCTTAGAAGTGAAACATATTCTCTAATCTCATGTTCTGAAAAGGAGAAATCCAACGACCCCATTAGCCACTCGGAAGCCTTGTGCCGTCGAGTATTGTCCAATGGAATTTATTAAGATCAAGCTTGGAAGTTTGCCTTCATGTCACTTAAGATGATTCAGCTCTCCCCCACTTTCCCTCTTCCTCATTCATCCCTCCCCTCACGGCTTAGGCTTCTCTTTCAAATACCCTACACACCACTCTACCGCCGCTCTATACCCGAAAACCCCCAGTCCACAGATAACCGCCTCAGCTTTATCACTCAAAAAACTCTTATGACGAAACTCCTCTCTCCGATGCACATTACTAATATGCACCTCCACAAACGGGATGTTAACACCCGTCAGTGCATCACGCAGCGCAATACTATAATGTGTGAATGCAGCAGGATTTATCACAATAGCATCGGTGCCATCGGCTTGCGCCTCGTGAATCCGATCAACGAGCGCACCTTCCCAGTTACTTTGGAAGGTTAGGAGGGTGACAGAGGGAGTTAGGGAGGAGAGGTATGTAGAGAGAGAGGATTCGATGGAGGCGAGGGTGTCGTGGCCGTAGATGTGGGGTTCACGAGTTCCAAGAAGATTTAGGTTGGGACCATTGAGGAGGAGGATCTTTTTGATTGGCATGGTGGTGTGTGGGTGGACTGGGAGTGAAATTGGTGTCTTTTGGAGGTGTTTGTTTGTTTGTTTATGGCTATGCCTCCAGAATGATGATGAATAGGAAATGAAATGGAGATGCTTAGAGAGGAGAAGAACTAATTACTAATTATACTTACCTTAATTGACGGAACGGTCTTGATCCATTTCTGACATTTTGACCACTAAGCCGACAGCAATCAGTCGTGTCTCGTACGCCTGAAATTTGGGAAGTTTGGATGAATTGGAGAGAGCTTGATCGCGAGTAATAAAAGCGGGGCTCGGGTAAAGATTTACCCCTTCCCCTCAACTGAGGGGGTGGAGAGAATAACTTTGCAAAATCAACTTCTTTCGAAAAATTCTGAAATATGGATGGATTAGTTATTCCCTCACTTTGGAACTGGGCACACTGAATACAGAAGAAAACTACGATGGGGGTGCAGATTATAGCTATAGTTCAGATACAAAAGGTAGCCGAGCTTGGACATCTGCTATTACACCAACAACCAAAAGTTTGGAATCAGCATTTTAAAACCCAGTGTCAAAGCCAATGATCAATCTTTTGGGAACGCGGCTCCCATCCTCAAGCTTTTTGATGCCCTTGAAGTTTGCAGAAACCCGAGATGTATTAATGGATCGATAGAAGTTGGGGTCTCGAAAAGAGTGTTCAACATGTATAGCTAAAAAATATGCGTCGGGGTAACGCGAAACCCCGACAATAGTAGAAGAATATGAACAGACTGCCTGGGCTGAGATTTTACTAATCAAACTCGCATTCCGTAAAATTATCGATTTGGGAGCGAAATAGCAGAGCCCTTGATCTATTGCATCTACCTTGCCTATACCTGGAAAAGCTGAAGTTTCTCAGTATACTTATTATATGCTAACCCATATTCAGCGTAACTGTCCCCGCAAAACCGAAACACCATCTTCAAAATCTCAGGCATTACTCTTTCGTCTGGCTATACAAAGTTCGAATCGGTTTATATACCGTTTCTTAGCCTACAGTGATAGCTGAGCAATCAAACTACCAGTATACCCATTGGTAACCCCCCTCAAGCCCTGGTCGCCTATACAAAAATGAAAATCACCAGATACAGAAGTTCATTACCGCCCTAGAAAGTCATTTTTTGCAATCTTGAACTGGAAAATTGGAAGCTAACAGATTCCTACACGACACAGAAACCCCGAAAAGAATTTAGAAATGTAGATGGGAGAGAAAGTACCGCACTTCATTATATACTCTTAGTGAACAGAAGGCCTCCGCACATTTACTTACTTATAATACGACTTGCCAGTATATCAACATCAAGAACGTGGGGAAAAAAGGATCGGCTGAGCTTCGCTAGCTCATATCCTCTCCTTACACAACGCTCGCGTAACTCCAAGCCTCCCAAGTCAAGCTCATTCCCCCATTCAAAGCACCACCTAAATATTACATCCCTTTTAAACCCCTAAAGCAAATTCCCATCCAATAGCTTCCCCATCTTAAAATAACTCTGAAAGCCTCAATTCAAACCAAGCCGGTCCATAAAAACCACAAAACCCATCCCCCACTGTACATCAGTAGCATTTGAATCCGCCTCGAAAGCGCACCCACGCAAATTTCCTACAGGATATCTTCTATGAGGGAAGGAGGAGATGGAAAGGCACTGAGCCACTGGAAAATAATAACTTATAACTCTGATCAGTTTCCTGCGTGCCATGCCTTTCTTTGATTTGATTTGATTCGATATAAGACAAAGTGGTTAGATAGTGCTTTTTTGTATTGATTCGTTATAGTATTGTGAGGATTGGAGATGATATAGATATAGGTATAGGTAACTGATCCCAAAACTCCATTCCAGGCTCTCCAGACTCTCCACACTCTCCACACTCTCTATACTCACTAATTCTCGCATTCATCCTCACACTCATCTAACATCACGAAAATCACCAGCGCAGAAAAACCACTCCACAGATTTCCAATGCCCGCTTCATCATATATTTTCAGCAGGTAATTTAGTTAAGAAACAATCATCTATAGATAAGGGGCCTTAGATAAATGAAATAACAAACAAACAAAATCATAGATAGATAACATGAATTGAAACCCCTAGCTAACCAGTCACCCAATCATCTCATTTTCGAACTTTTTGGTGCAATCTCATCTCTTGGGTACTAAGCCACTCATCCTGAATCAATTTTCGTGCATAGTTTTGCGTCCCGAATTTTTGATACGCTCTTTATATTCCTTATCACATCCCATCCCGTCCTGCTCATCCCTCCACCCAACCCAACCTTTCACTCTTCCGCCCTCCACCCTTCCCAACAAAATTCCCTCCATCTACTGACACTGACTCCACCACTGACTATTCGCCACACACTTGAACGGCGCCTCACAAACCGTAGACCCCGTATATCCAATCCCACCACACTGTCCCCACTGCTTAACCTGACCCGGTGTTTGAGGCGTGGGCGGCGCTGGAGTTTTACCTATAAAAATCAGCAAACATTCCCTCTCCTATCACGCCCTAATCCATTCATTCCACTCGAACCCCCGCCTGCTCAATACCAACACTCACTGCCAACCATCCAAACAAACAATCCACCGATTCCAAAAGGAAAAAAGAACAATAAAAAAGAAAGATTCACATACAGAATCCCGCCCCACTACCACAATACCCCCATTCACTACAGCACAACCCAGCCGCACACGTCCCGCCCACACCCCCATTACAAGAGCCCGCTTGGCAATAATCCGGGCCGGTGCCACAATACTTGTATTGGCTGCAGCAGAGACCCGGGGCACAAGGGGTGAGAGCACAGGAACCCTGATCGCGGGTTTGAAGAAGTTGAACTGGTGTTGCGGTTGCGGTGGTCAAGAGGAGGAGGATGGCGAGAGCTTTGGTATTGATGTTGAGTTTGGAGAACATTTTGTTTGTTTGATTGGGAGAGGTAATGACGATTTGAGTTGATGTTGTTTGTTGTTTTGGTGTTATGAAATGATCTGCTCAAAGTGAAGAGGTGGATTTGTCAAAAGTAGGAATCTGGCAATCTACTTATAGACCCAAGGCGCAGCACCTCCTGCCAAAATCACGAGACAGAAAATTTTCTTCCATCTTCGCATGCCTTTCCATATCACCCACGGCATCGGCCGCCACGAGAACCCTCATCACCCTCACCGTCTATAGCAGCACAACTGCAACTCAGCAAGCCATATATCCAAGCCAAGCACCATTTAGCTTTCCATCACCCATTACCCCTCAGCATCTCTCGGCAGATCTCACCCCATAGCAAAATTTACTGTATACAAATTATCTCCACATTACCTCATGAAAAATCATGATAAGTAGAGCGACACTTTGAATATATGTCTGCTCTGCTTACGAGAACATCTCGCATATAAAAGTGTAAGAATCAGATGTGTTGTCAGGTGAAATGATGTGATGTGGCTTACAAGTTGAAGATGGGAATTGGCTGTGGCTTTTTTGGAGATATGGGAATTGGTTAAGTTGTGCTCGATATTAGATCATCTTCAGCTTATGGCTGCACGACTGGGATTCCCCGCATCGAGATACATGGCAGATATGATACTCGGTAGCGGGAATGAGAGAAAACGGTAACACTTGGTGGGGGGACAATGAAGTGGAATGGTTTTTTGAGGTTAAGTAATTTGTTTTCCCCAAGGTGATACAACGAGACATTTGCCTCATTCCAGAAGAAAAAGACCAAACATTGATGAGGGGCCAATTCTGTGTAGATGGCAAGTCTGTTGAATCGGATAGTGATGGTTGAAGAGATATGTCAAGAACCACCACGACGATGCTTAGATCATACATAAAGCATGAAAACTTACGTCCCAAAAGATGCACTTGCAGTACGTATTGCCGTACATATGGCCTTGATTATTGGAATATTCTATCAAAGTACATATGCCAAGCATCATGATGGCGTTGCCTAGCCCATCACATACACGGAAATATAAAGCTCAAGAGATGTACTTTTGATAGGCGACCTACTGTATTGGGATACAACTAAGTAAAATATCGATGTTGCTTATATCATCTATAAATTAAGTAAATGCAAAGTCATACGAATGCACTAGCAAACAAGTGGTCTTTCATATGAGGTGAGAATAATTTGGTCGAAGTGGGCTTGCATAAAGATTAACATCACCTCGACATATATATCATCTAATAATATTGTGGCTGGAGTTTACATTGGTTATATGATATTAACTATATCATTATCTTCAATGAATTTTGGAGAATACTGTACATGTAGTGGCTGTAGTAAGCTTATAGCTATTCATCTCGATTGGAGCTGAATGAGCGATTTTGTCGACGATTTGCGTTTAGTCTAGAACTCCAGTAAGCTCTCCCCGAGTACACGGGTATGTATCGGATACACTTTGGGTGTTAGCCTGAAAACCGGATGGCTTTGAAGTGCGAGATTAGTAGTGTATGGAGCATAGTGAGCCGATCGAAACGCTAGTATTGTCGCTTCTCGAGAAAATAAGTTTAGGCTTGGCCTCCATTCTATTGTCTCTGTTGATACAGTCTTCCTGAGGTTGTTCGGGTGCGATATCGGTTGGCTCAGAGCCGTTCATGAAGTTCTTTCTCTTCGGGTTGGTTGTGCATCTCATTATTCCGGCACGCCTCATCTTCCCTGGCTTCTGAATTCTTGTACTCTTAAGCTCTTCTCTGTGAAGTTTTGGCCATAGAAACCCCCCATGTATCTTAACCCATCAAGCCTCTTATTCAAGACCCGCTGTAGCCAATGCCTCTGCTTTCGGATAGTAGCCATCTTTATAGCTATAA
This sequence comes from Monilinia laxa, assembly GCA_009299455.1. NCBI lineage: Eukaryota > Fungi > Ascomycota > Leotiomycetes > Helotiales > Sclerotiniaceae > Monilinia > Monilinia laxa. Next base: position 187,779 of record VIGI01000010.1, read on the forward strand.
TTCTGCACATGGACCATATCTTTTTGCCTTTATCTCACCTAAGACCATGGAAAATCTCGATGATGATGAAAGCCCAGGTTGATATCGAAACCCTTTCAAACACAGAAATATGCCTCTAGAACCCTCACTCTCGCCCTCACCACCACCCCCTCTTCCTCTCTCTGCCCTTCTCTTCCTCACCAACCTCCACCCCAGTCCCCACAACCCTCAAATTATCCTCCATCGTAATCCTCGTCGCATGCCCTTCCATCGTTGCCCTTCCCCCCTCCCCCCTCTTCCTCTCCATCCCCCTCGTGCTCTCCTCCACCGTCGCTCCGTTCCTCCTCATATCCACCTCCTCAATCTTCTTCTGCAGTCCCATTTTCTTACCCACCAATACCCCTCTCTGTTCTTCCAGATGTGCAATTCTTTCCGCGAGTGTTGCTTCGCGGACTTTGCGGACTTGCTAATATGGTGTTTGATTAGGTTAGCTTTGATCGTATACGAGTACAGAAGGTAGTTTGACATGGGGTTTATGGAATCATTAAAAGAGTGTGCGAGAAGAGTACAAACCTGTTTATGTTCTCCCTGCGTCTTTAACCCAGCTCCATATATTGTGCCCACCACTGTAATCGAAGCAATAGCACCCGTCCATACTATTCTTTTTATTTTGAGAGCTGATTGTGGTGTGGCCATTCTTGCGCTGGGTGTGAGCAACTTCCTAGTCTTTCCTATGTCGTCGTGAAATGTAACGTTTAGCAATAGAGGTTGTGTTTATTCTTGGATACCCAGGTATATAAAGCTCGAAGCTCAACTCCGCGAAAAATAATCTCGGGCCTAAACTTCACCGAAGTAAAAATTCGTGGGTTTCATTCGGGAGGAATCTCACTCCCGATAGAGAGATAGATAGATAAATAAATGAATATTGTAGACGCGACCGACCGACCAACCAACCGACATCTTGAAAAGGATCAACATTGAACTCGTAAGATCAATTGATTCCAAATTCCCTTACATTTACATACATATATATCTCCTTCATCAATTCATTTCTCTGTGTTTGTGTTCCCTTTTCTTCCTTACTACTTTTCCCCTTCCCCCCTTCCCCCCTTCCCATATCTGTAAGTCTATCTATTTGAATATCTAACATCTAACGTCTAACATATGCATCTAACATCTAATATCTAATAACCTTCTCCTTTTTCACTCCCTTCTCCTCCTCTTCACTTCTTTCACACCTCCATTTCTATCCCATCCCATCCCATCCCATCCCATCCCATCCCATCCCATCCCATCCCATCCCATCCCATCCCATCCCATCCCACCTTACCCATTCCCATTCCCGTCCTCCCTACCCATACGAACTCTAATATACATTTCCGCCTCCTCGCCAATCAAACCACCCCCTTTAAATTTACTTTCCCAATTGCCGGAATCGACGGGATTCCCGGAGCGCAAAACCGACGTCATTGGTGGGTTGTTTTATTGAGGGACAGAGATCTAGATATATATATATATATATACATGAGTTGTAAGCTGCCTGCATATTGGCATTCTATCATTTTTGTTTGCTTTGATGTGATATATAGTGTTGTAGAAGGTACTTGTTGAAAAGGTTTTACTTGGTTTCAATAGAGAATCAGGTACTTGTTGGTAATGAATACGAATTGGTAGGTTATATTCTGTTATATATGTTATCTTATGCTCGATAATAGTCCTGTTGCGCTGCCGCGACTTCTGAGCGGTGGGAATCATGATAACAAAATACTGATTTGTATACAGACATCACTAACATTGAATTCACTTCGATATATTATTTAAACCTACCACCCACCGTTCAATTTCACAACCCCTTCAACTCAACCCCTTCTCATCATCTCCAAACTTCAAAAAAGATACGTCCCATACAATGACCACCCCCCGAGTCTTCGTAGTCCGTCACGGTGAAACCGAATGGTCCCTCAACGGCCGTCACACCGGAATCACCGAACTCCCCCTCACCGCCAACGGAGAAAAGAGAATTCGAGCCACGGGCCGCGCACTAATCGGCGACGATCGATTAATAGTCCCCCGAAACCTAGCACACATGTATACATGCTCTCTGGCTCCCTATCCCAAGCCTGAACCCCATACTAACCAACCTCCCAGCTACGTATCCCCACGCAAGCGCGCGCAAAAAACCCTCGAACTCCTACAAATCGGCTGCCGCGAAAAGCTCCCCTGGGAACAACAGCGCGCACACCCTGAATCCCTAATCCGTACCTCCGCCAAAGTCGAAATCACCCCCGACATCCGAGAATGGGACTACGGTGCCTACGAAGGGATCACCAGCGTGGAGATCCGCGCTCAGCGGGCCGCCGCCTCCCTGCCCACTTGGGACATCTGGCGCGACGGGTGTCCGGACGGGGAATCGCCCGAGCAGGTGACGGAGCGCATTGATCGACTCATTGCGGATATCAGGACGAAGTATCATGCGCCGGTGATTGGGAAGGCGAAGAGGGAGGCGCCGCCGGGGGATGTCTTGATTGTGGCGCATGGGCATATTTTGCGGGCGTTTGCTATGAGGTGGGTGGGGAAGACGTTGCAGGATGGACCGACGTTTTTGTTGGAGGCCGGGGGTGTGGGCACGCTGAGTTATGAACATAAGAATTTGGAGGAGCCGGCTATTTTGTTGGGAGGTGCGTTTATGGTGGATGTGGTGGAGAATTCGGCGAGGGATGAGAAAGGGGGTGAGATTGGGGAGGGAGAGGGAAGAGAGGGGGAGGATGTTGATGAAAGTAAATGAGGTGAGGTGAGATGCGATGAATGAATGGATGGATCTGGATAATCTAGCATAACCTCCAATCCGCAATCTTCAAACAATTCAGAAATCAACAAACCATCCATATCACACCACACCATTCCCATATCTCCAATAAACCCATCCACAAATCCATCTAAAAGACAAACCAATATTTAAAATTCTATAACATGCCACTGATCGGCTTGGGCATGGCCTGATACGTAACACCTTATACCCATTTTCTCGTTTCCCTATCCCATTCCGATTCCGATTCCAGTTCCATTTCCTTCTACTTATTCATTACCCGTTGATCTTCTTTCTATGGATGTTTGTATCCTTGTTTGTTCGTTGTCGACCCGAGGAAAACCAAACTAGATCTACTAAATAATACTCAATGGAGTAAACTAAGCCATCCCATATATGCCTAGGGTAATCCATAAAACATCACTCATTCCCATAATTCACTTAAATGCATGCTCGTGAGCTCATCCACTCATCCCCTCATCAATAATACAAATCTCTAATAACCTCCACAATAACCCCATGATCCTCCCACTGCTTCAACCCACTAACAACCACCACAGCCACCACACCCTCGACGCCCGTCACCCGAATCGGGACTCCACCTCCATGAATGGCATACTCTCCACCCTCACCCCCCAGCCCATATTTCCGGGCAAACGCGCTCTCATCCCCCTCAAACTTGCACCACATATACCAAGTACTAACGCCCCAGCGCAGAACCGTCTTCCGCTTCCGCGACACCCAACTATCGTTATCGGGCATGGTGCCGCTGTGCGTGCAGCAGTGGAAGAGGATTTGGTTGGCGTTGCTGAGGGAGATGCTGATTACGACGGGGGTGGGGTGGGGGAGGAGTCGTTCGCGGAGTGCGGAGCCGAGGACCCAGGCGTCGGATGTGGTGAAGTGTTCGAAAATTAGGGAGGAGTCTATGCGCGCTATGGATTCGAGCTGGGGGTGGGGTGGTTAGCGGGTGGTGGGGAATTGGGGTTGGGGTTGGGATTGGGATTGGAATGGATGGAGGGAGGATTTGAGGGGTTCTTGTCTGGTGAATTGGATATCGTCGGATTAAGATGGATTGATTGTTTAAGTCGAAAACTTTCGAGCGTAGCGAGCTAAGGGGGGTTGGGGGCTTGCCCTCATAATATCTCATCTCATCTTATTTTATCCCATCATATCATATCTCAGTATTAATGACGCTCCGCTGGCCCTCCGGGGGCCACTGCCGTGGAGGCAGAATATGTATTAATGGGATTCAATCAAATATCCAATTCGATAGAGTATAATAGAGTAGGTAGTGTAAAGGGGAAATGAATCAAAATAATGAAAAGAAAATAAAACACTCACATCTTTTGGCGGATGAGAAATTGGTCTTGGAATAACTTCAGGAGTCATCCTTTCACCACCTCCAACAGAAGACGACATTCTAATTCCTAAGGCTGAACTCGAAAAGTCTTGATCTTCCTTCTCTCTCGTAATATCTCTGAATTCCAATTCCCTTTCTTCAATGCTCCTGGTTAAGTATTGGGGTGTCGTTGCGTCAATGGTAGTGTTGTTATCGTTATTGTTGTGGTTGTTGCTATTATTGCTGAGATTCAAACTTGCACAATAGCGAATATATCCGTAACTAGGAATCCTACTATTACTTGCGCGTTCCCTCACACCTATCTTATTGAACTTTGGTGTTCGTGGCGAAGACGATGATGTAGGTGTAGGACTTTGATTTTCTCGAATGGTTTCGGGTATCGCGAGAGGGGGTTGGTTGTTATTGTTGTTATTGTTGAAGGGATCGGCAGATTCGGAATTGGGCGTGCTACTGCTGCGTTCCTCTAGATATTCGAGTATTACACTCAATTGATCGTCACGCGCCCATTGAAAATCGGCCGATCGTCGTTTGGGGTTATTGTTGTTGAGGGGGAGGGAAAAATTCGGAGAGCTGGAGCCGGGGGGTTGGGATTTTTTTAATTTTAGATTTCGTGGGGGTAGTATTGGAGGGGGATGTGAGGTTGAAGTGTTGGAGGAGGAGGAATGGTTGGCGCTGCTTTTATCGTGGGATTGAGAGTGTGAACTTGAGCGTGAGTGCGAGTGTGAGTGTGAATCACTCTTTTGCGATTTAGATGATGTGTGGCTGCGGGTGCTGGTGGTAGAATCTTTCCGTCGGAGAAGTAGAGGACGCGCGTTTAATACTACTTGGTTTCGAAATTGAGATGAGGTGGTTGAATGAGCGTCAAATGAAAGGTGGTTGGAGTGAGAGGGACGATGTCCTAGACCACAGAAAGCATTACTTGTTGGTGAGGAGGGAGACATTCCAGGTGAGAGGGGAAGCGAAAGTGCAACATTAACCATTATTTCATATTTGAATGGGATATGAAAGGTCTAAAAGACAGATAAGAATGGTACGAAGGTATGTAGATATTTAGGTTCGTAGTTGTGTATGTTAGTTGTGTATGTTATGTAGAGAGAGAGAGAGAGAGAGAGACAGAGAGAGAGAAATAGACGGAGCTGGATATGTAGATACCATAGATACTTTAGATATGAAATTCCAGTATAAAGTCTCTCGATATGTTCGATACTTACTTTCCTTAGTTATACAATGCAATGGAGATTCATCATCTCCCTTATCCAATAAGGAAATATATATTCGAGTAAACCTTGACCTCGTTTGATCCCATCTTTATAAAGAGGGGTCCGGATATTCTGCTTAGTCTACGTAGATCGATAGTCGGGGATTCAATAAGATCAATGTTCAGATGAAGTTCATGCAAAGAAGACCAGACCGTTTGGATTTATATAGATGGATGAAAGTTAGAGAGGGGTTTGGGGTTTGGGGAAGTAAAGAAGATCTTCCATTTTTTCCATTTTGGTCTGTGTACGGAGTATAATGGTAATGGTAATGGTAATGTTAATAATGTAATGTATGTAACCAGTAGATGAAGATGAAATCATATACTTGAATACATATATATATATATTAGAAGATGAGATGAAGGAATATCTATTCAATACCTACAATAATACAAGTTGAGCCTTATGAAAGATATAATATCAATATATTTTATTAGCGATGTTTGTACTCCGTAGATGAAGGGGTATCGATTCGTTAACGAGGATATGACATTTGTTCATTAATACTCGAGTAGATCAGATCGCCTTGCATATTTTGTGGGATATGAATAGAAGTTAAATATATAATATATTCGATATGTAAACAAGAGTCATCCTTGATAATAAAATATATGATATCTTTACTTATATATACAGATATATAGGTATATATATATATATACATTAATTGCAAGTCTAGAAGCCTCCTTTTTAGAGAGTCAAGTCTGTCTTGCTCTTCCTCTCTTTACCTTACACGGAAGGTGAAATTTGAAAGTCTGAATATCACCTAGGTATAATGAATACTACTTAGTAGGTAGATACTTGCGAGGTAGCTATACTCCGTAGGTAATGATGAAAATGATTGAGCGAATTAGCTTCCAATCAATTGTTGTATTGATGGGGGCAAGCCCCCAAACCCCCTTAGCTCGCTGCGCTCGAAATGTTGACGTTGAAGATATATTTATCATTATTATATATCTTATACCTCATCTTTCCATTTTTATAATATCTAGTAGTCTGCCTCCACGGCAGTGGTCCCCGAAGGGCCAGCGGAGCGTCATTAACGATCATGAAAGAATCTCTGTTGTATTTTGATCTGTTTATATATACTAGGTCCTAGTATATACAAATAGGTAAATATATATTCAACTGAGAATATAATTGTTCCTATGAATGATAACGGCTTTGTAGATCGTCATACATACATACATATATACATACATACATACCAACCTAAATAGATTCATAACTCTCGAACTAATCCATATAATCTGCTTATAATATCAAAAGTCTTCATGGTCTAGCCTCACTAAATAAACGACTTCCGAAAGAACTGGATTGATTAATACCAACAATTGGTATGAATTAAATATAAACTGGATGTTCTTATACTTATTCTTCTCCTTGTTCTCCTTCTTGTCGATGTCGTTGGCTTATCTATGTTTCTATATATGTATACATATATGTATACATATAATTATAATGCAATCACTTGCAGTAATCCATTTTAATTTCACATTCAACAATAAGACCCCGCCTAAAAAGTATCAAATCATTCAAATCTTATGAGGGAGGGGTATTGACTGGCTGATTGACTGGTTGACTGATTGACTGGTTGACTGGTTGACTGATTGACTGACTGGTTGACTGACTGATTGATTGATTGATTGTCTTGTTTGATCATATATGGATGAAGAAGTAATGACAAGTAGGTATATAATTATGTTACAAAATGATGTGAAGAGACTTGCGTTTTCGTCTCAAGCGAAAGTTGATTGATTGATTTGATTTTATTCCATTTTCTATATATATCCTCTTCTTTTCTCTCTCCCCCTCTCTCTCTCCCTTCCCCCCCTCTCTTTCTCTAATATCTCATGAGGATGCAATAATCATACAGATACAGCGCATATTATAATACACGACCTAGGTAAGGTTCACTATTTTGTTGACTTCTCTACTCGCATCTACATTTGTCAAGATAAATCAACAGCAACCTCCTTACCACCCACCTACCTCCTAACTCTTGTTTGTTACTCACCACTTACATCTCTAGAACTATCTCTTAGAAGATATCTAAGCTTATCTAGTCGCGCAAAGATGGACCCCGCAATCAAGTCCGAGTTGGAAAGATATGGCGATAATATTCCATTTCGTGCTGTAACAAATCATACTCAATCAACATGGGCAAGGACTTTTCACTCGTCTCCCGAACTATTCATTCAACCAGAATCTATCGAAGAAGTCGAAAAAGTTGTCAATCTTGCCCGAAGATGTAGAAGAAGAATTACAACCGTTGGATGCGGCCATTCTCCCTCAAACATTACTTGCACATCGAGCTGGCTCATTAATCTGGATAATTTCAATAAAATTCTATCTGCGAATAGAGAAACTGGTGTGGTGGTTATGCAAAGTGGTATACGATTATATTCCGTGGGTGAACAACTTGATGCTGTAGGTTTGGCAATGCCAAATTTGGGTAGTATCAATCATCAGTCGATTGCTGGAGCGATATCTACTGGTACCCATGGAAGTACATTACGACATGGAATTTTATCCAGTTCGATTTTATCATTGAAGATCACTCTTTCAAATGGTAAGACGCAAACTTGTTCGCCAGATGAAAATGAAGAACTCTTTCGCGCATCTCTCATTTCCCTTGGAGCAATCGGTATCATAACAGAAATTACTTTTCAAGCGGTGCCAGCTTTTACTCTCTCGTGGGAACAAACTGTGGATACTGATCTGCGGATGATGAATAATTGGGATAAGACACTTTGGACTCAAACGGAATTTGTTCGAGTTTGGTGGTTCCCTTATACAAGAAGAGCAGTTGTATGGGCAGCTGAGAAGACAGATTTGGCACCACTTCCTCCCCCAAAATCTTATTATGATGCTTGGTTAGGATATCACGTCTATCATAATCTTCTCGCTCTTGGACAATACATTCCACGAATCCTTCCATGGGTCGAATGGTTCGTTTTTGGTATGCAATATGGTTTCGCAAATGGTTCCAAGAGTTCTGCAATTCAACCATCTCGTCAAGCACTTCTCATGAATTGTCTTTACTCTCAATTCGTTAATGAATGGGCAATTCCAATTTCTAAAGGTCCAGAAGCCTTGAAGAGATTAAGTTCCTGGCTGAATCATCTCACCCCGGATGATCCAGATTACGTTGCACATGGTATTCCTTTCTCGGCAGAGGGTTTATATGTCCATGCACCAGTCGAAGTCCGCGTCACCGAAACAAGTAATAGTCTTACCCCTCGTCCCCATCTTGATCCAACTTGTACAGAAGAAGCAACCCTCTACTTGAATGCTACTCTCTATCGTCCATATGACCAAGATCCACCATGTCACGCAAGATATTATCAAGGGTTTGAGTTTTTAATGCGGGAACTTGGTGGTAGACCTCATTGGGCTAAAAACTTCGAAACGACAGGAGCGGAAATCGAAGAAATGTATGGAGAGAAGTTGGTAGAATGGAGAAATATCAGAAATGATGCGGATCCAGAGGGTATGTTTGTGGGAGAGTGGCATAGAAGATTTATCATGGGCGATGGACCTCGATTGGCGTTGGAAGAGGTAGAAATCGGAAGGAAGAAGTTTAGAAAGGGAGGTGTGTTGGTTGAGGGCGTTGTTGGAGGCTTTGCAGATGGAAGTGAGAGTGGAGAGAGTTTTGATATGTTGAGGGCTAGTGAGTTGAAATAAGTCAATGAAGCGAAGTTGAGTTTAGGAACAAGAACAAGATACGATGCATTTGCATTAAAAATCGCCGTATGATGTATCCATGGATTTGTATAACAATAACGATGATAATGACACACATACATGGCGGAAGGAAGGAAGGAAGGAAAAGAGGAAAAAAGCACAGCTCAACTAGATATCAATCCACCCCACCATATATCCCATCACATCACTAGCAAGAACAAAACAGAAATAAATAAACGTCTCGACTCAACACTTATTACTTCCTCTCCTCGATGAATCCACAGCAACTCCTCCCCTTCTCAATATTTTCCTCCGCGTCAAGGTTAGGATCATAATGAGCTTATTGTAGTAGATTGCTAATGGTTTTATGTGCTTTTTATGAGTATAGGAAGAGCGTTGCTTTGCTTTGCTTCGTTGGATAGAGATACGTGGATAGTATGGGTGGGAGAGGAAGGACGGGAGAAGAAGGGAGGGGAAGGGAAGGGAGATAAAAAATTTCCTCGCTTGTGGGTGAAGACTTGGGTTGGTGGGTTGGTGGGTCGGGGGTTTGAGGGTTTGAGGGTTTGGGTTGTTGGGTTTTGGGAACGGGGGTAGAGAGGGGAGGGATAGGAAGGAAGCGTGAGTATGCTGGCGTTTATTTGATATCTTGGGGAGCTGCTGGAGCTGCTGGAGCTGATTCAAGTAGAGATGTTGATTTTGTTGGGTGTGGTTGAGGATCTTGGTTTGTGGAGTGAGGTTTTGGATGGCTTTATGTGGGTGATTTTCTACTTTGAAGTTTTTGTCTTGCGTTTGGTTTTTTTGTTTGGTTTGGACTGGTTTTTTGGTAATTAGGTCGTGTTTTTTGGGAAGTTTCTGATGTAGTTGTGAGTATTTCCTTTGTTCTTTGAGGGGGAGAGAAAGGGCGGAGAGGGTATACTATTGCTCTAGAACCTACTCGGATAAAGCTCCATGATAGGAGAATGCTTGAGAGCGGTTTGAGAATGCGAAGGACATTACTCGTTGGTGATGGTCTCGATAACTCGGATATTGAGAAGATGTTCAATTTATTCGCATATTGGAAGTCCTGCGACCTGAAAACTTGTTAAAAATCAGCAGACGCATCAAGTGATAGTCCATTCTCGTGGTGCGGGGAACTTTGGGAACATGACCCCTCTGGACTGTATTCACTCTCATGTCTAGATGTACTTGAAGTTGATATATTTTTTGCGGATGATAGATTTCGGATGGTCTTTATGGTTATTCAAGTTGAGACCAAAGACAAAATTTGAGACAAATCCTAAGATATATCTTTTTATTCCCTCACTTATTTACTCCTAACCACTACTCCTTTCTTCCTAATATTTGAGGAGCCATCACTCGTATCACTGAAACACTTTTATCTCTATCTTGTATATCCCAAAACCATGAGCACAGCACCAGATCCCAAGTTTCCCGACCTCCCAGGTCTAATCTTTGGCTGTTCTCCATCCAAGCATCGAAGAAGTCCCGTTAAAATGCTTCTAGGTCGATATAACGTCAAGGGCAGAGGCAATGATAAAAAAGAAGACTACCTACTCAAGCTCGTCGAACTCGAAAACTCGATCGGCGAGAGAGAAAAAGAGGCATTGGTTAATTGGTTCGCGGGCGAAAATACTTGTAAAGCTCTTGCGGCTTTGTTGGGTGATGCTCTACAGGTAAGGATATCTCTCGGCTTCGTATGCCTAGTGTTTTGATCATTTCAAACATTTACCCATGTCTGCTTGATTGGTGTCAACGTCTCCATGATGTGTTTTTACTAATTCTTGTTTCTTGTAGCCACCGATCACTCCAAAGAACATTGGTGAACCAGCAGCCAAGAAAGCAAGACTTCAAGAAGAAGATGACTTGATCTTCGCTGCGGTCGATGAGTGTAGAATTTGCACGGAAACACTAGCACCTGAAAACTTTCCTCAATCTCGTATCACCAGTACATGTGCACATCATCCAACCGTTTGCAAAAGGTGTCTAACACGTTATATCAATACCGAAGTTCAGATCAAGGCATCAGATCAAATTTCATGTCCCCAGTGCTCAGAGATGGTTTCAGATATCGAGATAAAAGCTTATGCCTCTCCAGAAGTTCTAGAGAGGTGAGATCCCTCCTTTCATCATGAGTTTACAAACTAATATCCATCCACCAGAAACAGTAGAAGAGCATCCATGATGTCCCGCCAACACCTTCCCAACTTTACTTTTTGCCTTAGTCTCGGTTGTGAATCGGGCCAGATACATGCAGAACCAGATCAGCCAACGATGACCTGTACCACGTGTGGTTTTAAAACATGCTTCAACCACAAACTACCATGGCACGCTGATCTCACATGCGCAGAATTCGACAACCTGAACCAAACGCGAGTCCAGCAAGAAGCGGCATCCGAGGCATGGGTTGCGGAAAACGCAAAACTTTGCCCAAACCCCGAATGTGGAATGAGAATCCAGAAGAAATCCGGTTGCGATCATATAACCTGTAAGTTTATATCTTGGCATTGTGTCCCATGTGTATCTTCAATTGTCCTAGGCTAATTGATTGATTGATGGATAGGCGATTATTGCCTCGTTGAATTTTGCTGGGCATGTTGCGTGGACTTTAGTGTTATCAAGAAACGAGGTAATGGTGCTCATAAGCCGGAGTGTGAGTGGCATACAGACAATAAGAATGGCATGCCGGGACATGGTCGAAGACGTGCTGCTGCCTCGAGCCAACCTGTACCCAAGGCACTAAAAGCATCCAAGGGCTCGAAGAAGTTGAGTGGTGAACGGTGTGAGGTAGGAAGGGCGTCGAAGGATTTGAGTGTTCGAGAGGAATTGAAGGGACCGGAGAAGGTTACTGGATCAGAGGGTGAGAAGAATCCATATGAACCAAATGAAACCGTCAAGTCTGGAGAATCATTGGAGACAATTGGAATAACTCGGCCTGATGTTCCAACGAAATCAGAAGAATCATTTCAGCCAAGTGAATCACATGAGGCCGCAAAATCATTGGAGACAACAAGGGCAATGGGGTCAACTCAATTCAATCCACTAAAACGACGTCTCGAGGATTAAATCATCATCATACATTCTTCGCCATATCTTGACCAATTTTTGAAGAAGCGGTGAAATTTAGGTGTTAACGCTTATGCATGGAATGGGTTTCTTTCATTGAATTTAGCCGATATTTTTAACACACGCTCAATGAAAACATGTTATCGCCAGAAGTACAAGTTCCATAACAATGCTTCTAGTTTCTTTGGAATACTGCGATATTATTGCCGATCTTACAACATGTGGTGACAATGGGATTTCAAGACCTATGCGCCATTTAAAAATCCCACTTCCGCGTTTTCCAACCTTTTTGAATGAATCAATACTGAGAGACATACATATACCACAAAACGCAAAACGGAAAGCGCAAAACCCTAAGACGAATATCATACCAAAAAGAGAAAAAGACAAAAATATTCATCCAATCTTTCCCAGCCTTGATGCACTCCCACATTAATTAATACATCCAAAAATTATTCCAAACCATAAAACCAGAACAAGTCAAAAAATCCAGCATAAAAACCCCAAAACGTCCAATTTCTCAACGACAACCCAACGAATACAAATCACAACCGCAGCATAAAGTCCATGGAATCGATTACTGAATTTGTGGTTTCGTCAGGTCCAGGGGGCTTCGGCCCAATGATTCTTGTTGTTCGCTTAATTCGTGACGAGACATGATGGCACTAATGTTGTGAGAGCCGAACCGTGCGTGTTTCTCCTTTGAGTGCGAACCTTGATTTTGAAACTTCACATGTTGGTTGGGATGTTCTGGGGATGCAGAGGGGAAACAAGAAGATGGTGTGGATTGATTGTGGGTTGGGATTGGAGGTATCTTGAGGGCTAAGATTAGGGGTCTGTTTGATGTTTTGGTTTTTTTTTGGTTGTTGGCTTTTCTGGATGGGTTTTGTTGATCGGTGGTGGATGTTGCAATCGGGGCATTTTCGTCTTACTTCTAGTGAAGTTTTTCTTACATGTACATCAATGTTCTCACGGCTTGTTGATCTTTGATGGGGAATGTAGGCTTCATGGAGGACGATTAATTTAGAATCATATGAAGTAGCAGCTCATCATATTATATCCTGAGTCCCGATTGGATATATTCCCAAACACTTCACGCACAGACTAGTGGTCATCAAGATGCGAGGTTCTCATATCATCACCACAAATTTGCATTTTTGTGGCCCTTGATTAATGTAGAGTTTGTGAATTCCGTTGGTATGAAACGCGCCAGATAGCTCTAGAAGATTGAGGGTAGGATAATCCAACCGTGTATCTTATGCATATCGAGGTGATTATTCGTTGGTCTGGGCGGTGAAATCGACCTTACAATTATTGCACGTTTTATCCATCCCGCGATTTTGTCATTCTGGTTGTGTCTCTGCCAATTTGATATATGGTATACACATTAAAGAAAGATTGACATCGTGGACTGCAGGACAGTAAGAATAGATTAATGGGAGGATCGTATGGATTGGAATAGTGCTGGTCGCATATGTAGTTGAAGATTAGAATACACTCAAGGTGAGATCTCTTCTTCAACTCTATTACTTACATTCCAAGAAGCAATCACTAATGAACAATGCAGACTAATCGAGGTCGTCATGCACTTTAATCAATTCCCTCTTCTAGTCTTCGCGACAGGAACAGGACTATGTAATGGTTCTCTCCTTCGCCGAGCCTCAGAATCCTCGTCAACACCTATCAACTCAACAACTCTCCAACCCTTCATATCATCACCTACATCTCTAGGTCACCAATCAAAAGTTACTTCCCCACCCGGTACCAAGCTCGCTCAGCTAGCTGGCATGATCTCCATCCTCCCCGAATGCAACGGTTTCGTACTCTCAGCCTCCAGTGCCGTCTCCTCAAGTCTCGCTTCCAATGCCTCCGCCCAACTAGTTTATCTCAGTACCTCCGCCGCAGCCAGTATCTCCATAGCTCAAGCTAGTATCTCCGCCGCTGATGCCAGCGCCTCGCGCGCTATATCCCAAGTCCAGTCTTCCGCCTCGTCAGCACTAGCAAGCTGCAATGCTGAAATAACAAATATACAAGGTAGTGTCAGCTCTCAATATGCCTCTGTAACCGCATCATTGATTTCCGCGGCGGTGCTCGCGACAAATGTTGCTCAAGCGGCGGCTTTGGCCATGGGGGCTGCGGCTACGGAGTCGGCCTGGGCTATCTCTTCCCAGTTGGCGGATGCGAAGACCGCAGTGCAGTTTTCCAAGGCAACGACACTCCCTATGACGGTGGCGGTCGTGTTGATCATCGGGACGAGTTTTGCGAGTAGTGTTGTGAGTGTATTGATTTATCGATTTTTCTCGAGGAAAAAGATGAGGGAGAGGGAGATGGAAACAGAGAGGGAGAAAGAAAGGGAGTTGGAAAGACAGATGGCTAATGAAAGGAGAGAGGGTCAGAATATGAAGGGGGGTGGGTTTTATGGTGGAAGGATGGAAAAGAATACACAAAGCTATAGGGACCCGCATCCTGGGATATCATATAGTTATCCACCCATCGGTCGCTCACCAGCTTCAACTTATCCTCGTCGCAGTCGGTACACCTTTCGCTATGCAACTTCTGATTCGGAGCAAGAAATCATAAACCGAGATTACATTGAAGGGAACTACGAAAGGGGTGATGAAGATAACTATAGCTCACACGATATAATTGATATTGAAAAAGAGATTGCGGAAATGGATTATCAGATGAAAATGGCCGAGGCAGAGTTAGAGAGGAGGGACAGGGAAAGACCAATTCGTATGAGTGAGGATAGTTTGAGCAGGAGTAGTAAGAGTATCAGTGTTCTATTCACTCCGAGAGATGTATTTTCCGCAGCGAGGACGGGAGAGCAAAGACGAAGTGCAAGTGCGAGGAGTATCATGAACATGAGTTTGGGGATCGGAGAAAGGTTGAGAAGTATGGTTATGCCTTCATATCGCCAATCGGAATCTCCATCCAGCTCTCAGCCACAATCGCAGTCGCAGTCGCCACTTGAGCCATCGGTGTCGTCGAAAGATAAGAGAAACTCGTCGAGAGATATTGGGGATAGAGATTTAGAGGAGGGAGAGGAAATCATCTTTACCTTGGATGAGAGACCGCCACCCTTGCCGAGATCGAGACCAACGCATGCGTATAAGAATAGTGATGCGAGTATAATGACGCTTAGTCCTAGTGTTTATGATGGGGGGAGTGGGAATGGGAAGAAGGGGAAAGGTAAGGGGGGAGATGGAGACAGGGATAGAGATAGGGGGGAGATGGCTAGGAGGAGGGAGAAGAAAGAAACCGACGAAGAAAAGGAGAAGGTAACGCCACCTTTCAGAATTTCGATTGGGAAGGCTTTTTGATAGAGCTTGGGCATTTATTCATAAGATTTCTTTTGCACAGTATTCATTAGTGGAAATCTGGGTTGAGGCTGAAACTGAAGTTATTCTGGAGATGAGAATAATGCAAAGGGAAAGAAAGAAAATAAAGATGGAGCTAGGATATGGTAGGAGATGGGATAGGATAGGATAGGACAAAACAGGATACCAGGTTTGCAGGCTAGTTACTCACTTTAGGGTTATACGAATAATGAATAGATGTTTCGCGGCATGCCGTAAGGTTTACCATATGTATATATTATAAGATTACATGATGAAGTGCCTAGTACGATTTCCAAATATTACATGGAAGACTTTCCCCTGGTGTGGTTTAGTATCTACTTATATCGAATATCCTCTAAACACCAAATCTCTCCAAAGACATGCTTAATTATATCATAATCTCCCAAAACCATTCCGCAACCACTCCTCGAAAAACCAACCATGTAAGATAATCCCTCTCATCTATCATCTATTGTCTACCATCGTTGAAGCATCCCCACACCCAAGCCAATTTCTCGAATTTCTCATCCCGTACCTGGGTTGGTATGGGTCTGATGCTTTGTGTCTGAGTCGTAAATTTTATTTTTCGGTTTCTGGGCGCCAGTATGTTGATGTTTGTATTCTATGTTGAGGTTTGTGTGAGGTTTTGTTTTGGCTTATTTTGGCTTGATGGGGCTGTAGTGGGGTGGAGTTGAGGAGAGAGGGTTGAGGATTGGAAATTTAGGAATGGGGAATGAAAGGGGGGAGAGGGAGAGGAGGGAAATAGGGTTGGATCAGACGATTCTGGGTAAATGTGAGATGGGAGATTGAATTTGGGGTTTTCGAGTGGATGAGGGTTCCAGCATTGGGTTGGGTGGTAATGGCTGGTTGGAGGGTTTTGACTTGCCACTTTGTTGTATAGGTAGGTAGATCTCCCCTGCGCTTCGTTGATTGTCTATATTTTATTGTTGGAAATAATGTCTTGCCGCTCTTCCACAAAACTCCCAATTCTCTTTCCTACTCATGCATATGAAAAATAATCCATTGAAGGCCGCCAGATCAGAAGAATTTTTCTAAGTCGGCCTATGAGAATAGTCTTGGTTGAGCATCTATGGCTATAGGTCTTCGCATGTTCGCTAGAGACACTAACTAATAAGATCTTGCTCTCTGATTTGCCTGTAGCGGTATCTCTCTTCGAGGCTCGTTCTTAGCTTCTCCTAGGCCATGTACATGTAGCTACTCCTCAACCCATGCAACTTGTTCCCATCCAAATGCATGGCATTTTCAAGATCTTACTCTTTCATCTAGATTGCGGAGAAAAGGACACTCAGTAACTGATGATGTTTAGTTTTCGAGCCTCCAGCCCTTCATCCAACTCTTAATTACTTCCCAAGACTCCCACGCCCTCCGCGCATGTTCATCTGGAACTTTCTCGCCTTCTTCAGCCATCGACCTGCTAAACAACTCCATACTTACCCAACCTCTATACCCCAACCCCTCAACAATCGCCCTCGTAACCTCTTCAATCGGCAAATAAGCACCCCTTTCCTTTTCCCCCGCAAACAGTCTCGCATTCCTGCTCCAACTCATTCTTGCAGGTTGTTTATCATCCCAAAAAGCATGACCTTGAACCAAAGGCTCTCTCATTTTCTCCGCATCAACGACCTGAATATAGAAAACCTTGTTCACATCAATCTTTATCAATTTCCCCAGGCTTTCTCTTAAAGCTTCCTCTGCATTCGCCCTTTTCCCATCGACAGACGATGGATCCGCATATACTCTCCCAGCGATATTGAACGTATCCAACACGATTCCAAAATTCGCTCGATCAACTTTCTCCACAATATCCCATCCAGATTCCCACGTGTCGAAATACGTACTCCAGCATAAATTCTCATATGCAAAGCGTACAACCGGTGTTTCCTTGGCCCCCATATCCGCAACTTCCCGTAAATCCTCCACAATAATTTCCGTATCATCAGTAATTTCCTCCTTGGGTAGGAAATTCGCCGGGATCTGTATAAGATCCGTACCCAGCACTTTTACGAAACTAAACCAAAGTTTTATCTTCTTAACCCGTTCAGCATGATCATGTCGGTCCTTTAATCCCTCGTAAAATGCAAATGGTTGGAGACCGATAATTGTAATACCTCGCTCGTCACATAATTTTTTTATGGTGGATGCAGCATGGAGAAGAGCTTCTGGAGAGGGAGTCTCAGAATTGGACTCGGAGCGTGCGAGATATTCGAGATCTTCGTAGAAAACTTCGAGGCCAAAGAAATGGTGTTGGGAGGCGGCGGAGAGCTTGGGGGCAATTGGGTGGATCCAGGCTCGGCCGAGGGACATGGATGAAATGGCTGGTTTAAAGGAGTACATTTTTGTTTGAGGTGTAGTTTGCAATAGGGAGAATTGTTGTGGCTAGGGAGATATGTGTACTATAGGGGAGAGATAATATTGGAGAGATATATCTGACGTTTGTAAGGAATGCGAAATGCAAAGTACTGCTTCAATATATACTTATCCCAGTATGACCTTCTACCATTCTTACTCTTAGAAAAGAGGAGAGGGCATGCAATGATCTAGGCATCCCGGCTTCATATCACGCGACTGGGAGTATCACGTGATTATGCCCATTTTAATAATAAAGACATCGACTTGCAAGCTGTTCGGACCATGACCATTCCGTGGCAAAATTAGGATATATTTGGACCTAGTAGAGTCATCCATTGATTTCGGGATTGTGGTTAGTTTGTACACAAGTTGATTGGATGGCTAGGGGATAGAGATGGATATTGTCTGGGTGTCGAAGATGATACCCTCTAAGTGGCTATTGAATGATGTTTTATGGGTGATTTGTTGAAGAAGCTTTAACGATGATTAGTTTTCTGTGCCTAGATAGACGACTTGTATTGTCTAGTTGTGAGTTAGAGTATCAAAGCGCTATCTAACATGACCTGATGTGATTAGAACAATATCTTAATCTCAGTCAATAGCAAGATCAACTCGGTTTATTGAGCCACAGTAAAGTTTATTATCATAGGAATTTCAGTTTGGAGGGGTTAATCATATTCTGGTGAAGTATGTTTTGCGATAGGATGGGTCTGCTTTTTGGAGGTCTTTGAGGCTCGAGAGGGGATGACCTTCTCGTAAATTTGATGACTCCTAGCAGTCATAATAGGCGGATGGAATAAACTCAATTTTTCTGGGAGATATTGCGACAGATATAAGGAAGAGTCTATCGAAGGGCTTCGAAGTTTAAGCGATAGAAATTAGTTTCCAGAACCTCCCTAGTCCAAAGCAAACCAAGGTAATTGAAACAAAATTCAATCCTAGTCAAGATAGGACCAGAAATAAATATGCCAGCCACGAATTCGACAGTAATCGATTGCAATAATGAAATCCTGCGCCCAGAGTTC
This sequence comes from Monilinia laxa, assembly GCA_009299455.1. NCBI lineage: Eukaryota > Fungi > Ascomycota > Leotiomycetes > Helotiales > Sclerotiniaceae > Monilinia > Monilinia laxa. The sequence goes on from VIGI01000010.1 coordinate 206,669, forward strand.
ATTGATACACATCATCTCTTGAAGACTCTTCTTAAATTTCGTTATACTAATTAGGTTTTGATTGAGTATTTTTCATTAGATACCATCGAACAATCGTGGAAGACGTGAGCTTCGTCGTGATTGCTTGCCGTTGCCAATTAGGATATTTCCCATCATCATTGATCGCCTTCAATGATATCTCTTGGGGTCAGCTGCCTGGTGCACAAACGTGTCCCAAGGTTACATTGCATTAATAAGAGATGCAGATACACAAATAAACAATGCTCTACCAACTAATAGGCGCTGATTGCCACTAGGCCGCAGGTGAATCCTTTCATTTTTAAGACATGCCTCTATTAAAATCAGCTTGAGTATTGCACAAGGCTCGAATTGCGGATGCTAGAAAAATTGGCGTTCCAGGAACATTGGTGAGAGCTTTAAATCTAAGAACTATAGCTGGCTTTCGAGCTATTGGCGAAGAGCGCATAATTGGAAGGTTTGCAGACGGAAGGCTAGCTGGTATTGAGTTTGTGACGAGAAAGGACCCCTGGCTTTGAGTCTCATGGGCAATAATTATAGTCCTTTGTAGTACCATACCAATCCAGACAGAGGAGAAGATATGGTGATGTTACAATGCGACTTGAAGATTAGAGCCCTAGTTACCTTGGCCTTGGTATTAGAGAAGTAAAAAGATGATCGCTTCCACTGAGCAAAAAGGTCTTTCCCATAGCTTTATCCAGAAGCTTTGGCATAAGAAGGAACAGATAGATTAAGATAAAACTCTCATGTTATAGCTGGGCGGTGAAAGACGAATCCTGCAGTTCTGAGGATCATCTCATATTTGAAAATCAGTCAAAAGATGAATGAATACAGAACTATGACTGAGCTAGACTGGGAATCATGTTAAACAACCCGAATTCGGCCACCTCGCCAGAGTGCTCCTTGTCCTGGTCAGCTCTAACGGTGTAAAGCAATGGTGGGGCAGGGTACGATAAGACGCTGCGACAAAGGACGAAAAAGGCAGGAGTGGTAAAACAAAACAAGAGTAGGTGAAAACTGAGACTGTTTTCACTATGCCCCATTCAGGACGAGAAGGTTCCTGTTGCACACGTCGGAAATGGTAAATGCTGCGATGTTTGAGGATTTAGAACATGCACAGCAGCTTTCAAGATCTCGCCATGGGAACTACAGGACATGAAAATAGTGTTTTCATGCAACAGCAAGAGACGTAACATATACCAGTCGTGAATATACATACAGCTATTCTGGTATTCTTCAACTTTGAAGAAATTCCAAACCCAAGCGTCCCAACCCCCAGGCCGTTCGGGACCGAATCTCTCAAACCCTACCAAGCACCCAATCGGAATTGCAAACTCATACCGTACAAGTACGTGCCACTTGCGCACAGAATAGTCGTCGTAAGCTTTTACCCGTGATATTGGAGACACGAGAGATAGAAGCCAACTAGGGTGAAGAAAAACCTTTTGTTGCAAATCTGGTTTTTTGCCCAGCTTTTTGCTTTTCCTTACTTGGCTTGGTCGGTAGTCGAAAATGAGGAACTGGGTGGAACTGTGTGACAGGAGGGACTGCATAAGTGGGAACTAAATTAGTGTAGCTTTTGTCCTCTTCTCTCCCCTTGCCATTGGATCTTAACACAGTAGTTTAAGTGAAAAATGGTGTTTTGTGCATGAAGCATTTTGGAAATACCACAGTGAAAAAAGACTTGGTCTTGCAAATCACGTGAAATCGTGTATTTCCAGAACACGAACTTCTTCAATTTTTACTCGTCTGGGAGTCAAGTTTATTTCATGAGATTGTCGCATACACTCTCAATACTACTACAAATGGATCAACTCGCTCGTTGTATCATTATATAGAAATGAACTGTTCACATATGGAAACTTTCCACACGGAATGCATTACCATTTGATCATTTTGAATGATGTTTCTGCAGGGGATGATCGCAAGTATCAAAAGTCCCAGCGTGGCAATACGCAACCATTGACTCCTCGCACATTCTCAAAATGATTAAGATAGATCACTCGGCTCAAGTAGAAGCTGTGAGCCCTCAAGTGCCAGCTCTAGCAGTTTTGGCGGATCAATTGCTAGGACGGGAGGAGCGACAACGAGCGCGATTCAGTGAGGGAGATGATGGACTGTCAAGGATCAAGACGGGATGCTTGGAAATCGATAACTATGTGCTTTGTGGTGGGAAGAACGAACCTGATGGAGGATTTGAGAGGGGAGTTGTCGTAGGGTTGAGTGCTGCCGATGGGAATGAATCACTGGGTGGTAGATTGGTAGGTTTCTATCCGCAATATTGTGTACGCAATTGTACATTGAACGAGGTGCTGATGGGTGTTTTTGCTAGATTTCTCTCAATCTTATTGCCTCTGTTCTCCTCAAACATGTCGACTTAGTAAATGCTATTCGAAATCCCCAAAACAAATCCAGAAATACAGTGAAACCAAAGGTCATGGTGATTGATACGACTGGCTCTTTCAGTCTTCCTCTCCTGGTCAAAGTCTTAAGATCAAGGATTTTCAAAATGAGACATGAGACGAGGAATAGGAATGATGCAAGTGAGAATCTCGACAATTTTAATAATTCAGACGAAATTGAGATACAAAAGCAGGTGAATGCAATGCTGGGACTGGTTGGGATCAGTAGAGTCTTCAATATAGAAGGATTATGGGAAGTGTTGAGTGAGATGGGACGAACGGATAGCTGGTTGAATAACAATGGGGGTGGTCAGGAGATTTCTACCAATATTCCACCTAAAGAAGTCGCATACGGGGAAAGACGAGCAGAGCCTTTGCATAAACTGCCGGATGAAATTGGCGATAGCGAAGACGAAGATATTGATCTTCTAACACCACCACCAGTCGAAACTGCAAGTCATATTTCAAACGAGGTAGAAACCAATCCGGAAATATTAATCATTGACAACATGCACTACTTGATATCTCATCTATTTACACACTCCGAGAAAACCTCAGCTCACAATCTCCTCTGTTTACTCTCAAGAACCCTACACACATTGACCCATACCCAAAATATCCTCACCATTCTCCACAACTCGACCATCTCAACCAAAATCAATTTTACCAAACACGGTACTCGGCAACCTCCGCCGCCAGCTATCCAATCTGTCTTTACTTCCACAGCTCAAAAACCATCACTGGGACGAATATTCGACGAATTCCTGGATCTCCATGTCATGGTCTCCAAAGTTCCAAAGTTAAGAGAAGATGCCGAGGTGCTTTATGGGCAAGATGAGAATTTGCAGAACGAAGTTAGTCATTGCCTGGTTTTCGAAGTTTTGAGGGATGAATGTCCGGTTCTGGGCAAGGATAGAGCTTTGGGTAGGAGGTTCGGGGACAGGGAGCAAAGATGGGGGCTCTTCGAAATTGGTATTGAGGGTACGAGCTTGGTTGATGCGTTCCAGAGTGAAATTACCAGGGATGTGGAAGGAAATAAATCTGAATAAGGTGATAATGAGCTACGTATGGCTTTCTCTGGTTGCGATCTGAGCCAAGAGTAGATATTTGAAGACGTCAATGTCATCAGGACAGTGCTCATGAGAGGCTATGTAAGTTTTTTTTAGATATTATCACTCATTAAGATGGAACTGTCATTGCTCATCAGGAACATATTTCGCCGTGTTTAAGCACATACTATAATGCTACGAGATTTCCTTCCTGCCTGGCTATAGTACATCAAACCTGCCCAACGCACCCCAACCCCGTCGAAGACATTCCTTTAAATTCACTCACGTACCTCCAATACTAAAACAGAGTATGTATGTCCATACAGTGCAATTAGAATTTCATCACCAGCACCTAGTCTACAAAATCTCTGCATTCTTCGACACATACTCCTGGTGCCCTCTGGTCTACAACACACAAACTGGCATCGTAGAATGCCCTTAAGGACTTTGAAGACTCTCAGTTCACGCTAGTCTTGCTTCTAGAATGTACATGAATATCATATTTGATATATGCGAGTTCCCATTCATTTTGCCTTGGACAAGACTTAGGGATCGGTATTCATCTGTGTTATATTTAAAGTCGATTAGACAAGCAAGGTGGTAATATCAGAAGCTCAATGACACATGATAGGACTATTAGTAGCAGAAAAGTCTCCGATGCTCTTTGCGATATCTCTTTCGGGTATGGATGTCTGATTGGAAGCTATTATGTAAGATTGAAGCTGATTGGAAAAGGGTAGGGAAAGGAGAGTTTGAAACTAGGTTGTTAATCTAACATTGCAAGATATAGATATAATAACCTATCTCTTAAAATAACGAACTACTACAAAATCAGTATCAATCACTCCGCAATACGATCAATGCAAGAATCAAGTTGTAGTCACAAAAGATAGAACTTTCCCCTGCAGAAATGATCATATTAGTCGAATACACAAGTTTCCATGTAAGTCAAAGCCTATGTACACCGAAGTCCATGAGAATTTACCATAAAGCATTAGTAGGATCTGTTCGAAGTGCAAATACGAGTACGGTCTTTATACACTAACCTAGACCTGACCTTTGCCTAGGTAGTAAATACTCTAGTAGAGGGAGAGAATTAAAACTCAACATTGATTTCAATCAAGCCCCTATTAGGGGAGGGAGACGAAGTCTAGAAATGGAAAGACGATAATAGCAACATGAATTTTTAATTAGATTCAAAAGGAATGCGAGTGAGATAGCAGAGGCGGTATTTTGGAAACTCCATAGAAACCCTACATTCAGTTTATCAGGCAAAGTCTCAATAACTGACAGTATTGCCAGGTTTGGAATGAGAAATGGAAAGGAAGGAAAAGTGTTATTGTGGTCAAGCTTCGAAATTTGAAAACTGGGTATTTCTTGCTATAGTAGTGTTGACATGTCGAACTGGGCATTGCCAAGATTAGGTTCAATGGGTGAGGGGAGAGCACCTGATCATGGGTCTAGATTGAGCAAAGAGCTACAACGAACTGCAAGTCATAAGAAAATAGAAAGTAAGAGTCAAGAGAGGAAAAACATGAAACCACATTCATAAACCCTTAGTCGTAGAAAGCCCGGCGGAATTGGTAGTATTATAAGAATGCTGAGTCTTTCGTAGGCCCAGGGAACCAAATGCCTCGATTTGTTCATAAATCCCCAAGTTCTAGAACCTGGGCGGAATGCGAATACACATGCATCACACATATCGCATCGCATTGCACTGAGTCGCATGTCCTTCCTGGCCATCTGTGTTTGTACCAGTCTTGTCATTGATAAGCTATTGATCAAGATCATGCAGAAAGCCCATATTGCTCATCCATGCATGATTGAAAACCTCTCGAAATTTTCGAAGATTATTCGTTCATTTCGTTAACAACAACAACCCAATCCCTTCCATTGCACCCCCACAACCATGAACAGAAAACTTAACGGCTAGTGTTCATTGGCTTTGGTGCCTTGCCCTTCGAACCTTGCTTGCTGACTTTCGATTGGGTGGAAACATTGGTCTTTGCCTTTGTGGCCTTCTTGGCGGCTTGCTCTGCGGCACGCTTCTCCTTGGCGGCCTTGATGGCGGACTCACGAGCAGCGGATCTAGCTTCAGGTCTCTGGTTTCTTCGCTCCTTGATGACATCGAGGGAGGCACCGACGATAGCTCTTTGGGACTTGACGGTTCTGCGGGAGCGCTTCTTGGCAACTTCCTGTATGGTGAAATCCTCATTAGTTATTTTGATCTTCCGAATACCCATGGTATCTTCTGCTTCATCTCGATGCGGATCGAGTCGCGAAATATCGTACCTCAGAGATACCCTTCTTGTGTTGTCTTCTGAAGAGAACGGTCCATGCAATTCGGCGAGGGTTCTTGCGTTGCAAGAACAACGATTCGGATTTACCGTTTTGGAAACGGAAGATCTTGGAGTCTCCGCGGATGTAGAGCTTGCCCTATATAATTCCCAGAAGTAATTAGCATTGAATTCTCAGTTCCCGGCCCTTACGCGCTGTCATTCTCATTTCTAAATCCACTTAATCATAACCATATCAATTCTCTTTCCCCCCCTTTCTTTTCTGCTTCTCAATCCTATCATCCCTCGCCACACCACAATCATAAGAGAATAACACTCGTACCTTTCCAGGGTAAATCTTGGCTCCGGAGAAGGAATCTTCGTAGGTACGCATGATGTCGACGGGCGTAAGTTGTCGTTTGTCGTGGGTTGGTTGTTTCCTGCGGAGTCGTGGGCAGGAGATTCAATGTTATCGTAACGGGGCCGAAATCTAATTTTTGCGGTTTGGGAAAGTGCGAGCTAATATCTCGCTAAATTGGCCCTAACGAATCTTCTTTGAGCCTTGTCAGCCTCGTCAGCCTCATATTGTCAAAACTCTATGATCAAAGGAGAAATGATCTAACGTGGAATTAATACAAAATGAAGAAAGGTCTGTGAACTCACAAGTTTAAATTTTCTGAAAATAATTCGTAAATAGACTTGAGACAAGTAGCGCTCTGAAGTCAATATCACGTGATATTACCACTATAGCACTAACTTTGCATATTAGGTACGTATTCACAGTCCTACCAACTTGTACTGGAATCTCAAACTTCACTCCTGTCCTCTCACATGTATATCTTCCTACAATTTTATCGCCAGTAGTTATCATGGCGCCCGTGAAGGTCGCATTCAGTCCAGAGCCGTATCCTTCTGGATCTCCACAAATTCTCGAAGACATCACTGAGAATAAAGGGTGGACACCTTTACTTCAGCATAAATGCACATTTCCCCCAGAGATCTTCTCACAGGTCATGCTAAACCTGATACGAAACCCAAACATTAACTCTCCTCATCTGTTCCGAGCTGACATCTCTCTGGAACAGCCTTTTGATGAGAATTTTCAAAATGATACCACGATTTCTGCGAGGATCATTCATTTTCGCAATTACACTCTACAGAAAGTTATGGTAAGAACCATGATACCAAGGAATATCTTAAAAGATAAGCCACTCGATCAAACCTGTCTTTTCTATGGCCATACTACAGATACTGGAGAGATTCAATCTTTGGTCGTATATCTTCCACATATATACTCTCCTGATGAATCACCGTTCTATCACCCCAAAGTTCACGGGATTGCTTTTCAGCATATTTTCAATCCTGAAGCGCAAGATGGAATCATTGCAATACATTATTCGTTCTTCGAGTCCGAACCTCGCACCCAGAAGCTTGAAAGAACAGCTGAACATTTACTAGCTGCTCTATACAAGCATGGTCAAGGGACTGCTTCAGGATATGTTAAGAAGGTTCATCATGATACCATCATCCCTCAAGCTACTGTCCAAAATACCTATGCTCGTCTTAAGGCCAAGTATGCAAAGACTTTGATTGAAAATTGGGCTGAAGTTACAGACCCTGAAAAGCATGTTTTTGAGGATCTGAATATCGCAGCATTTCTCATTGAACTTTGGGCCGATACTTATAAGGACGCCGAATTTCCAGGCTATGTTGATATTGGTTGTGGAAATGGTTTACTCGTCCACATTCTATCTGAAGAAGGCTACAAGGGATGGGGATTTGATGCCAGAGAACGAAAATCATGGAGTGTGTTTGGTCCAAAAACACGAGAAAAATTAGAAGAACTTGTCTTGATACCCTCGATTTTATACTCCGAGTCAAACGAAGACCAAGCCTCAGGACCTAATATTCATAATGGAACATTTCCCAAGGGGACATTCATCATCTCAAACCACGCCGATGAGCTGACTCCGTGGACACCTATCCTTGCCAACATCTCCCAGTCCCCATTTATGATGATTCCATGCTGTAGCCATGCACTTAGCGGTGCCAGATATAGAGCGCCACCACCTAAAGGATCTGAAGGGACACCCTCAGCATATGCGTCCCTCGTGGCATGGGCTGCTGGACTTGCTGAAGGGTGTGGGTGGGAAGTAGAGAAGGAATGGCTACGAATACCCAGTACGAGGAATGCAGCTTTGATTGGAAGGAGAAGGAAATTGGAGTACGAAAAGGTCGATGTACGAGAATTTGTTGATGCACATGGTGGAGCCGCTGGCTGGAAGGATAATGCGCTGAAGCTGGTGACTGGGAAAGCGAAAAATCATTGATTATAATATAGGTGCGAGGCTCATACCGTCTACTACCCTTAATTCTACCAGCCACTCCGGCGCTTCTATGCGAAAATAATTCCTAATCCCAAGGTGCCATGATATATACAACTTACATGCAAAGCCATTTGCCCATTCCCAAAGTTGTATGAGGTATGTCTAAGAAGGAAACAAAAACAGATGTCTAATTTAAGCCGTCATCCCGCAGTTTAAACCCAAAATAGCTATAATCAAACGCTTGCGGGAACATGTAATTTCTCTCTGTCTGCTGGACCTTCTCAGATCTTTCAATTCAGGATCTCTAGCTGTTCAGACTATAGTCCTTGTCGATAGGTTGGAATGGTCAAGAGATTGCCAATCTTTGATATTGATTAAAACATTTCAGTGGTTTTGCTATCAGGCGGGTTTAATTATAGGGAATACTAACATAACGAAGTGGTTGAATGTTTTATTTGGTTTCAGAGTTCTAAAAAAAGGTAGTGGTGATTTGACTAAGAAGTAAATAGTCGAAAAGAGAAAAGAGAAAAGAGAAGCTCTCCCCAATTCCCATTGCTGCGATTGCCAAATCACGCTACAGCCCAATTACTGGCATTTCTCCAATAGTGATGTCTCCAGCTTCTTGATTGCAGCCTCATTTTCTCTCTGAATCATTCTCAGCTTTCTGATCTCCGCCTGTCCTCTTTCGGCGAATCGTTCCTTTTCATCCTTCTGCCTCCTTTCTCTGCAAATTTTCGTATTAGAACATTGCAAAGTCAATAAATAGGCCACGCAATATGAAACTCCAGAACTGGACATTGAGAAGTGCGATGTGGAATAACTAATTATACTTACAGCATTTTGCAGGTGCTGGTAGATGTGCCCAATGTTCTCGTGAAGTCGTCGATTTTCCTGTGCTACAATGTTTTCGTCAAGCATTTTGCAGATATTGGTATTAGATTGGGCCATATGCTCGTTTTGAGCCTGGAGCAAAGCAATTGCTTCTTGATCGTAGTTTCTTTGCAGCTCCAAATCCGCGATTCGTGCCTGATAGTGTTGCTCAGCAGCTACAATTCGTGCCTGACCGCAGTGTCTTTCCTTCTCAAGGTCTGCAATTAGTACCTTATCCGTGGCGATCTGGCTGTCAGTTTCCTTAAGTACCGCCTTGTCAGGGCTTGATTGGTTCATGTGAGCTGCAAGTGTTCTATCTGCGAGTTCTTCTTGCTGCTCGAATTCCCCAGCTCGTGACTCGCGGCTACTCTCACGTTGTCCCTCATTCATATCTTCGAGCTCGGCGATTCTTTTCTCAAGTGTTGCGACATGTTGTTCAAGTTTTGTGAGCTTCTCAATATGGCTACGGCAATCTCTGCGTTGATTTCGCTTCTGCGTATGGAAAGACGTTTGGTCACTACCGACTTGTTCTTCCTTTGACGCCATCTTTGCTTGCCAGACTTTAGGTTCTTGAAAATGATACGTGAGAGGGGAAAGGTATAGTCTACATAATTGTAGAAGGGTTTTATTTCACTTTACTCTACTCTACTCTACTTTACTTTACTTTACTCCTTTCTGGGTTGTTTATTGTAGATTTTTGTCTAGTTAATGCTGGCTTCTAGGTAGTGAATGATGGTGGGAAGCTAAAAGGGCTAGAATTAAGATTTTATGTACTAGCGAACTTTATATATGACATATGCGGCACCATTAGACTTGAAATGGGGCCAACCAAGACGCCGTTGTGGTTTTTCATACCATAGTCAGAATTGTTTCAAGGAAGAAGACTCCTTTACACGAAGGCTTGAAACTATATGGAAAAGAATATTCTCTCGGCTCGAACAGGAAGCACTCCTATGCCGATGATTCTCTTTCGGCTGTAGATCTCTTTATTTCTTTTGCCAAAGAGAAGGTAAAACTCGATCTGGAATTTCTTGCCCCGGTTCAAGGAGAGTTGCGCTACGGATATTTGAACTTTACACTCGAAATCAATTTACCCTTTCAAATCTGGCTAGATCAAGAATACCGATTCGTTCACTTGTGGGAATTTCGCCAACAAAAAGTCAAGTAGCATGTCCTAATCATGCTTCAGTGGCCAACAGGGCAAAGCAAATTTGACTAAGCTCAGGCGTAGCGCCTCCCCGCCTTAGTATGTACTAAGCCTAACCAAATAAAACTATAATTTTTGAGTATGGATAGACATATACGATGGTAATGGCGAATGGGTTTACTGAAACGAGTATTCTAAATGGGGTCAAATTTCGACTCAGTTACAGTTCTCGATAGTCAGGCGAAACCAAAGATACTCTAGTGACGCTGTGTAAAGTTTGCCAAGGACTTCTGGGATTTCAAAGGTTTCCGGAAATATATGAAGAAAGAACGATGGGTGAAGGGTTTTTTGCTAGGGTTCAGGATTGAATTTAGAAGGACATGGGGACTACGCTTTGAAATTTGGTGACGGCAAGTCGAATCAAAGAAGAAGAAAGAGAAAGAAAATACTGCATCCGTAAGATATGACTATTAAGTTCATAACAAGAGAGGCATCTGTCAAATATCTTTCCACCTTTATCAATTTATACATAAAACAGACATGAGAGCTATCCTAGGCCCTATAACGAAGGATGAATAGCAAAGGAAGTGAGAGAAACTGCATGGATAGCCTGCAAGTATCCCAAATCATTCACAAAGGAAAGAGATATTCGCGTAAATTTTCTCTAACTCCCCCAAATATATGACCTTACAACCCCATCACCATATCACCTCTTTTATATCTCCCTTAAAGACACCTCACTCGGGATCCAAAGAACAAAATGCCCCTCAATATCCCCCATCTCCTCTCCAACCGCTACGCATTTTACCATGCCATGCACATGACCTTTACAGCTTCCTCCCTAGTTATTGGCATCAATAATAAATACCAACTTCGCGAAATGGAGAAACGTGATAAGAAAAGGGAGAAGGATATGGTGGGCATGCATATGGATTTGATGATGAAGGGTTATGGTGCCGGGTTGTATGAAGGAGAGTGTGTGAAGAGGGTTATGTGTTTCGAGGTTCTAAAAAACAAGGGGGCGGAGAATGAGGAAAAGGAGAAGGATGTGAGGGAGGAGGTATGGAAGGAGGAGTTAGGAGAAATGGGGAGCGAGAGGGAGACAACTTGGCGTGAGAGAATGGGGGAGTTTAGGGGTGGGGCGAAGGGAGAAAAGAGGATTATGAAAAAGGAGGAAGGTAAGAACAGTGTGAAGCTGAAGGGCATGGAACAAGTGGATGGGAAGAAGCTCTCAACAGAGATGGAATACATTGAGGGTATGAAGGTAATTTATGCAAGCAAACCTCCAGCGGATAAAAAATGTGTGGAAATCAAGATAAAGGGAGGAGTGGGGGGTGAATCCGAAAATACACGGAGACCAGTTGACAATAAGAAGGGTCCAAGAGTGGAAAAGAACAAGGAGGGCGGTGGCAAGTAACGTACAGATGTTGATAATGTGCACTAGGCGTAAGGAATCAAGGGGTGGGAAATAATATCATTGAGCCAACGCTGGCGCGCCCAATACCGAAAGAGGGCGATAAAATGATGGTACAATGGGGAGTTTCTGGGTGATGAAAACAATAGCTTAAATTCGGAAATTCAGGGCCTTTTCACTTCCTACAATGTGAATGGTATTGGAATAATATCCTGGCACATGCAATGTAACCCCACGTGTCTGGGTATTGTGTACCGGCATGAGATATTTGTCAAATAGTAGTATTATTCTCCTTGCGAGAATGCGGTATGAGAAACATAACCCGGATGCTAAATGGAAATACTGGAGATCATGTAATTGGTAGAGCATCACCTCTTCGGAACCACTTACTTCGCGAATGTTAAATTCTTTTCTTTTCTGGGACCCCTTGACTGGAGAGAGATTTTGCCATCGCCTAGTTGTATACACCGGAACTTGAACGTTTTGAATCGCATAAGAAAGATATTGTCATATAGAAGGACTTAATGTGTAGTAGGATTTTGTACAGCTAAGTAACCTTCTGGCTACCTGAAATGTTATATTCATGCAGCGAGATGCCGTAACATAGCCCGAAAGGAGAATTCGCTGATTCTCATATCAACGCCGTCGTTGGTTCTCTAAATATCATTCCTAATTGACCATGCCTTGCGTGCGGGAAATTTATTCGACTTTGTCCTCAAAGTTCTCTCCTTCGACCAAATCAGGGATATCATCATCATCCTCATCGTCGTCCTTCTTGTCTTCACCACCTTCGGCCTTTTGCATCGATTGGTAGCTCTCGGCAAGCTTTCGGAGGGAGGCGAGGGAATCAGGGCCGAGTTGGTTAAGGATACCTGGGACAAGCTCGGTGAGCTCTTTGTCTTCACCGTTACCGTAGATGGCGAAGGTGTTAGATGGAACAGCAGCGTGAACTATTCATTATAAAATTAGTATGACATCCAGTGGGTTGTATTGTGAAGTGGCAGTACCCTTTGGTGCTGCGAAGTGGATAACATTTCCATCAGACTTGAACATGTTTACTTCTTCGATAGCTTGGATAGGTTGGACATTAAGCTTCTTGAGGGAGGTCTGTAACTTCTTGTCGTCCATTCCAGTGCTCTTGTGAACATTCTTGACCTTTCTTCTTGGTGTACCCTTTCCACTGTTGTATTGTTAGCATATCGATGCTACCCCGCTATGCGCTTCCGTCAAATCATAAAATTCGAAATCGTATTCGCAGATAATATATCGCAGATGAGGATGGAATATTCTGTCACATACCCTTCGGCCACATGTTAGCATTTAATTGTTCAGATAGCAGTGCAAAATTGTGAAGCGCTGTCAGCGGGCAAACCAGCCCCTCCAGAACTTCAAGATCTCCAATTTCGAGGCTTCATTTCTCCTGCCTCTTCTACAATTCGTCCACTACTCTGATGTTCACCGGAATCAAACTCACCAGTTCTGACACCACCTCTCGCCTGCATTCTCTTCAACTTTTCCATATCCATGATTGCTATAGTTTGACCTTCGTCGAGAAGTGAGGGGAGGTATTGAGTGTGAGGAAGGATTGGAGGTTGCTCTGTGGTGTGCAAAAATTATCAGTCAAAAATTCTGGATATCTACAATGCAGATCCCTCCCTAGCGCGTGATTTCGTTGATGTTATACGTACAGTTATAAAGATTTGACTTTCCTATGTAATCAAACTCGTCGTCGTATGATGGAAGACCTCGTCGCTCGTTGTGCGTGCCAAGAATTTTCAATTTTAAGCGAGTATTTTGTGTGGGGAAATCCTACAGCCTCATCAAGCTCCGAGGAAAAGTATGAAGATCAACCCAATGACAACACCAATTGTTATATTGTTATACGGACGAAAAGGATGATTGAATATATGGTGAAATAGTCGACAACAACAACGATAAGTTGTGTTTCCCTCTTTTCCTTTCCTTCAAGAATTGTATTTTTAGTCTTTTTATATCTTCCAGTTATAGCACATTGTTCTTTCCGCTTCTTATGTGTAAGGTTAGCTAAAGTGTATTACCCAGCCTGGTCTAAAGATTTAGTAAGTTGGCTATCTCGAAGGGTGTGAAGCACTGGCACACCAGAAGAACAGATGGATTGGTATCTTTCTGGATCAGTAGAACTTAAGGATGGTCCCTTTTATCAATTTATGATGATGTGAAGGTAGCCTTCTGACTTCTCTTCTTTACCTCCTTATCTTCACGGCCATGCAATCAAGATGTAACTAAAACCTTCGTGCATGGTTGTAGATATAATTCTTCCTATTATTCAATCGAAATGGTTCCTTCATTTCTGTCCCAACCTACCTCATGTTCGAAAGACAAGCCAAGCCCCATCACAAAATGTAGTTACAGTACATCTAGAGCTGTCACGTGTATCCTCTCCGAATATCTTAAGTCTCACGTGAGCATCTCGACAACTTTTTCTTATGGATATGCTTTCTCCCATCCCACGAGAATGTACGCCTACAATAATCGGGTACAAGATGGTTTTTCTGAGATTCCGGTATGGTTCGTAGATTGCAACAAATTCCGCAAGCTCTCATGCAGACTCTGGTATCCAAACACTCACAGCGAACGTTACATTGCACAAATCGTATGACGGCATGAAAGAAAGCAAGATTTTCATTCCTACAGCTCCAGTATTCTGGTATTGATGATTCTCTAGCCATCTTTGGGGAGGTTTTCCTGCCCACTTTCAAGAATAGCAGCCTAGAAGTGCTGCTTACGTCTATTCTTGACCTCCATCACAACTAATTAAATATCATCCGTGGTTTCAGATGACTTATTGCACCAAATCTAATCAATCTAATGGGCCAAGCTCTGGGGCTGATTCTGTAACTCAAGATGGCCATGGTAAGAGTAGTGTATCCGAGAACGGAATTCACCTGGAGCCGAGATGCTACTTGAAACAGGTACAACTTTCCTCGAAAGCGATATTGATATTGTCTTGATTAATGTGGCATATTTATTAATTTTATGTTCTGCATAACTTTTGGCTGCTCGATATATAAGGTCGGCCCCCGCCACTGTACATAAAGAGGTGTCAATAGCCTTTGTTAGGTCAACAAAAGACTTCAATCAGCCAGAAACACGATGAGTGCTACAAGAATCTTTGGTTTCCAACATGCATCTGACAATTTCTTAGCCATCCAAATAGCTTAGACGAGTAAAGAGACTTATCATTATCTTCTTGCATGTTCTTTCTAGCAGCTAAGGAGTTTGAATCTGGTCGAAAGCATTCTTTTTGGTTCAATGGTTCGGCAAATAACGTTCAGAAAACCCAAGATTACCCTTCTGGGCTTCAGATCCTGTGGAGACTATCCAGTTTTTATTTGACCATCATCCCGTCTTTCATTCATTTCAATTGATGCAATGCGTCTTTCAGCTCAAAACCCCATTTTAGCTCAGCAGTTAGTTGACTAGATTGGCCATACTTCTTTGTACCTAGGTAGCAGTTACAAATGGCTTTGAGATCTTCCTAGGATCGCTTTTCCTCGCCGTTGTTATCTCTATTACTCTGGATCATATCAAGCCCGTGCATTTTATTCTCTCTGTGTACCCAACTTGTCGCCTATACTGAGATAATTACTTCTTTCATATGTGTAAACACAACCCTTCTCTTTCAATAAAAATCGTTCCTCTGTCAGAACTCTCTCGATTTTCTTGCTATTTGAGCGACATTTGAGTGTTCATGTAGCAATTTGATCCGCTTGAGTTCAAACTTAGGACTGTGAACTCACTGAACTACAAATAATGATTGATGACAGTATGAAAGCTACCTTTGGCTTCCTGGGCTAGTAGGCTGAATTGCTGGAAGGGGCTTACTCCAGGGCTGGACTGCTTTTAGTGGCGCCGAAGAACTAGTAAGCTGAGATTAGTGGTTTATATTGAATAAGACAAAATGAGGCTTACAACGTTTTGGCGCGCTCTTTGATGCCGCTGTATGATCACAGGTTGTTATTGGTCGAGTGGCATTGAAGACTTGAACTGGTTTTTATGAGAGAATGTCAGTGAATAAGTCATGTCAGGCCAAGTCAGGGGCTTGATTATAGAAAGAATCTCAGCCTACCATTTCAACCTTTGGTTTTGGCCCAAGGTGTTCTTCGAGTGGGACAAATTTTATCTTCATTGGATAGTACATGGGCTTTGTTTGCCTGACTTTGATTTTCGGTGTACTCGATTCGGCTCTTCCTCTTTCAACCTTCAAACCTTCGAAAATCGGCCAATAAAATGGAGACTGTTACGAAAGAGCTGCAATATGGCTGCTGCTATCCCCATACAACCAGTATCTCCATATTCTAGGCAGTTAGTTTTTGACGTGTATCATGTCATATCGAAGGATGTTCTCACCCAGGGCGAAAGCTTATGTTTTCCAGCCGTACCTGTCTATATCCAAACCTTGAAAGGCGATTCAATTGTTGATGCGTACAAGGATGCAATCAAATGCTTTTTGAGGAACGTATCAGATGCGAACATGAATGATAATTATATTGAGAATTTTTCGAGTTCTAGGCGCATAGAATCTTTCGGTCACTTCCTGTGTTTATCTACTGGAAATATGACTTTTTGGACTTTGAAAATATCCTTCAAGTAAGAGAATCTCGCTGTAGCTTCAACTGGCAGATCTTAAACGATAGCAGATGCTCAGGGACATTGATAAATACAAGCTAACGGCGAATTTGACAAACTATATGATATTTGCTCCAAAGATACAGAAGAAGGTTGACCGAGATTTTTGAAAAACCTATAGCCCCAGTGGAAGTGTTGTCAATTCGAAGAGAAATATGGATAAGATACGAAGACGTTTTAGTTCCGTTGCAAGCTACAAATGGTAACAAAGTATGAAGGCATTCCACTCTATCCACAAACGTACTTGGAGACAATATACCTAATCGTACGGTCTTGTACTTGCAGTACTGCCAGGCTTAGTGAGCTAAGTGTTGAATACGACTGGATTCCCGACTAGAAAAAGATACCACCGAAAAAGAATCTCGGAGATTCAGATAAGTTCTATATTAGATCAAGGATCATGTTATATTTGAAGCTTGGTGTACCATCCAATAGGACAATTCATGAGAAGCAGATTGGCAAGAAAAGATCTTGTACCCAAGTAGTTTGGAAAATTGGTTGCGAAAGCTGGTAGTACATTAAGTGTGGGGAATACAACGCAAGCTCAGATCGATGCATGGAAACGGTACTTGATTGTTCAGAGCACAGTTGAAAGAACACCCCTCTTATAAATGGTTGCAGCTCAAGGTATAGGGGAGAGCGAACTGCGTACGGTGCAAGATATTCATTCTGGCCAACAGAACTGTTGAGGTAAGTGTCTTGATACTTCCATGATACACAACCGTTAACGTCAGGGTTCAGGTAAATCTACATGCGGTAACACTCATATCGCTGGTACTGTTTCAGGACGAGACCAGTCATTATCCACTATCTTTATGTAACTTAATCTCGACTCCAGTTGAGCTGTTAATTCAAAATTTTGCTATTGGATCTAGCACCAATGATAAACTATGTCTCTAAAACAACATCGTAAGTCCACGTCAGACTGAAGCCTGGAATTTATGTGTGGCAGTAGCAAATAATCCATATATCTTCTACGATCATTCACATCAATAGCTTGTGGAGGAAATGTTCGCAATTGAAGCCTGCAGCTTCTAGTACTTACGTGATAACGTCTCTTCTAGCAGAATGCTGCCGACAGTTACCTACATAAGCCGATTTTAGAGCCAGGTCTACATTAACAAGCATTATTATACGTATCTTCGCCTGTCAAAACGCCTTCGTAACCAATTCACAGCTATCATAAATCGAGTTATTGATCCGGAAGTGATGTGCTATTATATACAAGGCGAAATCCAATGAGAAAAGCCAACCATACCATCAAATTAGTGAATATTTCCCAGTAATCTCTCGCTATGTAGATGGTTCTATGTTTTCTGCATGTACAACAATTAAATGTCAAATCAATAACCTAATCGGAACTCATGGTATGGATAAATAAATTCAACCTCTATATTTACTGTTAAGAGGCTACATAGTATGGATCATACTACCAATATATGAGACAGACTTGTTTAATATTAAACTCTCGCGAACCTACGCCATCTGACGAGATTATCTAGTCCACAACTCTGACTAGGAACTAGGATACATTCGGCCTTTTCTGGGTTTAATGTGAAGGCCATAATGATCCAGTCAGTCTGCTTTGTATATCTTGGATACAAAAGTTGTATTATAGTATTCTTCCAATAATTCCACCTCCTAAAATATCCTTTCATTTTTATTGCCCTTGGTCAACAGCTTTCACTCATTCATCAGATGTATGATACCATCCGGTCCGCATCTTGCTTGGTTACCCAATGAGGTTCTTGATTACTAACTGTGCAATTGAAGTAACCCCTCCATTCGGAGTGCTGGAATTTGGTAGCTATAGCCCTGTGTGAGTCTTATGCTGTGGCTTGTGGCCATGAGCGTATCTTTCAAAACAACCTCTGCAAGAAATTCTCTCTTGTTACTCCGAGCCGACTTCCTCTAGTCATCATACGCCATAGAGTTGGAGGATATCTAGGTGCAGTATGTGATTAATCTAGAAAACTGCCGCTGTGTATTTTTTAGCAGCACCGATAGATTAGTTACCGCATCCCTTTCACTCTCCTTTATCAAATAGACCTCGTAGTGGCAGACCCACCACTATATCCAGCCACCACTTTCATATGCGTCTTATGACATTAGTTTGTGGTTTTCCTACAAAAATACATAATTTGGTTCAACATACTTCTGTTCATTACCTAGCATAGCACAGTCAAGGTGGAGTTTAAATTCAATTTAGGTTCCAAGTAGACCTGGCTCACAAGTATAAGTTTCTTCGTCGTGTTAATGATGTCTCAGATACTCTGGCACACTCGCATCTCTGATCTAGTATTCACATCGCAGATAAAGAACTCTTCCCCTGACGAGCTGTTTGAAGTTCTACATGATATGTTAGAAACAGCAGGCAAACTGCATTTAGGTGAGTAAGCGTTGTGAGATTGTGATTAAACATACATATTCATTAAGCTCGACACAGATAAAGTTGGTGTATTTGAGTATCTTCACTCTATCAGCCTACCACGTCATCCGGAGGTAGCATATGGAATTTATCGAAGCACTGCGATCTCACAGCCCACCTTGTGGTCATTAGATGATATTTATCTTAAAGGCGGGATTTTTTCTGCGCGAGTATGTTCATCAATCTACGATGATCATTCCACACATTGTACAAACTCTATAAGGCTGCTGAGTTGTAATACTTGTGAGCTTGATGCACAGAGGAATGGGGGCCTGCTCAGTAAGCTGTGAGTAAGCGCCTGCGATGAAACCATAGTTTATGTGCCCTATCCGCAGTAAGTGTAATCTATTTGTGCCTCATGAGCAGTGAACCCATCATCTGCCTTTAACACCTTCATACCAGCTATATGTAAGTAATTTGCTATAGCAAACTATTGGTATTGAACACGATACTCAACCAATACACGGAGACCAGCAACGCATCCCATGCATCTCTTCCCTGCTCCGCACAAATTCACTTTCTACTTCAATTTCCACGAACCATCTGAGCCTTACGATTTAGTCCCATGAAGTCTTTAATTTGGTGCTAATTCAAATATCGAATTAGCACAAAAAATACAGAGAGGAAGCAGTGTATGTGGCGGGGGGTAATGGAAGCACATGTACAGCAACTGGAATTATGAGATCAATAAAGAGTATTGCCAGTTATCACTGAAGCATAGTAGCACCTGTGATGTGATGGCAATTATTTACTGTGTGATTTATCAATCCTCTATTAATGGGCCCCACCGTGAAAAACATGTTGATTGAAATTGTAAACACATTGATTTCTATTATCTAGATATCGAGTACGGAAACAATACCTTTTAAGACATTGATTTCTTAATCTTAAGGGAAAACGATTTTAAACATGTCAAAAGCTATCAAGGCTTTAAGAAAATTTAGATGCACCATTCGGCTATTTCAGTGGGGAATCAATTGCAAAAAGGGGTATTGATGGGACATCACTTTGTCATGTTTTGCACATCAAATGATTGAAGAAATCGGTTATTATTATTTATATAATGTAGATAAATAAAATATCTAATATAAAGGTAAAGTATGTGTAGGTGGAAAAGCAAAGTTCCATTATCCCCTCGAATTTGGCATCATGAGGGAGGAACTTTGAAATCGAAAACACTGGGACACTCTGATTTGACAAAGTAGGTCTTCCGGACTTCAATATTCCACCAGAAACATCTAGGTACTCGATGTTCAATCTGGTCATTTTGATCTGGACTGGTGAGACTTAGAGAACCCCACAATGAGAGTAGGTCTTACCGACTCAAGACCATGACTGGGGCGGCGAAAAAAAGGCTCTTTGAAGAATGAAAATTGACCATCAGCAGATAAAACAATACCAAATGAAGTGATACTGACCGGTCACTGAGCCTTGTGGCTCGCCGAGGAGGTGTGTTTACAGATGCATCGCCGATGACAGTTAGAAGTTTCTGTCACCAGCGACACATCTATCTGGGGATGGCGCGGGTTTATGTTTTCGGGTGGTAGAATTGTGGTACAAGACTGTGTAGGATTCAATAATTAGTAAGATAGTAGAAGCATGTATGATATAGAAGAGTATGTGGAAGGAGGAAGTACCTTGGAGGGGGGTCGTCCAAATTTGGCAGGACCTGAAGAGAGAATTTGAGGATTCTGTATTGTATTGGAGATGGTTTAGAATTGTGCCAGACTGTAAATCATGATCTATTTAAGCAAAGAAGAAAGAAACAAGCGAGCTTCAAACTAAGGGCAAGGCCTATTCTTCAAGTCTGGGCCGCATTCGGCTTGTGGTCCCGTGGCTTGGTCCAGTTTCCTTTCGAAACCCTTGTATCAGACCTCAGAGATTAGATGTAAATGACTTCCACATTACATCAGGTCTCGCTGCGCATGATCACTTCTATTGGATTCTATTATCTTGTCAGGAATATTCCATTCCGAGATCTACCATTCGTCCCTTGAGTTTCTTCTCTTGCTCTGATATCCTAGCTTTGACTTCAATTCAGTGAAATGCCTTATAGTCCTATCCCTCTCTGCTGATTTGATTAAAACAAGTAAAACCATTACGATGGAGTGGCATGTACTAATTAATAATTTACTAGCATGTTCTCCATCCACGCCACTTATTTTAAGAGGCCAAATCACTATGGATACTTAGTTAAGGTACTCTTTTATTTTAGAAACCCTCGAACTAAACATCCAAGTCTATACCTCCAACTCTAGCAGAATGATGTTCTGATCTACTGGATCTTTAAAGTGATACTTATCCTACTTGCTAGCCACACCTCTCTTCGTTACCCACACCAAACTCTTAAATCGGATGTTCTACTCTCGGTGAAATTATCAAGTTATCATGTTCTTTTTGTCCATGCTAACTTTATTCTTGGCCATCCGAACAGGAGCTGCCTAATGAGCAGAAAAGAAAAGTAGACCTTTGTCAATACTCAATCAATTACCCCGCATGAACAAATCAGTGAGTCAATACAGATTTCATATTTCACTATCTTCTATGATTTTTTTGGTCTCTAGCCGACCTAATATTGCAGATTCTCAGGAATGCTTTGATCAACAAGAAGAAACTACCTTCGCGGCGATGTTGCCAGCAGATTTATACAACAGATAACTACTACAAACTATCCACTTAACGGTATCTTCGGCCCGCATAATTCTACTGTCGAAGAACTCTCCCGTTCTGGGATCTCTACCTAGCAGTAGCCACGATACGAGCGGTCTTCCCATTCTACTCCTTATGATAGATATACAGGGTGGACATCAAGATGATTTCTTCACGGGTTCTTGAGCAGTGAGCCTGAGCCATAAAGGGAACAGACAACACAAATCGGCAGAGGATACGATGTTCAATACTAGGATTTACACTCATAACTCACCACCAACCGTGATACTTCTGCACAAGGGTTAGCCGCTCCCTCTTCCCATATATCCGCTCATTATCCCATGTAGTCGGCCGAAGTAAACTTCGATTTAATGATGTTCCTGGAACATCTGCTTCACAATGAATGAATAAAATGAGTTAGAATCTGAAGTTATGAAAATTCAATGCCTTTCCATAATTTAGCATTAGCTGAAATTCATCCGACCCCCTCTAAAGGTTTCAATATGCGCTATTCTATTTCGCATCTCAGCTCTCCAATAATCCGCAGGGGATTCTAGATAGCCTCCCGTTCTATCGGTCAGGCTTGATACGGAAGCTTTGAAAGTCAGGGATTGCCACATCAGTTTGGCCCCATCGTTAAATACTCGCCAGCCATAGGGTTTCCCTGAACTACCAGAAGCGTGTCAAACCTAATCAGGTAAGTTGTTTCAGCGAGCTTCACAACTATCTCGAGTTTTCATCCACAATCGTGGAGACTGACATATACATAAGGGAAGACAAGAATTTGACGAGAAGATGGCCTAGCGAGTAGCTCGCTGTGTGAAATTATGAAAAGAGAGTCGAGATCAATACAAAAATAGCGCTTCCAATATTTCTTCTTTACTAGAACTGCTTGAAAATAGGACATTGTCTAAGAAATTGCGAGTCACAACTAAGCGAGCTTTTCGATCTCACAGCTCAACAGCCTCCCCAGATACCATCTATATGAATCTTACCTCAATAGTCAGCATGCACCAGACGCGATACACTGACTGACCGGAAAATCCATAGTCCAATTATCTCTCCCCGCAAAATACCACCACAAACAGCAGAGCAGAAGCCATCCAAACCTCCCACCCCATTTCCTAGACCACAAACCGTGACCTTGAGCACAGAAACTCTTCTATAGCGAATCTAGAAATCGCAAAATATCTTCCCCAAAGTCCTGTAACCAACATCTACTTGTATCTTCCAACGCCGCCGCAAACACCCCCTGACACGCTAAACTATTTTCCACATCCAAACACTCATACTACTTACATCGCCTTTATATAACAGCAATTTAACCAAATCATTATATCTATATCTATATCTATACCTACCGAGACAATAGGATCAGCATCAACATCAACTTCCAGTCCGATCTCAAACCATCCACCCAGCCCCCAATAATCATACTGGTATCCTCATGATTTTTCATTGGTATAAAGAGGGAGCCCCCCGGTTGTGGTCACCGGTTTGATTCATTGTGTATCAATCACATCCGTAACTTTGAGACATCAAGGGGTTTGCTGGATGGCGAGTAGCTTTGAGGCTTGGGTTATGTGGCAATACTTACATGTCAATCTCGCCTTCGCAACTGGTCCATACATAGCATAATTAGCCACGCCAGCTTGACAGACAACCCTAATACAGAAAGTATCTCTCAAACCTCAAACCCGCTGGTGACCAGATTAGTGAAAATTGTATAACACCCGTCAAGTCAATGCCCACTTCACCCCACATCACATCACTCATGAGTTACTCATTACATCACATCCAACATTAAGACACATCCAAAATATTGCAGACAAATCCATTAACGTCAAGTCGGCGACTTCGCCCGTCTGACCTAGGTATCTATCTATCTGTCTATTCCCCTCAGTATCAAGAAAGTAGCCATTAAAACTCACTTGACTCACTGACGAATAACCATCTTTTGAATCACTTGATTCCCATCTCTTCCTTCACCATCTCGTATACCCAACCAACCCCGGGCATGCATTCTGCATATATCCTCTTATGATGATGATGATGATGGTCAAAAGCTCACCACTAAGACAAAGGACCCAAGCCGGTCGATCATTGTCAAAGCTTTACATGTTTATAAACTCCTCCTTCCTGCCTCCCCCATCCGACCATACCGTCCGTTCATTGCTTCCGGGATTCATCCATTCCCAGTACCTATCAATCCAACCACCCATCCTCCCACTCCCAATACAAGAATTTTTGGTGAAGGCAATTGATCAATCTCCCAAACACGTCATATCTCTTCTCATCATCCATCCCATCATCAATATCATCATCCGTGAGAAACCTTAAGAAAATCGAAAACCCGGCATGCATTCTTCGCAGAAAAAGCTCGACTGAAACGTGGTGGTGTAAGGGTATTGGCGCGGGATAAGGGGGGTAAAATTGTTGTAGGGGGATAAGGGGATCTATTTGTACAAAGTAAGGTGTAGATAGTGCTATGGTGCTGTTGGTGCTAGAAAAATAATTGGGACTGGGGAATCGAAAGTTTCTCCTGCCATATCGAGTGATATGACTTTTCCGTGGTCGGTACAGGTGAGTGTAATTGTAGGAGAAAGGCCTTTCGATTATGAATAGATGAACGAATGGACAGACAGGTTCTGTGGATTCGACGATGTAAAAAGAAGGGTGGTGGAACAAACAAATTAACGTAGGTCGAGGACAATACCCCTCTGTAAGGACCAATCGTTGTAAAAAAAAAAAAAAGAGAGAGAAATCGCAAGGGAAAAAATAACATCGGCATTCGTTGAGCTCTATCGGTATTTCATGCGCCGGCCCTAAGAACGGACATTAAAAGGTGTAAAGGACGCGTTTGATCATTAAGGTGTCCGATCAAGTTTGAATAGTCCCTGTAACACCACCAGTTTGACGCTTGACTTGCTCACGAGCCCAGCGTGCAGTATCGATGGTTCTGCTTTGGAATTCTCTATTCGACTTTGTCTCCTTAATCATTGACATGAGCCATTCAGCGCGGTAGAACGAAGAATACTCGCCGCTAGGGAAAGAATCGGCAAGATCGCTAAGTCGGGTTAGTACATGCAAGGAATACAAAAGTTACAGTTAGGGGTACATACCCAATGACACCCATAGCTGATCTCATAAGAGCATCACTTCGGTGTTGATCGATCCAGATGGTGTTAAGAAGGGCAAAGATTGATTCAACATAAGGACGTAGCAGGTCATCTGTATTGTGTTAGTAAAGCAGATCCGCGGTATCGATGCGGTGACGTACTTTTGTTATCCATCTTCATGGCACCGATAATACCACCCCAAGCATCCATGATCCCTTCTCTCAAAGAGATGACATAATCGAACATCTCATAGGATCCATCAGGGCTAGCTTGAACACCAGCTGCTTGTTGAAGAACCTGAGCAACGACAGACAAGTATGTCTCGAAGTGGCCACCAATAGCACCTGCGATATCTCCAAAGCATTGAAGAATGGCAGGCTTGAATTGGTTGGCAAGTGCGGTACTCTGTAGATATGTTAGATTTGAAATTGGTTTGGGGGAAGGTGGATGGTAGAGGCATTCGGGCACTCTCCAATCCACAAAGATAAATATTTTTTCCAAGACATACCCTCAAATTGTTCAATAGATAGTTCATAAATGCGTCACAATATGGTTGACATGGTGGACCCATGGAGCGGGTGATGTCGCTGACGAGACCAATGGCCATAGAGCACAAACTTGGCTCTTCCTGGTTACCCAGAGCATTATAAAGGAAAGGAGCAAATGCCTCCATGTAGTTTGCGAAATCTTCCTCGAGAGCATTTGCCAAACTGCTAACAGTGGCAAAGACTGCATCAGGAACACTTGATTTTGGTCCAGAGGCACTGAGGATTTGAAGTAAGACAGTCATGATTCTGTCAGCTTGAGGAGTAACCTCCTTCTCGAGTCGTGAAATAATAGCTAACAAGACAGTGCATAAGCTGACTTGCATCTCCTCAAAGGTGATCTTGTCCTCGACACTGACAACTTGAGATTGTAGAGGAAGGGTGTTCTCTAATCTCTTGATGATGATGTCTGAGAGTTGACCAACGGATGTAAGACTGTCATTGGCAGCATTCATGACAAAGGTGTTCAGAACTTCATATGCAGCGGTCCTCAACGCATTATCGGCATCAGGTCTTTCGGTAACCTGAAGAAGTCTCGAGATGCTTTCATTGAAGTGAGGTGAGATGGGGTTTTCTTGGCAGCCAATATCACCCGAGAAGCGCTCAGCAAGGTTCATTAAAGCCCAGCAGCATGAGCCTGCCATCTTAGGACTGCTAATAAGACCTTCGAACAAGGATGCGATCAACTTTGGCAAGTGGTTGACTGGATCGATAGCCTCTGAGCACGCTTCAGTGATACGACCAAGAGCATATGCAGCGGAGTCCTTCACGTGAATGGATTTATCATCCATCATGCTAATGATGACAGGTAGAGCTTGCTTAACAATTGGCTCGAGGGTCTTCTCATCTGGACCTTCCATAATGGCACCAAAAGCAGAGACAGCAGCATCACGATCATGCCAATCATCTCCTCGAAGTTTTTGTTCAACGAAAGCCAAAACGGGCTGAATGACCAATGAACCAACTGCTTGCGCATATAGTTGTAAACATTGGTAGGCGGCACGGGAGATGTTGTATTCATCATCAGCAGCATCCTCATCCTGCTTACACAAAAGGTGCAAAAGAACAGGTACAACTTCATTCGTTGCAACCTTGCTGAAGTTGTAGAATGGTCGCATCAAGGAAACATCTTCAACCTGTTATGTACGTCGTTAGCAGGATTCCCTAGTGGGGTCTAGGATATTGAAATCTTACCTGGGCATTGTCATCTTCGATAGCAACCTCCTCTTCGCAAACGGTACTCCAGAATTCAACAGCAAGCTTGGCCACATCTTCCTCTTCACTCTTCATTCCCATGATGGTGAGACCGAAGAGGGCCTTCTCCATGTAAAAGCGCATCAAGTCATAATACAACGACATGATTCTATTGAGACACCCAAAAGCACCCTGTTGTATCCTAGAATCGCCAGCTTGTGTGGCCTCGCAGATCACCTGCATGATATAATTTCGTTCGCCTTCATTCTTGAAGTTGCTGTCCACAAACTCTAATGAATTACCAAGAGCATCAATAGCTGCTAGTCGCACCTCCAAGTTAGGTTCTTCCTTTCGGGCACCCTGGACAACTGCGGTTAAGATAGCATTAGAATGTTGTACGAGACTCTGTCTCAATTCAGCATCTTGAGTTTCGCAAATGAATCCGAGAGTAGTCAAAGAAGCCTGTTTGAGATGATCGGTACCCTCTCCCACATTGCGCACCAAAGCGGGCATAAGTTCTGGCCATTGATCCCTAGGCAGTTCGATGGCTGCTATCGAGGATATAACTTGCGCAGCGGTTTGACCGGCTTGGTTATTGTTTGATGATAAAGCTTGAAGGGTTAAATCCTTCACACGCTTCCTAGTATCCGGATCAACCTGCAGCCATTTATCTTGTAATTCGCGTTGTAGAGCATATTCGCGGGCTGTGAAAGCGTTCTTGAGGGCAATACCAGCAGCAGCTCGAACGGGACCTTGTGCCTCTTCATTTGCTAACTGTTCTACGAGGGTGACGAGATATCCTGACTATATCCAAGGGAGCGAAAAAGTCAGTAAAAGGAAGGTCATGGAAGGTCATCGATGGTGCGGTCAAGGCTGTGTGGGGGAACTCACAAAGTTGGCTTCGGCAGCTTGAGTGAGCTGTTGCTCAGCAGCAGAACGAGTAGCATTGTCTGGATAATAATATTAGTACAATAAGATCCAAAGATCTGGATCACCCTTTGAGACAAATTTTGGTGATTGGAGGGGAAGTACTCACCTGCTGCCAAGGAATTGAGCAAGACAGAACCAACGTCCATCTTTACAATTCCCAAGTGGTTTTCAAGGTATTTTTGGTAGATATTTTTATTATTGGAAAAGATATGTTTCTATCTCTCAACACTATAATCAGCTCCTTGATGTTTTGATGAGGTGGTTGAGAATATTCAACTGGGGGGGGGAGAAAGAGGAGGAGGGGGGGGGGGGGTTGTGTTGATCGCAGATGGAATTTTGCGGTTGTTGAAGAAAGAGATGATTGACTTGTGGGTTACCTTGGTGACGGTTGATTGTAGTGGCAGTGGTGGTGATGGTAGTATGGTGGTGGTGGTAACAGTAGTATGTATGGTATGTATTCACAAGGTCGATTCCTTTTTGCGGTTTATTGTCTTTGCTAGGTTACCAAGCCAAACCAAACCAGACCAGACGAAACCAGACTGAACTGAACTGAACTGTACTGAACCAAACTGTCAAGTCACTAGAGGTAGAGGTAGGTCCCTTTTAAAAGAAGAGCAGATTATTATTTTGAAAAGAGATCTTGATATCTTCTTTTTGACCTTTGGAAAGAATTATGGGAAGTAAATGAATGAATGTAAAGAATCAACAGGTTCTTGTAGTTAATGGTGAGAAATGAGAAATTTTTATATCTCAGGTTTGTTTAGAATTTGATGTCCAAGGTCAACAATCTAAATTTCCTTCTTGATCAATAATGGAGCGGTGTCTCCCCCACCATGTGAGAGATATGATTGGTTCGGTTAGGTTCATAATGAGTAATGCACGTGATATTAGTCAAAATCTCACATGGAAATCTCCGAGTGTTTATCTCACTTTCAAACCCTCTTTAGGTGATTTACGCCTTTTTATACTGCTTTAAATCATTTTATAATTAATACATATAAATAATATATAATCATAAAACGAACCAATTATATAAAATTAAAACGTTAATCTTTATAAAAGTCTAAAAAAGTTTAGGTGTATTTTTAATAAAGATATAAAATCATAAATAAAAAGGCTTTAAAGAATATAAATAATACTATTTAATAATAATTTATTAGAAAAACTGTTTTTATTCTATATTTTGTTAAATTTTCAATATAATAATTCGGTATATTATTAAATTATAAAAGTATTATTAATATAATAATTATATCCTTTAATGAAAATATAAAATTTTAGTTAAAAATCTTCAATAATATAATTGTACCTTTTAATAATAATTTATTATAAAAATATTTATATTATAAAAAAGCTTTCGTTTTTTAGTATTTGTTAAATTTGCATTATAAGCATTTAATATATTGTTAAATTTATAAAAGTATTATTAATCCTATAATTCTTATTATTTGTAAAAATATAAACTTTTTAATTAACGATTTTCAAAAATATAATTGTACCCTTGAATAATAATTTATTATAAAAATATTTATATTATATAAAAGCCTTTATTTTTTATTATCTATTAAATCTATATTATAAGGATTTAGTATATTATTAAATTATAAAGGAATTCTATTAATATTAAAATTATTCTTATTAATCTTTAAAAATGAATATTAATATTACAATTTCTATTAATTTTTGTTTACTACTATTAACTTCTGCCAATTTCTATTAATTCCTATTAACTTCTATTATTATTTAAAGATTTCCAATACTATTTGAAAAACATTTACAATTATAAAACTTAATTTTTATTAATTATTATCTTATAAACTTCCTACAACTTTTTAACAATTTTTACAACTTTTTAATAACTTTTGTAACTTTCTAACCATTTCTATATAAAATACTTATAATAAATAAAAAATAATAAATATCTTTATTGATTTTAATATTTGATTAATATTATTTTGATTTATATATTCCTATAAACTTTTACAAACTTCTATAAACTTCTATTGGAATATAAACTAATAAACTTTTAGTATAATAATATTCTATAATAATCATTTAATAATATTAACTAAAAACGTTTTATAATATTATAATAAATAAATAATAACAAAATTTAATAATATTAATAATTATATTTATAATATATTTCAATATAATATAACTACTAAAATATTCAATATTAATTATAACTATTATATAAAAGAATTGATATTATTCATTTTGTATTGTATACGATTTAAAAAACTGTATTTATCTTTATAAACAGTTATTTAATAGTAAATACAAGTTAAACCAAAGCGAAACATTTATTATTATTTTTGGATTAAATAAATTTAATATTCAAAACTAATAATATAATACGAATTGCATTTTTTCTTTTTTAATAATAACATTTCTAATTTCAATTCCATTATATAAATAATATAATTAAAATCTCTTTATTTTTTAAACTTTAAAATACTTTAAATATTGTTATTTATATATCATTATTTACTTTACTAAACAGATAAATATAATACTTTGGATTTAATTAAGTTTTAAAATTAAGTATAATACTTTATATAACCTTTTTACATTTCTTCAAAATCCTTTTTAAATATTATAATTCCTTTTTTAATAATTGGAATAAAAGGAGTAATTAAAGAAAAAATAATTAATAAAGAAAAAGCAATTGGTAAAGGAGGAGTAATTAATGAATTTCCATTAAAATTACCTTCTAATCCAAAATCATTTTTATATCTATTAAATCCAAATTTATTATTTTTATTAGAATATTGATTTAATAAAACAGAGTTTAATAAAGCAAAGCTATTATTGCGATAATTAAGTATTGATATATATAGAGAAAGAAATAGCATATAATTAAAAAAGATATTAAAAAACTTTAGTATTAATATTAATATTAATATTAATATTAATGTTAATACTAATATAAAAAAGTTTTAACGAAATAAATTATTCAAAGCTATAAATACATTACAACTTTTATTTATAAAAAAGGGATATACATTTTATAGAATATATAGATTATAATAATTATTATTAGTAAATATATAATATACAAAATAATAATAGCTTTATAAATATAATCAAATAAATGTATTATATATTTAATTTATAAACCAATTAGTTTATAAACATTAAAATAACTTCCTTATTATATTCAATATTCTATAAATAAACTAACAATCAAATATATAATATTATAAACAAATTTAATAAGAATTAAGTTTAATAAAGTTGATTTTTTATTTACAAAATGTTTTAAAAGTTAATAGGAATTTATAAATTAAAATAAGAATTGGTTTAAATTTACAAATTGAATATAAGATTAATATTTTGCTTGCTTTTTCCGTTTGTTATACAAAAATAATCATTATTAAACCAAAGAATATTTCAATTTTCACAATCTAAAAATATTAATATCTAATATTTATTAATTCAAAAGTTTATAGAAGTTTACAGGAATTTATAGAAATTTGTAAGAATTGTTAAGAATTATTAGAAATAGTTAAAAATAGCCAGAAATTAATATAAATAAAGCAAATAATTATTACTATTGTTAAATTAATACTTAATACTTTATTATTCGATTAAGATTATTTTAATAAAAAAATAAATAGTACATTAAGAATCTATAAATTAAAAGGAATTTTTGAAATATATATTTTTATATAGAAAAGTTATTAATAATATAATATTAAAAAGAGGATATTCGTTATTACAAAAATGTTACAATTTATAAACCTTAAGTTTTGGCTTTTAAACAATATAATTATATATCATTAAATAATATTATAAATATATAATATATATGAAAATAATTGCAAAAGTCCATTCTCTATATTGAATCTATACCGAAATAATACAATTATTAATTGATTTAATATTATTAATTAAATTATTTGAAAATAGCTGAATTGTTACAATTTACCCTATATGAATGCCTAAAATGTTTCAGATCTTTTTAAAGATTGTATAATCTACTCTACATAGCTTTTATTAGCTAGTTTATAGAATTTTTTTTTTTTCGTTTTTTTATGATTATGTAATCGTAGAAGGGCCTGAGGATGAGATAACCGAGTGTTATGTTTACTGCGGACTAGATATGTTTGTAGGTGTGTGTGTAGATAGATGTACGTGGGTATAGATGTGGGTAGAAAGACAATTGAGAAACTCATCTTTTCATTCTTTTTTTCCAGAGGTAAATACAAACAAACACAAAACAAAGTAGAAGAGTAGAAGGGTAGAAGAGTAGAAGAGTAGAAGAATAGAAGAATAGAAGAATAGAAGAATTAGAATAATATCCAAGAAACATAAAATGCATCTTACCCTTATTAGCTTAGCTTAGCCTTACATTATCTACCTACCTTACCTACCTTACCTTACCCTTACCCTTACCCTCATCTGCCCAAGTACATTGGATATTGGATACATGGTATCTATACCTACCTCTAGGTACCTACTATGTACTATGTACTATGTACTATGTACTAGGTGTATACTACTGAAGTACTAATAAGTATATATGTGTGTGTATATAATAACAATAAGGAATTCACTGATTCAAATCATATCTTCATCATCATCGTATAAACCCTTTTTATATATTTTCTTCTCATTTAAATCAAATGCACTTTTGATTCGCTTTTCCAAACCATCATGTATCCCCTCCATTAATGAATGCCACAATCAAACCCCATCATAAAGCAAGTGTGCTAAAAGCTACCCCTCTTTTTTCATTCCCTATAAGAGCAGTCTCAAAAGAGGGAGAAATATGGTGGGGAAGCAAGGATAACAAAAGAACCCAAGAAACAATTTATTCACCATTGGCCTTTGCCTCCAAAATGCTCACTGCATCTGGTCCACTCTTTGCTGCTGTAGTAGGTTTGGGAATTGCAAGTCCACCATTTTCCTTGGCTGAATTATCACAATCGAGGTCACTGCTGATGCTGGCACCCTGTTCACCATTGAAGAATAATGGTGCTGTTGGGCTGCTTGCCACAAACTGTAACCATGTTAGATATGTTAAATGGAAGCAATATCCAGGATAGAAAACTTACATTGGAAGCCGCACTCAAAAGAGCAATCAAAGATGACTGAACCACATCCTCATGAATACCCACACCCCACACCTTTTGATTAGAGCCTGCAGCTGTACATTCAATATATGACGCAGCCTTGACATTTGTTCCAGCACCAACTGCATGCTCCTTGTAATCTGCCACCTCAAGATGAATCCCTAGACTCTTCAAAGCATTCGCCAAACTAGAAATAGGTCCATTTCCCAATCCCCTCAATTTATGTTCTTGTCCATCGACAGAAATGACACCTTCAAATCGACGCTTCAGGTTTGTCGTATCTTGCGTCTTACCTGGAAGGGGTGGCACAGGCGAGGCACTTCTATCAGTGCTAATAGAGTAATCAACAAGGCTGAACTTTGGGTTGCTCTTGAAGTATTTCTGCTCAAACAAATCTTGAATTTCTTGTGAAAGGAGTTCGCGGCTCAGTTCATCGGCACGCTTTTGAACCACTTTACTGAAAGCAATTTGTAATCCTCTTGGGAGATCAAGCTCAAGATTTCTCAAAATAATCCAAGCAGCTCCACCCTTACCACTCTGCGAGTTGACACGAATGACAGCTTCGTAATTGCGACCAATATCTTGAGGATCGAGAGGAAGGTATGGTACTTCCCAACGGTTGTCATCTCCATGATCTCCCTTCTTGCGAAGTTGGAATCCCTTTTTGATTGCATCCTGATGAGAACCACTGAAAGCACATACAACCAAAGAACCGCCATAGGGTGCTCTTGGGTGAACTGGAATCTTGTTGCTGATTTCCACAACATCGATAACCCGTTCAAGATCCGAGAAATCGATCTTTGGATTGATTCCTTGTGTGTAGAGATTCAGAGCCAAAGTAACTAAATCCACATTTCCTGTTCTCTCTCCATTTCCGAATAAACATCCCTCAACTCTGTCCGCTCCAGCCATTTGTGCCAACTCCGCAGCTGCAACGGCACATCCTCTATCGTTGTGTGGATGCAAGCTGACGCAAACCTTTTCTCTCTCTGAAATGTTTCTACAGAAGTATTCGATTTGGTCCGCATAGACATTGGGAGTTGACATTTCAACTGTAGCAGGGAGGTTGAAAATGATTGGATTTTCCTCGGTAGGACCCCAAGCTTCCTTGACTGCCTCGCACACCTGGATCACATACTCAGGTCTGCTATCCGAAAAGGTTTCGGGACTGAACTCGAAAGCCCATTCTGTACCGGCATGTTCTGGATCATCTTTGGTAATTGATCGAGCATACTTCGCACACCTAACTGCCAATGCCAAGCCCTGTTCTTCATTCAAGCCAAAAACAATTCTCTGGAAGCACTCGCTAGTAGCAAGATAAATATGTAAAATGGCCTTCTTAGCACCCTTGAGCGAGTCAACTGTTCGCTTCATGAACTCCTCACGACATGGTGAGAGAACTTGAAGCCAGACATCATCCGGTACGGCGCCAGGGGTTTCAACAAGACGTCTGGTGAAATCGAAATCTGTTTGGGAGGCAGATGGGAATGAAACTTCAATTTCCTTATAACCAAGCTCTACCAACATCTTGAAGTATTTCCATTTTAGTTCACCATCCATAGGGTC
Organism: Monilinia laxa; assembly: GCA_009299455.1. Taxonomy (NCBI): domain Eukaryota; kingdom Fungi; phylum Ascomycota; class Leotiomycetes; order Helotiales; family Sclerotiniaceae; genus Monilinia; species Monilinia laxa. Next base: position 240,352 of record VIGI01000010.1, read on the forward strand.
GACTAAACTTTGGTTTCCATCTCTCAAATCTGTGCTGAGCCATCTTGGAGGTTTGTCGATAGTTTTTGATGGCCATTGTCTATCGGGTAAATGAATAGGAGGAAATCGCTTGTATTTTATTGAGGGGTCCGGAAGCCTATGATCAAATTAAATTAGTATATGAATATTAGACTGCAGACTCTCTGCAGAAGTTTATATTGATATTTCCTTCTTATCATCTGCATCATCATCATCGTTGTCGTCGTCGATAACTTACATGGGCATTTTGACGGAATCGCGGGGTTGTGCTGATAATAGCTTTTGTAATTTTACTTTCAAAGGTTTCGCGCTTTATGACTGATAAGTTTGTTTGTTCCTCTGATACGTTTGATGAAAGAGCAATTGAATAAGCCAGCAAGTAATTGAAAGAATTCAACGCAGATGTAAAATCAGATGTGAAGAAGAAGTAGGATTGAATTTATAACAATTTGTTAAGAAGATGTTGAGTCACAAAAATATTAAAAGTCACTCACAGACTCATTCACTCATTCACTCAATCACTCAACCACTCCATCAATCAATTTGATAAACATGGCATGGTGACGCTATTCGAATAAATTTTAAGCCGATTGCGGGGCGAGGGGAAGTTTGAATGATTGACCAATTAAAACTGTTCCCGCTATTTCACCTTAGTTTAACCGATCCATTTCATTATGTTTCTTCATCTTCTTCATAAAAGGTTATTATACGGAAATCCTCGGCCTTTGATTTGATATCAATCCAATCCAATGATCATAATGATCCTTTAGCCGTTCCATTTGAAGATTGCAAGGCGGGATTTATTTATTTATTATTATTATTATTATTATTATTATTATTATTATTATTATTATTATTATTATTATTATTATTTTTTGTTTTGATTTATACTTGCACTTATATTCATCATTGCCAAGGTCAGTTGGTCAGTCAGTTCAGTGTCAGTAGATTGCTAGACTTATCACTATGTATCATCCATGGCATGAATATAAGTTCAAATGATTCCATTATAATAAAAGAAGACAACTATCAACAATTGACTATCCCTATCCTATCCATGGCAATGCCTTTCTATTTCAATATCCTAACTCCCTGCTAAAAGCGAAATCAGATCTCTCTCTCTCTTAGTCCCCGTTTTCACTCTCTTTCTTTCATGCAGTCATGATATAATTTATGTACAAGTGTAGCGGCTTGTGATCTTGTATGTATCGGTATGGTCGGGAAATATAATACAAAGCCCTCCATTCACAAATAGAAGAAATTATTATGTCCGAGAATTGGAGAAAAAAATATGACCATCCACTTGCTATGCACGTTTTGACTTGCCATCTCTTGGATTCTGTGATCCTCTCCCGGGATGGATTCTTCATGGTATTTGAAATGTAAGTGGGAGATGTGTCCCAATTTATCACTCCACATCACCAAGTAAAACTCTCCTCGATAAAATCCACAACTCCATCTTCCTGGACTTCTCTCACGGCTTCTCTTATGCTATCCTGCAAAGCTCCTGGTCCACAAACAGTTACGCACATGGCGCCTATTTGCTCCCTAACTTCGGACTGCAGCAATAAGTTGATATTAGGCCGACCGGGCAACATTTGCACCGTCGCACTCGGGGAATGAATTTCCTTGGGATTCTTTGGTTTTGTGACGAAAAGCTTGATGGTAAGAATATCGCGACGTCCTTGCATACGTAGGATTTCATCCATCCAAGGTCGGACCCATTCGAGATGTTCGACGTCACGAATGATCCAAACGAGGAGAACTTTCTTCGTGGCGATGGTACCATCATTGAAACCTTGGATAAGATGTTGAACGTAAGGAATTTGGTGAGTGATTCCCGAAGAGCCGGCGAAAAGGACTGCATGACCGTAGGAATCGAGTGAATGGTGTCCAGCATATGGTCCTTCAAATGCAGCTTTCAGTTTCAAAGCACGTGGACTCTCAAGCTTAGCCGCGTCAAAGAGACGACGAGTCAAGCCGGTTTGTGCGTGGATGACAAAACTAATATCGGTCGTTTGCCGTTCTAAAAGGAGTTTCTTCTCGTTGCTTGGGAGTTCATCGGGCAAAAGTGGGCGGTGTGCAACCCAAGCAATGGAGAAAGGATGCGACTCCCAAAAATTGAGCTTTTCAAAACGAAGATACGCGTGAGATCCGGGCTTGACGTGAAGTTTCTTGGGAAGGTGCATGGTGACACGGCAGGCATCGCCGGGCATAGCTTCTATGGATGCGGTGGTCCATCCTTTGGTACTGTAGTTGCACCAGACAAGGCGAACCAATCTGAAGACACGATCAGCGACCCAGAGGAATGCGACGGCGCGAATGTAAGGTTTCTGAGGAAGACTTGGGATGTCGCAATGAATCCAGACACCGGCGATGGCTACGGCGGCGAGGATGATGTGAACGTTGAGGAAGGTTTCGTAGAAAGCGTGGCGAACCGGAGATGGAGATGTGAGGAGAATGAAGACAAAGGCAGCGGTGCCTACCATTCCATAAGAGCAGAACGGATCGTGCATGAGTTTTTCCCACACACCGGAGAAGCCTGAATCCGCATGCTGGACATATGCCCAACATGAAGTATGTACAAGAGACTCCAACACGACTATCCTTCCCATCCATCGATGCAACAAGTTGTAGGTATCGAAACTAATTTGAAGCCATCCAATGAGGGGATTGTTGCGTCCGGCCAAGATAACCAGTGCGATCATGTTACACACGGCGAGAACACCTGATCTTCCTCTCAACTCAGCTACAATCGAATACTGATTCTCTCTGCTATAATCAAGGACCAGGGTATAGGCGACATTCATCGACAAGTAAACGATCAAAAGTAGTGCATGCCATCTGGATGGAAGGGTTCCCATGTTAACAGCCGACGACAACTTGAACTCTCGGTTGTGACGTTTACTCCATAAAGGCGCATATAACAAATGCTTCTTGACTTTCCACCAACTCGATCTATTTAACTGGAAATATCTTTGTTGATTCGCGTTGCTATTCATCCCTGTCATATGTCGTATATGCGACTGCGCTCTATGCAACATCCTGAAGACCAGGATGCTCATTGCCATTATTCCTAAACACCACCATAAAACATCTCGTAAAAGGTCATTGACATTTTGGTTGACTCCATTCAGATCGGTAGCGAACATTCCTATGGTGTTGGTAGGTTGTGCAGTTGCCTCGGTTGCGGTGACATCTTGTGAAGTTGTGGATGTTGCACTGGTTACTGCGGCCCTGCGCAGAACATCGAGGGAGCCCATGTCGATATAAGTTTTTGTTTATATACCGAGTATTGCTGTATGTCAAACGAATGTGGGATTGTGTATTGTTTACTATCTGAAACTATGTAGCGGCCCTACTATGTAGAATCTATATAGAAGCAGGTTGGTTGGTTAATGGTTCGGGGTTTTGGTACATGGTCGTTGGGTCTATAGAATTCGCAAATTCCAAGACAGACCTTCGAGAAGGGAATGGATGATATTTACTTACATTAAATAAGGATTCGAAAATAGGTTGTCTTGTTATTGTTCTCTGTTGTATCTGTCGCTTTGTCGCTTGGTGACTCTCAATCTATTGTTCTTGATTGGAAAACAAAGGTGGTGTAACGTCAATAAGGGGCCATGCTACAAAAGCTCTTTGTTTCCAAAATCAAAGTATTCCTGATATAAAAGAATGAATCAAGAATAGAAACGAGTGGATGAGTATGAATTATGATAAACTCGTAATAATGAATGTGAGGGTGAGGATGGGAGTGAACGTGGATGTGGATGTGAATGTGAATGTGAAAGTGAGTATGAGTATGAGTATGAGTATGAGTATGAGTATGAGTATGAGTATGAGTGAGTGTGAATGGGCGAAGAGGAACTGGAGATTGAGAAATGATGTGACAAATCAAAGCGATAGATAGATTTAGTCTTTAGTCTTTAGTCTTTGGTCTTTAGTCTTTAGTCTTTAGTCTTTAGTCTTTAGTCTTTAGTCCCCAGGACTGATGGATTGATGGATTGTTTGTTTGGACTGATGGAGAGCCAAATTAAAAAAAACTCAAAAAATAGGTTTCAGTTGATTTGAAAGAATAAATGAATAAAATAAATAGATGAGCGGAAATAGATAAATCCAAAAAAGAGTGACTGGCTGCTTTGTTTGAAATGAAGATCTTGTAAAAGGAACTAAGAAGACCTCGGGAAGTTCAAGACCAATGTGCAACTGGGCAACTCGGCAACTGGGCAAAAGATCAAAAGACCAAAAGACCAAAAGACCAAGGGACAAGAATAATAAAGGTGGAAAAGAAGATCTGGTGGACGGCGACGGCGAACCCTGATAATAAAGAAAGTTGACGGGTATTATTTTTTGGGCTGTGCTGGTCTTGGTATGAAAAGAAGGTATGGATGGGTATGGGTGGGTAGGATGAATGAGTATGGGTGAGTATAAGTATGAAGTATGGGTGGAGGTAGTATGTATGGGTGGAGGTAGTATGTATGGGTGGATGGGAAGATACGATACGGAGTAGGATAGGTATGAGTGTGGGCAGCGGGTATAATATATATGGGTGGGTGTAGTAGTATGGGCAGAGAAAGAGAGTAGTAGGTGGGGTCTCAAGCATTCTACTATAATAAAGCAGCAAAGGAATGTTCCGTAGAAGAGAAACGTTGATACATTTATTCGAGTACAGAGTACGGAGGATGTAGTATGCAGTATGCAGTATGGAATATGCAGTATGTACCGAGTATAGGACAGGACAGGATGGGACAGTAACAACAATAACAAGAACTACTATGTACCAGTATATCGGATGAGTAAAGTAAACTCTTTTCATCATGGTGGATACCGAGGTGGGAGGAGTTGAGCGCGAACGAGTGAATGGATAAACGAATGAATGAGTGGTGAATCAGATATATTGCATTCTCGTTGGAATTCAATGCAGGGTCGTCAACATGATATCCTTTGCGAATAGCTTCGACTTTCGAAACAAAAGCCTGCCTGTGATCTTTGGGAAAAGCCTGGTGGAGAAGAGAAGATACATTTCAACCAGCTTTCCCCCTCCCGTACCCTAGTTCTAGGTGATGAATGAAACATGGTTTGATTGACTTGGAATGAGTGATGGTGAATAGAGAAAAGAGAGAGCGAGAGGAAGGGTAGGAATGATCCATGGATGCTCGAGTAAATACAACAATAGATATAATAATTATATGTGTGTATATATATTATATATATATATATAATGATACCAAGATGGTTCTAGTAATATTCTCCGTATTCATTCATTCATTCATTCTATCTGCCAATGCTTCTCCCATTAAATTGAATTGCTTACTATACGAATACATATTGACTTACGGTATATTGATTTATCCTACTTATTCAAGTAATTTACGCTGCACTTCCTATCGAGTATTGCTCAGATATGTTAATCTCGTTCCTCAAAAAAGAAAAAAAGTAAGTTGAATGACGGATAGGATGGGATGGGTGGGATGGATGGAATGGATGGGATTGGATTCACTGATAATAATTTGAAGAGGATGGATGGATGGTGGTCCATTCATATCAAATCCCTGCTTCACATCACTCTTTTCACTCTTTCTTTCTTTCTTTCTCTTCTACTCTCCTCTCCTCTCCTCTCTCCTCTCCTCTCCTCTCCTCTCCTCCCCCTCCTCCCTCTCCTTTCGTCTCGTCTCTTGTCACTCATCAACCAATACAGAACCAATACAGAGCACACAACCAAACGCCCTTCAATATAGCCGCAGTGTATCATCCCATCCATCCACCCATCCATTCATGATTCCTTCTTTCGTGGCTGGGTGTTCGGAATGAGGACCGAATACGGTCTGGGATAATGGGCCCGTCATTTAATCTGGATTGAATATAAGCATTATTCTTGCATGCTCTAACCTATGAAGATCCGTGTTCAGGCAAATACCAGACTCGGAAATTGATATGCATACGGGAGTACCATGGGGCAAGAAAGAAGAAAAGATATTCCATACCACCAGACAGTATGCATGCATGCTTTGATCACCAATGAATCCAACAATCATGGTGGCTAATGACCAAAGACAATGAATCATTGGTTGATAGAAAAGAGAAAAGAAAGAAGCAGAGCGAGGCAAATTCTCCAAGATCCTTCTCTGATTGGTTTCAATCGTTTCAATCTTTCCAATCTTTCCAGTCTTTTGAAACCTGGTTATTAATTCATCATTGTATTGGATAGTACGATACCGCTTGCTTTCAAGGTTCACGATCCACTTCAGGGGTAAACCTTCATAAATACAGTCCCCCAGTCCTCCGATGAAATGATGAGACGGTCGGATTTTGACTGGATCATAAATATCATGATAGATCCTTGGATGCCATCCTTTTACCGGGTCGGGTCTATTGACGAAAAGAGAGATGAGTAAATGAAAAGTACAAGGCGAAACGCTTCAAGGGGAAAGAGTTTAAAAGGCGTTAAAACTTAAAGTAGACATGTACTTCTGATGCAAAGAGAGCGGTCGGCTGTCAATTATGAGTCTATGGGACAGTTACTGTCCCTCTTTCTATGCCGTGATGAGACCACAGCTTTCCAGTGCCTGTGAGTTCTTTTATCTGCCATCGATGACACATTGTTGACAGCGGCTCAAAGGTTTGGTGGTTTTTGTGGATTTCCTAATTGCGTTTATGATTGAGGGAGGATGGTCGAGACATAACAGTGACCACATACTTTAGGTGGCTCTAGACCATCATCGATCAAAATTCGCTTGATGGCTGAGGCTGTCTTGAATACGCCAGCTAGCTATATACAGTATCGGTACTTTAGTCAATACCATCATCATCGTACACAATTCAATACCCTCATCCGGGTCATGCATCAGTCTATTATCATAATCAAGAATATCATGCCAGATCCAAGCCTTCCAAGACCAACAGAAGGGACCAAGGCTACCTTTCTCTTGAATTGACTCACCTCTTCCGCCCCTTCCATCCACACATACGAGAATACGAAGTGCAGCAAAAAAACTATTGCTGATCCGATTGAGCTACTTTCCTTACCTAGCTGTATTGTAATCATCTATTCGATGGGATTTCCAGGTAGATGGCAGCATGCCCTCGTACTGTAGTTGGATACTTCAATTCTATCTAGGACTCAGTCGATGGAATCCGATTATCCAGGTCCTTCTTCAGATTTTCCAAGCACTACGACGTAATAACAGATCCCTTCAAAGCTCTAGATTCCAAGGAGTATTGTACGACATAACCCTAGACCCCCGACCCCCTACAAACCCATCCCAAATTCTGCAGCCGCCGACCGATAACCCAGACTAACTGAGAATCCAAAGTAGATACCGGTAAGCGCCAAGCCTATCAAACAGAAACGCCTACTCGTTTCGAAAACGCCAAAAGGAGCGAAGTGGAAATACAATCCAACGGACTCTGACTCCATCCGGGTACTACCTTAATACGTAGAGATACGACCCATGAAAGGATGAAGGACCAAGATCAAAACCTCATGATTATGGCATTATGCCAGATGCTTTATCAGATCATATCTGGTGTAATGACTTATCTTCTATCCGAATAAACTTCATGAGCTCAGTCAGGTCAGACTCGTGGTAGGAGGAAGGTTAGTTTGATTGATCGTCGAATTTGTTGGAATTGATTATCCTAGGATGATTAGATTACTGAACAATGGACACCCAGTGAGGTAGACCGTAGTTGATTATCGATCGAACATCCAACCCATATATATATACATTTTTTCTTTGTAGTAAGAGTAGGAGAAGTCATACTTCAGCCACACATGAAAGACAGCGAGCCACAGCCATGGCCAACATTATCAACAACTTGCGGTGCGGATAAATAAATTACCGATATCAGGCAATAAGGCAATAGTGATTCCGATTTTCAACGAACCTGTAGAAATTCCAAGCTTGTGATGTCTCAATCGTAAATTACTCAGTATCTATTCAAGCAATTGACTCTCCCTTCACAAGTCAATATGGGATCTGGCGCTTCGAAACCTGAGGAACCTCCCAAGGCACAAGTATGGACTAGGTAACTCCTCATCTTTCCTTTCTGTACATGTTCCTTCTAGCAAGCTCTAATAATTTCGTAGTGAAACACCTGTGCGGTTCTCGGAACAACTTATAGATTCTTTACAGTCAAGTTCTGAGGTATGTTTTTAATGTCCTTCTTTGGATCCGATGTTTTTCATTAGACAGGACAGAAAGAGTCTAACATAGCTCAAGTCCGATTCCACCCGCGCCAAAACCCTCGAACTTCATATCCAAGCCCGCGTCGCTAGTGAACTTAAGAAACTCCAAGAGCGTGCCAGCAAAGACTTTGAAGAACTCACCGCTAAACTTTCCACCGAGGAATCCGCGCCCCCTTCCGAAGAGAAATCTGCAGGTGATAGCTTGAGACAATTGGGCAGAGATGCGGTGCAGAAGGATGTGGAGGGGTTGAGGAGAAAGTTAGAGCAGAGGAAGAAGGTGCAGGAGTTGGATGAGGGGGTTGAGAAGGCAAAGAGCGAAGTGGTCAGGTGTTTGAGAGAAAATGATAGGAGGCCGTTGGATTGCTATAGGGAGGTCGAGACTTTCAGACGGGAGGTGAGGAGGTTGGAGGGGAAGTGGGTGGAGGGCATTGTTAGATAAGTGGGAACGTGATTATATGAGAGAGAGAAAAGGATTCGAAGGCCAATGATCATGAAATGAGAGGTCAAATGATGAAAAGAGATCAATAAGGGTGTTTGCGGGTCCACTGTGTATAGAATAGGAGTAAGAGAAATAATGCATGGCATGGAAGTTTGGGCATTGTGTCACTGGATGGTGTGATATATAAAATGCATCAGGTTTTGATTTCACTGTAGTCTTCTGTCGTTGGTTGCAGTAGTAGTTCTCCCGAATTCTGATCCGCCATTGGCTCACTCTTCTCCTTTGCCTCTTTCAATTCCCGTGCTTTCCTCAACCCCTCGGCTCGTTTCCTTTCCTTCCTAGCTTGGGGATCTTCCCAATCCTCTCCATTTTCTCCCACTCTCTTCTTCTCCGCAGGATTCACCGCCTCATTTAGCAATACCCTAAACCTTTCAATTCTTTTCGTGTTCTCCTCAAATCTCTCGTTCGAGATTCTCATCAATGTACCCAGTTGCCCATCATTAACGAGACAAACCCCCTGATCAGATGCCTCATGATACACACCAACTAGTGATTCCAGAGTCAAACCCATACATCTAATCCCCACCATAGGCGTCGCTGGTTCTGAAGTTGTAGAGATCAGGTTCAATGCACCACTTTCCCGGAAACCGGCTTGCAATGCGGCTGATAGAACTTTTTGAGCTTGCTCTAAGGACGCTGTCAGAACGTGAAGAATCTTCTCAGCGGTCAGTATTATTATTGTTTTTTTTGGGGGGGGGGGGGGTAGAACAATGTACAGAACATACCATAGGCTCGAATTTAAAATGTATGTGCCGTAAATCTCTCTTCTTGCTTTCGACAAGAGTAGATGCAGCATCAGCATTGACCTTCATACCCAACAACTCACAGAGAGTCCCTTCGGCTTCTCGTGTGCTCAGTACCTCATCATCTATTGCATCATGGCAAACATATAGCCATTTCCCACCACCTCCTTTGCCTCCAAAACCAGCAGTCTTTTCGGCTCTCACATCCGGAATATCATTCCCCTGTACCCTCAAACCCTCTTGAGCCTGGCTGACAACCTCATTATCTGAGCTCTTTCTCCCTTCTAAAAATACGCTTACTCGCCCCGCACAACTACTAGTCGTGACACAACCTTCAAGAGAATTGATCTCATCGATTAATTCCCGAATACCTTCATCTACGGACCCTTTGGGTGATAGATCATCGTATTCATCTGTTGGAGCAGCAAGTTTGCTTAATATCAGCTTTTTCTTACTTATGAAAGCTTGAGGTAGAGACATTTTGTGTTTGCCTGTAGCTATATGTAGCACGTACATATGTAGCACGTACATATATGATCACAAATATAAAATATGTGATGGAGGGGTGAGGACTTTGGTGGGGGATGAATTGAAACCAGAAGCCATTGGCTGGTGAAGCGAAAGCTCTGGAGATTTTAGTGCCCGAAGATGTTCCGAGACATCTCGCAAATTGAACTTCACTTTATTAATTCTTCTTTTCTGCACCTCTCATCCAACATCACCCGAAATGAAAATATCGAGCATTGCTGCTCATGTTCATTAGTCAATCATAAATTACTTCCCTGGATTGTACTCTTGTCACGTGGAAGAATCACTTCGTCACATTCATCATTGGCAATTGTAAGTCTTACATCATTAATGCTTAAGGTATTGGATTTGTACTATTTGGAGGGAACAACTACAAAGCTGCAAACAATCAAGATGTCATTAAAATGACTTCAAAAATCGAAGCAACCAAAGAAGAAACTTGACCCATCTCATCATAATCCCAAACCGAGTATCCCAGTCAAATAGGCTTTAGAAATCAAATTCCCTTCAAATGAATACGCAATTCCGTGAGGTATCGAAAGCTATCATCATGAGAAATGAATGCAAGAACAAGTCAAGCAAGAATTGACAATGTAGGTGATACCCACATGTCGAAAATCTCTCGATAGTAAGAATCTTCAGGATGCAAATAAAAGAATATTAACAGTGCTGTTCCTTCAATTATATGACGGTTTTTCAATGATTCCGAGAATGGCTTCATGAATCATCAAATTGGTGGTTGACAGACGTAATATTAGAAAAAAGGAAAATATTAACAATCAAAGGTTTCGAGAAGATTCAAGCCCAGCTGTTGTGATTATTGGAAAGTTCCAAGAAAGGAAACTGTCCAAACATCAAGATCACCAGTTAAGAATTTCGTGGAATACCTAAAATCACAGACAACGTTCTGTCCGAAAACGAAAACAATTGCAAAGTTGCATCAAAAATAGTCAAAAGAGCGTATCAAATGCTAGTTAGATGAACCGGCCTCCAAAGCTGGCGTGAGTGCTTGTCGGATGGCTTGCTCGAATGCAGTCCACTCCTTCAACGCAAGCTGGGCAAGCGTCAAATTATAGCAGCCAGTATATTCGACGAGTTTATCCAAGTTTCCAAAGATATTGGGAATTCGAGGAACCTCCAAAGCCCTAGCGGCAGCTTTCTCGGCGAGCGTGAGTTGTTTTCTGTCTGCGGTAGCATCATGGATGAGTTTGATGTAGTACTATTTTTGATTAGTCATTGTATTCATTCAACCATGGTCCCTCTGGATATTCAACTTACTTCAACAAGATCATAGGCAACATCCTTTCTTGGTCCAATGGTCCAGACATAGCCCCAGAGGTCAGCCTGAGGAGGAACACCAAGCTCAAGAGCGGTTTGTGGGTCGACGTTCAACTCGAACACGATATTGTCTTTCATGCAGGGACTGAAGCCTTCGCATTTGAGAGCAGTGCGCCAAACTCGCTTCAACAACTGGGCATTGAGATTGATTGGGTCATCGTTGTTATCAACACGCTCTACAAGCAACCTAATCAATTGCAGTGTGGCCTTGTATAACAATTCACGATCAAGACAGGTGATATAGTCGACCATTGCCCAAGGGAACTTGATCAAGGTGCTAACGAGGCACTCGAATGGTCTCTGTGGACACTCCTTCGAAAACGGAGACTAGAAATTGTCAGCAAGATAACAAACCCTTTTGGGAAGCTCGAGAACACTTACACGCTGTGGGGATTCGACATGTTTGACAAGCATAACCAACTCCTCGCGACTGACAAATCCTTGGAATCCAGAGTTGTAAATATCATTCACGTCACGGGGAATGATTCTTGGGTTGGGACCGGTCCAGTCGACGTTCTTTGCCTTTGGAAACAGTTGTTTCATCAATTCTCCTTGCGACGACAACTCGACTTCGACGTGACGTTGACCAAGGCGGCCACCTCTACCACCAATGCGATTTTGTTCAAAACGGTTGACCGCGTTTGCAGCCTCTGAGAAGCTGATGAACTCAACACAAGCATCAAGTGTTTTGCTTGTGACACGTTCCATGATAATGTGGATTGGCTCGTGGTCGTTGGCCGCGGCAATCTTTGCATTACGACCGAGGAATGCAAGAACCTCCTGTCGAGTGACACCATATGGAATCTGCGGAGAAATCAGCATTTAATCAATAAAGTCTCCGGCATCAACTTACGTTTCTGATTTTCATAACACCCCATTGGACTGGCTTGGCTTGACGACAGTATTCTTCGAAGGGCAAGAATCTGAGGCTCGTAGCTTCATCAGCCGTTGGAACTTCAGTGCCGTTTCTGGTCAATTCGGCAAGCAAGTGACTCATGTTATTAGCAGCGCCATATTTAGAGTTTGGACTGAACGGAGGCAACTGAGCGCAGGCGAATGGGTTGGTCGTAAGAGGTCGTGGAGTGAAAGCATCAGCAACTTGCATTGTCTCGGCTCCTTCCAACATCTTGGGGGTATTTCCAACTACACCTTCACCTGTAACAGAATTTTCGCGCGAAGAACTTCCACGAGTTGGTGTATTTTGAACCCAGTCGTTAACTTGCTGGGCACGATCTACAGAAGTAGTAATGGTTTTGCCACGGCTGGATCGAAGCATGGGGGTAGAGTTGGCTCTGGGCTCAGATGCTGTAGCAGAGACTGGAAACTCGTTGGAAGAAACTCGGGATTTGACGCTATTGCTGCTTTGTTGACTTGGCACGCTTTGCTTCTTCTGCTGAGGGGTATGAACAACAGGTTGAGGATTGCAGTTGATGGCTGCGTAAGCGTGATGGCCAAGATCGGTCTTGGGCTTGTTGGAGGTCAAAGGTTTTTGCGCATGAAATTGCGGCTTTGGTGGAAGTGGATGGTAGAGAGGGCCAACAGATGGAAGTGAGGAATATTGTGCGTTACGAGCACTAGCAGCAGGATTGTTGTTATTATTAACCGGCGCCGAATGAATGTTACTAATGGTGCCGTGGCCGTATCCATTGTTTTGGTTACCATTCGAGCCGGTGCTGATGCCGATACCGTTTGGACTCATCCCAAGGCTGAGACTACCAAAGCTCATGTTTGAAATCATGCTTAAAGCTGAACCAGGTAACCAGCTGAACCAGGATTGGAAATGGGGCCACGATAATGATTATTACCACCAACACCATTGTAAAACTGATGTGGATTCATACCAATCGGTGGAGCAGAGTATGTTTGGTTGTATTGTGGTGTGTTGTAAGGATTTGGTGGGAATTGAGTAGCAAGAGGTGCCAATTGTGGGCGCATACCCATATTTTGATGTTGAAAGTTAGGTTGAACTGAAGCACCATGGCCATTGAAACTGACTTGATGCTGATGATGTTGATTCATCTGACCATTGCCGACCTGGGGATGTTGAGGACTTCCGATCTGACCGTTGTAAGGCGATGGTTGATATGTATTATTAGCTCCGTTGTATCCGTTCATCCCATGCATACCTTTCATGTTCATGTTCATGTTCATGTTCATGCCATTCATATCCATCCATGCCATTCATATCCATGCCATTCATGTGCATGCCGTTCATACCCATACCAAAGTTGTTTTGTTGCTGCTGTTGGCCTTGAGAAATATGGTAACCATTCTCGTGGCCGAAGCCTCCAGCAGGAGCGCCATTCATGTTAGAACTTTGATTAGCAAATGGTTGATACAGAGCTCGAACATCATCGCCATTGTTGAAATCAGGCGTTGGGAATGGCAAATTAGGAGGATCAGCAAAGGGACTTGGATCAGGAATCGCCACTGCACCATTGTTTTCATACTCCGATGGTAAATTCCATGGAAGAGGAACTTGAGTGCGGAAGGAATCATTTGAATTTGCTGAATCCTGACTGGTGTTTTGGAGGTTGGTCAAGGATGTTGGGAAGCCATGGATGTTATTGAATTGAAAAGCATTTGGGGCTGGCTGGCCAGTGGGCAAATTGAGAGGTGCCATAGCTGGAGACGCGTTCCAATTTTTAATTGATGTGAGGATTTGTTCTTGTCGATCTATCACTTGTTGTTGATATTGAAAAGGCAAAATAACCGCGAAAGCGGGTGGGGGAGGTAGAGAGATAGGTGAAAGTGGAGGAGGAGGAGGTGGTGGAGGAGGAGGAGGTGGTGGAGGAGGAGGAGGAGGAGGAAGGTATTGAGAAGCTCCAGTTGAGAGATCGAAAGGTGATGCCAGTGGATTTAAAGAGAGGAAGCTGGTTTGCGCAGTTGGGTACAGAGGGCGACCGGGAGAAGAAGACGATGATAGTGAATCATGGTTTGATTGTAGACTTTGTGGTGAGCTATATCTGTCGCTGGAGGGACCAATTTCCCAAGGGACGCCGCCTTGAGAGGAGCTCGAGCCACCTTGAATTTGAGCTTGTGATGGGAGCATACTGTATTGTATGGGATTAGCCGAGAGTAACAATTATCAAATCAGGTCCAAGTTTTTAACTTTGATAACCGAGAGTGAGAGACGATATTGAGAAGAGTTGATACTTACTTGGACACTTGTTGATGCTGTCTTATGATCTATTGTGAAATTTTGTTTGGCAATTTGAAAAAATAAGGAAGAGGATTTGAAAAAGTAAAAGGAAATTTAAGATTATGGTGAGCAGTAAGTCTAGGACAGGCTAATTGACGAATCAAATGATTGAGCTAGGTACTGAGATTGGTGATATGTCTGGCTGTCATTGGGTGCATTAAGGTCATCAAAGGTGAATGGAGGGAGACTGGTATGGGAAGTGTTGAAGCTACATGTGAAAGAGCAAAGACTTTGATAGAGATTCCGAGAAGTTTGGAGATTTCAGGGGACTATTAGATATTACTAGAAAGTTGAATTCTTGTTTGAGATATTCTATATATTGATTGTATTGAAATGGCAAACTATGCAACTGGATTTATTTCCAAGTCTGATGGATATGACATTGGTATCATCATATCCATCGATATTTATTATATACGTATGCCCGTTTATTAAATACTCAAGAGTGTATTTACTTCCTCTTTTTCACTCCCTCGATGACTAACCAAATGAATGCGTACGGTGCTAATAGGCAGGCACTTCTTCTATGGTAGACTAGAACAACCTATAGACTTTCTCTGATTGTGTGAATACCTTGGGTATATTCTGTTTCGATTGATGATACAATGATATTGAACAATAAAGAAGCATCGCTGTTGATTTTGGTAATAGTAGAGTCATAATTGATGTATTTCCATTGCAGTGCCTACACTTTCAGGCAGTCCATTCTTTTGACGGTTGTTTTGGCTTGCTAAAGACTATCAATAGTACCTTCAGGATAGCCTAAGCCATGTCATTATTTCTTTATATATCTATGCAATATTATGAACAGTAAGAAAGACATGTCAGTGAGTTTGTCTAGGGTTCTTCTTGAGTTGTTGTTTGGGCTTGTGTATGGAAGATTGGTAAGCAGTGAAGTTAACAGCAGAATTGTTACTTCCTTTTATCATAGATCTCAATAAATAAAACAAATTATTGTATGGTTCGAAACTTTTAATTGTTGAGAGAGGCTTGCGTTTAGTAGTTAATGAGCACTTGGAGAAGTTTTGCCTTCAGTCAGCTCGGCTATTCCAGGGGCCAAGTCAAACTCTGGACCTTCACTTATAAGAACCAGAAGATTAAGATATTTTGGGGAGAGTTTTAATATTCTAGTATTCTGTTCTTGGTTTTCTTTGATACTTAAACATCACTTCGAAGTTATTTTTATTTGAGTGGTTGCTGAGGAATGAAGGTAGGTGTATCAACCCAGCTTAAGAGACTGACGTGGTGGCTGAGCTAGCCCAAAACATCTGATCTTCTGATTAATATCAGAAGCCGGTTTCTTCTCTCTTTCTTTCCTGAGATTCTCTTTCAAATCACCTTCCCGAGGCCTGCCATGCAAAAACCTTCATCGATCAACACTTTCAATTGTCTTCTCACTGGAGTATTTTGATAGTATTAGGGTACATGGAATGGTTTAGTTTGGTGTTAATCAAAGCGCTGTCTGCTTCTTATTTCCCTCAATTCACCATTCCCTATTAGAGATAAGAACAAGATGATAACTGACCATCAAACCTTCCGACAGGATTTTTGAAACTTCTTAGACCATCTACCACATATCAAAACAATATACTGATGTAGGAATCAACCGTCTGCTTTATTTCTTGGTACCCCTATGAATTTCGTATACCACTCACGTCAAGTACGATTTTGCAAAGTTAGATCTGACGGACTCTCTCAACAGAGAACCATCGGCAGTTGACGTTACCAATCATCATTTACATGGCAACAGCCACGATGCATATTACCGAAAACGCGTCAATCGATATCTATCAACTAATCACCGCATTTCTGGCGTTGGTTACCGACCTGGCTCCAAGAGCTACGCGTAAGACACACCAATGCTTACGGTCGAAAGACTAGATGAGCCCACGAGGACAGAGGTATGTATTACACAAGGATGTCTTCATTACATCCGGAGGAAGACATTCTAGTACAAATATTAACCTGTCTAGGTTGAGGCCCATATCCTTTCAAGATAAGATGGGTGAATTATGCATCGTCAACTCTTATCGGAATGATCATGAGACAGACCATCGGGACGTTCAGTTAACATATACTTTAACAGGAAACATAGCGGCTTCAAGTTGCTCATAACTACAACTTCCTGATTTAATATACCGGGCAAGACAAAAGCAGACCTGGTGCTCCCCGTTGTCATGACTGGGAGACTCCAAGAGAAGCGGCGAACTGAGCGGTCCCGGGCATTAGGATCTTTGCTGCAGGATCGAACACTGTGTTTATTACGTGAAATGTACAAGAAGTGGTTACTACTTGCAATTTATCAAATGGACAGGCTCAATGACCAACTCCATTTGCCCATCTCACCAGCACCAGTACCCAATCGTTATATCTGAGGTTATTGATACAGTTTATAGAACCAATTAAATATCTTTTGATACAACTCCCTCCAGTATTGTATTTAAAGTTTACCTTTGGTCATGAAAGTTTAGTTGGTGGCATGTAGTTGGGAAGGGTCTCAATGGAAGCGATTGAGGGTACTTAGAATATAAATTCGTAGTTCGTGTAGTAATATGGATCATTTCCAGTGGTCACTTGGCTTGACGTACCTACTTATCGTAATTCTGTAAAGTCATCGAGAAGGCTGTTATGATTAGGAATAGAAAAGAATCTTATTCCACTTATCCTACATCTTTGCATAGGTGTCACCATATTACCACAAAAGAGGTAGCTTTGCCAGCTTGAACTTATATCTAACTTTCGATGATCCCACTTCATTTTGTGGGTATATTTTGATAATTATATATAAAAATACGCAGCCACCCGAGGATATTGCTGAGTATCGTTCCTGGAGAGATCAACTAGGATCCTGTAAAGTGTTGCCGCCATTTTATCCAATATCAGAGCATAATCATAAAGTAGTAGTATATTTGCGACTGGTATTTCATTGAATGGCCAAGTACTTCAAGTATAATGAGAGTTTCCGGCGGCTAGGTATCTTGAAAATGCCTTGGTTACATCTTGAACGATCAAGTCCCTACAAGCCTCCCTCTCTCTTCGTTTCTCGTGATTAATGAATATGATATACTAGGCAGTGAACACACCATTGGATGCCGAGTTTTCGATTGCTTCAATATTACTGGTAATCTAGTTGTTCAGGACTTTCAGCGAAAGCTCACTCGAATAGGTTGTTGCCACTTGTTTCTGCCAAGCTTGATCTCCTTCTCTCTACATGCCATAGCTATAGCCTAAATAAGTCACCTATCCTACATTCAGGCCCTCATTTGAGCCACTTTCACCATTAAAAACAATCATTTCGATCTATTAATAATCCCTACGAGAGCAGGATTCACATTAAATATAGTATATATTATACTATATATTAATATATATATTTATATATAATATGAATTATATAATAATTCATTGTAATAAATTCAAAAATCCATTTAATCTTTCAAAATCTATATATCAATTACATTATTTATTTATTAATTACACTAAATATCGGAATTTTGATTTATTCTAAAACAAAATACTTTAGAGAAAATTTTATATAGATTTTACATACAAAATTTTCTTTAAAAATATTTTACTTTAAAACAAATCAAAATTTCAATATTTCAAAATAATAACTTATTTAACATTATTCGAAAAAAGTAAAGTTATTTAAAAATAACAATAGTAAAATCAAATTTCGTATAATATACAATTATTTAATAACGTTTTATTTAAATTAAAAATGCTTTATACATTAATAAGTTTATATTCTCTCTTTAATTATTTAAATATTTATTTAAATTTTTATTAAACCTATTTATTTATTTATCTATATTCACTTCGTTACTAATCCCCCTATTAATCTCATAATAACCTTAAATTTTGCTTTTACTCTACTATACTATACCTAAATAGACTTAGTTTTAATAATATTTAATTAAAATATTTTAATAAGTTATATGAAATATTTTGATAAATCATGTGTAATATTTCGATTATTTATTTTTAATAATCTAATAAACGTTTTATAATAAAATAAAAAAGTTATATTAATTATGCTATTAAATTCAATAGAAGAAATAGTAGTATATAATTATTTTACTAAAACAAAATTTCATTGAATTTATTACAAATTCAAATATTTATTTATATAAAAATTAATTAACTCTTTAAAAAAGAAATATTTAAATATTAATTTTTATATAATTAATAAACTTAATAAGGCTTATAAATATTATTAATTTTATATAAAATCCTTTAGAAAGTTTAGATTTATAATTAAAAAACGATATCGAATTCAATTATTTAATTATTATAAATATTTTCTATTTAAAAAGAAATTAGTTTTATATATTATTAATAAGACTATAGTTTATAACATTATCTAATTTATATAAAATATAATTATTAAAACAATATAGAATATTATATAATAATATTAAGTCAATATATATTTTAATTTATTAAATTATCTTTTTTCTAATATTAAAACAAATTTTGTATTATATAAATTTCGAAAGAATACTAAATTTAAATATATCGAAATATAAAAAGTTTTTATTAAAGTTTATAATATTATTAGCAAAATTAAATAATACTATACATTAATTAAATGAATGTATAAAATCTTTTGTAAAAAAATTAAAAAAATAATAATTTGAATAAAGAATTAATCTTTAAATAACTATAAAAACTATAAATAATATTACTAATCTAAATGATTTTATATTAATTCTATTTGTTTACGAAATATATTTTTTATATTACTTTATATAATCTATTATTATTATTAATTATAAAATAAGTTACAATATGCTAAAAAACTATAAAATAATTATAAAAAATATAGATTAAAAAATTCATATAAAATACTTTTATTATGCGAAATAATTTAAATATATACAAAATCTTAAATCTATTTTTTAACTTTTTTGTATAAATTAAAAAAAAGAGAAAAGGATAGATAAAATCATATTAACATTTTTCAATAACTAATTAGAATTATACAGTTAAATTATTATATAGTTTAATAGAATTTTATATTATAATTATTAAATCTGTTTACAAAAATATATATAAAAAACTTATTTTAAAACCAAATCTAATAACTTTAACATTTTTAATAGATTTATTAATTTTATAATCGATTAATATATAAAATATATAAACAAATACTAAAAATGAAAAATAAACGGTTTTAATATTTTATAAACTTATATAAATTGAAATTCTAAAAATATCATTTTTAATAAATATTCGAAAATTCAATAATAAGTATAATCAATTTATAATTATTATAAAAAATACCTAAAATTTAATTAGAATTTTTTATTATAAAAAAGGAATAAAAATCTTTAGATTTTATAATTAAACTTTATATAAGAAGTATTATTATGATAAATAAATAATTATTTAAGTTTTTATAAATTTAAGAAATTAATAGTTTAATTATTAAAAATGTTTTCGAATTTGTTAAATATAATCATTTTATATATATAAAAAAACTTTCGTTTAATTAATAAAATAAAAGAATGTATAACAAATTTATTATATAAAAAGTTATAATTAGTCATTCAAATATATAATAATATTAAAAGAAACCATTTTAATTAAAAATATTAATAATTTAATAATTAAATTAATAAATTAATATAATACTAACTTTAATATTACTATTAAAAGGTATGTATTTGATAATTTAAAATATTATTTAAGCTTAGATATAATCAAAAATATTACTAAATTATAATATATTTGTAAAACTATTTAAAAAACTTCAAAAGAAATATTTAATAAATATAATTATAATTGTAAAAAAGTTATTATATAATATTATTAAGATTGGAATTGATTAATAGATTATATATTAAAAACATTATTAAAAAAGGTTAATATAATAATTTCCTTATATAATCTATACTTATTAATTTCGAATTTGAAAGATATATATTTTGAAATTATTAAAATACAAATAAATAAAGTTTTTATATTAATAAATTAAGATTTTCTAGATTTTAAAGATAAAGAATTAAGAGCTATTAATTTAAAAGCAAGATTTATTAAGTATCTTATAAATAAAACAATTTTAATATTTAATAAATATATATTATATAATTTAAAAATAGTAATATTATATTAATTCAAAAAAATCAAAACAAAAAGATTAAAAAGTTATTAATTTTAAGTAATATTAAAAATAATAAGTTTAAAATGTTTATATTACTATAATTTGTTAATTAAAAGTATTATACAATTTATTTATTATAATATAATATTAAAATTTAAAAAAACAAAAATATTAAACTATTTAATAAATGAATTAATTAATAAATGGAAAATCTTAATTAAAACTCGAAATTCATTTTTTTTAATAATAATTATATAAAACTTTTTGTATTTATTAATAATAAAAATTTAAATAATTAGATTGAATATATGATTATATTAATTAATAAAAAACTTTCGAATAAAAATATATTCAAATTGAAAAACAATATCATTTATTAAAATAATACAAAAAATAAACAAATTACTAAAAACGTATTAATATCGGAAATATATAATATAATAATAGAAATTAATATTGAATTAATAATCCGATTTATTTTATAACTCATTATATTATAATTAAACCTTTTTAATATTTCTATTATTATATATATTAATTTATATTTGTTATATAGATATCTTATTAAACTAAATAAATGAAAAAGAAAAAATTAATAATTAATATTATAATATTTAAATAATTATATAAACGAGAAAGATTAATTAAGATAAGATAAATTAATAAAAACAATAATATAGCAAATATTATAATTAAAATCAATTCTAATAAAATATTAGAAAGGTTTATTAATATTAATATTTTATTTATATGAATAAAAGAATAAATAAAAAAATATATAAAGATTAACTAAATCTTTATATTAATAAATTAATATATTAAAATTATAAAAGTTATTAATATTTGATTTTATTATTTAAAAACGAGTTTTTTAATAAAAGTTAATTTTATTATTTATTTTCTATTTAACATTATATAAGAAATATAAAATTAAAAAAATATAAATTCAATTTTATTTAAATTCTTAAAGATTAAGTTTTATATAAATTTTAATACTAATGTTATATAATATTATTATACTATAATATATATATTAATAGAGGAATTTAAGAAAAAACGATTATTTTGTTAAAGCGCAAATTAAGGATTAATTAGAGGAGAAACAAAACTGTCTATTAAAGTTTATAAAAGCGAAAAAAAAAAAGATAAAGGATTATTATGCTTTTTATTATATAAAGGATAAGAGTATTATATATGATAAATATTATAATTATATTATTTATAATTATTATAATTATTAGTAAAATGATTAATCGTATAATATTATTTTAGAAATGATTAATCGTATAACATTATTTTAGAAATAGCGATATTCTATATTAAAAGCATTTTTTATAGAATGATTATATAATAATATTCCTATTCTAAATTAATAATATATTATATATAAAAAAACAATTTGTTACAAATTGTTATACAATTATAATACTTAAGCGAATAATAATATTATTGTTAAATAAAACTAGCAAATTGAACTAAAGATTATTTTGATACAAAAAACTATTTGTTAATTACTAATATAAAAAACGATATTTTGACTAAATTAAACAATAGCAAATGTAATATTATAAAGTTAGAGAGTTTCTTATATAAAAGAATATTAGCCTATATTTATACAAAACTATATTTATAATAAATATAAAACAAATTTATATATAATCAGCTTATTTTTTGATAAAAATGAAATAATTTCGGATTTTTTTAACATTTTTATAATGTTAACTTATATATATAAAAATTAATAGATATATATTTATATAAAAATTCAATTTAGAAACAATTATTTTAATAATAATCAAATTAATAGTTATTCGAAATTAATTAAAAAATATTTTCGTTAAAAAGAATTCACTTATAGATATAAAAGTAAATATAAGCAATATAATTTAAAATTTATATGTTTTAGTATTTATTTCAATATAATATTTTATTTTTATATAGAAAGAAAAGTATAGTTTATATTGAAATATTAATGTAGTAGAAATATTATTGAGTTTTTAATAATCTATATAATATATAAATAACCTCTTTTTCTTATATAAAAAGAGAGAATAAATAGAAATATAGAATAAACCTTACCCCTACATTATAATATATTACCTACCTTACGAAGCCAAACTAATATATAAAAATTCAAATCTTTTAATATTTATTACATCTTTTCGAATATAATATCATTTAAAATTAATATTTTTAAGTTTATTAAAAAATTTACTTTTTTATATCTATTTAATTTTATTAAAAATCATTATAATAAAGGATTGTAATAAAAGTTTTGTTTTTAATTATTTTTTTAAATCGATATTTAATTTTTTTATTTATGTAATCTCTTTTATAGTTTTGTTTATTATAATGATTTTAACTTTTATTATATCTTAAATTGTTAATTTTTACTTTATTAATAATTATTATTATATTAAATAAATATTAACTTTTATATTGATTTTCTATTAAATAAGGATTTTGAAATAAAGTACTAATATGCTAAATATTTATATAATAATAGATTTATATAATTGAAATATATTATATTAATAAAGTATATATTTATAAAAATATTATAGTAAATATTCTATAGATATTAGATAATATTTCCTTAGTATTTATATAATATACATTAGTTAATTTATAGAATATATAATATTCAATTAAAAGTAATTTAAAAGGTAGATTATATTATAAATAATTTATAGATATAAAACCTTATCGTTTTTATAAAAAATCATCTTTATTAATCTTTATTATAATTATATTAAATAAAATCTTTTTTTATATTAGTAAGTGTTAATCTGGCTCCGTAAGGTAGGTAGTACATTATAACGTAGGGGTAAAGTTAGTTCTATATTTCTATCTATTCTCTCCCTTTATACGAAGAGAGAGGTTATCTATAAACTCTACGGATTACTAGGGGCTTGGTAATGTATCAGCCACGTTAATGTTCCGATAGTAAGATTAATATTAAATTTATAAAGGAGTTTTTTTACATAAATAATTAATAAGTTTTAAAGAATTGTTTTTATTAATTTTAGTTTATTTAAATATCTGGAAATATAATTACTTTATTAAGATTCTTATATTTTTATTAATTTTCTATTACATTTTTTATAATATTAATATCTTTTAAATAAAAAGATTAATATTTATTATTAATTCTTTTTAAAATAATATTTTTTAAAAAATTTTTCATTATTTTTTATTATATTTATAGATTTTATTTTAATCTATGTAATAATTTTCTTAATTTATAGGATAAATGGTTTAATTGTTTAATTTTAAAAGATATTTTTTAAAATACTTAAGCACTTTTATATAAATACTTGTATTTATTAGCTTTTTATTTGAGAATATCATATTAATATTTATAGTATTAATCTTTAGATTCTTAATTGCAATTTTAATTAATTAAATATATAATAAAATATTTTATTATATTAATAAAAGTTTTATAAAAATTAATTCTATATCTTTGAAAATATTTTATTATGATGAATTATATATTTTCTTAATTAATTTGTTAAAACGATTTAGTTTATTTTTAGAATATAATGGCTATTTAATAGTTTTTGATTTGTAAGTATAGCTTTATTTATAATTTCGAATGTATTATTATTCTTAAGATTTTATAATTTATATTTAATTTTAGTTATAATCAATTATATAAAAACGTTTTCGTGTTTAATATTTTTGAATTTATTATTTTTAAAAACACTTCAAGATTGTTAATATAAAAGTTTATAAAAGTTTTAGAAATAATATATAATATTTTAATATGTTATTTAATTTAACTATTAAATAAATTTTTAAATTATTTATTATAACTTTGATTTGATGTGTTTTTAAATAAAATAGTTATTAAAGTTTTAATCTTTTAAATCTTTATAATTATTTACATATTTTGTACTAGCTTTTTAATTTAAAATTAATACAATAAATCTATAAGTAATTTATTTATTTAAAAATAAATTTAAAATTTTTTATATTTTTCGATTTTTAAATAGCATTTTGTTTATTAATATATATATCTAATAATGATACTTTTCTTTATACTTTTCTTTTTATATTATATATGTTATATAAAAGAAAAACTTTTCATTTTTTTATTAATCTAAATTATTTTAATATATATTTTTTTAAAGGGATATCTATATTTATTATTTTAATAATAATTTAATATTAAAGCTTAGAAAATAATAAATATATAATTTTTATTTATTTTAGTTAAAATATACTTTTCTTAAATATTCTTAATTTAAATTTGTTTTATACTTTGATTTGAATATTATAAATTTCTGATTTATATTTTATATTCAAATATTCTCAATTTTGTAAAATTAGATAGTTTATTATATAAAGTTTTGTATAATATTATAATTAATAAAAATATTTTAGTTTTTTCAAAAAGTAATATTTTTATAAAAAATCTATTTTTAAAATATATAGTATATTTGATTATTAGCTTTAATATTTATAGTTTTATTTTTAATTAATTTCATAATAATCTTAAAATAGTATTAAAATTTTGAATGTTTTTTTAAATTACTTTATTTATAAAATATTTTTTAAAAAATGAAGTTTTGAATATTAAAAAATTTTTTCAATTTTTTTTAAAATAACTATTCCAGATTCTTTTTTAATTATTCATTTATATTATAATTATTTTATAATCAAATTTGTTTTCGATTTGTTTAATTAAATGTATTAATATTAAAACAAAAATAATCAAAAACTTATTTAATATAAATCTTATTTAGATTGTTTTAATAATATTATTAATAATAATTACAAAGTATTAATTTTTTATTCTTTAAAACTTTTAGAATATTTAAAAAACTTATATATAAATAATATAATTTTATAGAAATATAAAATATAGTTTATTTATTAAAATATGTATTTATTTAACTTGCAAAACAAGTCATATATTTTTCTATTAATGCTTTTCTTTTTTTTAATATAATTTAATTCTTTTAAAGTTTCTTTAAATTTATTTATATAATTATAATTAAAATAATCTAATTAATAATATATAAGTTTCATTTCATTATTTTTTGAGTTAATATTATCAATTTTAGAATCCAATTTCTTTTAATT
The DNA here is from genome assembly GCA_009299455.1 of Monilinia laxa. Taxonomy (NCBI): domain Eukaryota; kingdom Fungi; phylum Ascomycota; class Leotiomycetes; order Helotiales; family Sclerotiniaceae; genus Monilinia; species Monilinia laxa. Next base: position 266,065 of record VIGI01000010.1, read on the forward strand.
ATATATAAATAACGAATAATTAGATTTCGAATTATATAAAAGTTATTAAAGTATTTTATAGTTATTTTTATTGAATTATTTTTTAATAAATATTAAATTATATTCAAATATAACTTTATGATTATTTAAAATTATGATTCTAATAAATATAAATTAATTTAATCTGAATTCTTTAATATATTAAACATTGTTTAGATTAAAACTATTGATAATAATTATTCTAAAAATAGTATTAGTTATATAAGTGTTATTTACAATTATAATTTTCTTAGTTTAACCCAAAATCTCAAATTAATCAAATTAACTAATAATCCTATAAAGTAATTAAATATTTTAGAATTAAAAATCCATTTTTCATTTTAGTTTTTAATATATATTATAATTTCAATATAAATGAAATTAATATATTCTTTTATTAAAACTATATTAACGAATCTATTATTATTTAGACTATTTAACGACCCTTTTTTATAAACTTTTCAAACTTTAATATATATAAAACAATTTTATTATAAATAATTCTTTTTTTATTAAAATATATAATTATTTATATAGGATTTTAAAAAGTACTTATAAAAGACTATAATTTCTTATATTCTGTTTTTTCTATTATATTTATTCTATTTTCCTTTATATTAATCTTTGCTTTCTCATTTTATTATTATATTAATCATTTTTATATTTACTAATATTTATGATAATAATAGTATTATTAATAATAGTTTTGAAATTCTTTTATCTATTATAAATAAAAAAAATCCATTTTAAAAGTTTATATTATTTAATAATAATAAGACTTTATTATATTTACTAAATATTCATTTCCAATAATATGTTTAGAAATTGATTATAAATCTTATGATTAATTGTTTTTATTTTGAAATTAAACATTTTATTTTAGTAATTAAATAAACGATTTAAGAATTTATTTTAAAGATTTTGAATATATTAAAGATTTAAAAAATTATTATATTTCAGAACTTCTTTTTATATTTCTATAATATTATTCTTATAAATCGAAAGTATAAATCAGTTTTAATATAATAATATAATTAAGAGATTAATAATTGAAAATGTGGCATTTTCTTTCTTTTATTAATAAGTAGTATTAATAAATTTCGAAAGCTTTTTTTTTAAATCTAAAAATTTTAATTATTTGTATAATTGCTTTAAAGCTTATAAAAAATTCGATTGAATTGTTATTGTTAAAGATAATAAAATTGCTTTATTTTAATATACTAATATTTAATATACTAAAGAAGGATATATTCAAATAAAAAACAAAATTAATAAATGTATTTAAACTAATATAATATTGATGATCTATTAGAGTTAAATAACAAATTGTATATATATATTATATATTATATTCTGTATATAATGAAAACTTCAATAACAAAGCATATTAATAGACATTCTCTAAGAGCATGTATCACTATGTGGCATGTACACAATATCACCTCTAATAACAATAATAATATTTTTTAAAATTATTAGTTATCTATCTATTTAAATATTAATAAATTTTATTATTTAATAATTGATTATCTTAATTTACTTATAATTAATATTCTTAATACTATTTTCTAATTATTTTTTTTACAAAATCGTTTTCTTGGATTATTAATTGTACTTTTAAATTCCTATTTAATAAACTTTTTTTTTAATAATCCGTTTTTAAATAAATTATTTTTTAATAAGTTTCCTATTAACAAACTCTCATTTAAACATAATAATTGATAAAAAAGCGAATATCGTATAAAATCTTACTGAATAAAAGATTATTAAAAAAACGTATCAACCTATTTAATTTCTTGAAATTTATATAATGCCGATTTATATTATTTTATTATTATTATTACTAAAAGCTATGGATAGATTTATACTTAATGCTAAATAATAAATACTAAATAATAACGTTGTTTTGGAATATAGTAGTTATTAATAATAAAAGGTAAAGTGTTACAAATTAGTATTGATTATATTAATATAGTAATTTATATTTTAAATAACATATTAGTACATTGCCTAAATAGTATTATGAATCTCGTTGAATCGAATTAATTTTTTAAATAATAATAAACTTCTATATATCTATAATTAGTATTATTATTAGGTAAAACAAACATCGAAAAAAAGAATTAATTGATATTGTTAGGAATATTATTAATAACTAAAAAGTCTAATAGCAATTTTAAGTTAGTTTTGAATCAGTTTTAAAATAATTCTGAAGCATTTTTGAAATAGTCTTAAGATAATCTTAGAATGGCATAATATGTTTTCAAAAAATTTGAGATTGATGAACTTTTAGAGATAGTTTTTGAGATACTTTAGAATAATTTGTTATGTTTGAAAGTAAACTAAGATAAAAACAAAATTCTTCAAATAGTTTCGAGATAATCTCAAAATAGTTTAAGAAAGCTTTAACATAATCTTGAGAATGATGAAAAACAACTAAAACAATTAGGGTGCGTTCGGATCGAATTTTTAATCACATTAAACCTAATATATTGAACAAATATAAACAAATATAGATCGATTTGAATGCAATATCAGATCTGATATATATTTGATCAAATAATAGCTCATTTCAAATAAAAAATCAAACTTAATATATATTTAGCTTTCAAATATAAACAAATATATAATTGGCTTATTATTTAATGTTTTGAACTAATAATGTACTTTCATTTATATGTTTGTTAATAGCAACTTTTAAATACTATTAATAAATAGATTTGATTTACTAATATTTTGAATATACCTCAAAAATATCACTAACTTCATTTAAATATACTCAAATATATATTAAGCGTAATATTTCTAATATTCTATTAATTTTTATATTAGCTTCGATAATCCTACTATCTCAAAGATCCGATCCGAACGCACCCTTAGTATATTTTAAAATTTTTCAACACATTTTTAAACTACTGGTATTTATAGATTATCTTTACTAAATTGTTTTTAGATTATTTTAAATTGCAAGTTAGTATTCAAAGATCCTTTGAAAATACTAGTAGTATTGAGACAATCTCGAAATGGGTTTAAACTTTAAGGATATGGAATAAAGTAGTAGTCGTTGTCTAAAGCACTTTTATACTAGTACTTTTAAATACTAGTATTGAAAGATTTGTAACATGTTATACTTGCCTCTTTCTAACTCGATTTATTATAATACCTATACGAAATAAAATGAGCATGTACAGAATGATTTATAAATTGTTTATAACACAGATTCTTAGGATAATTGAATTTGAACAAAATATAAATTTGATACCTTCAATTTTGCTCTAAATACCAGTAAGCTACAAAAAGAAATATTCTATATTAGTTATTAGTTTTATTTGAAACACAAATAAAAATTACAAAAGTTTGAATTTATTTTATTGTTTATAAATTCAAGAAGTAGATTTAAATTTTGGATAAATTTATGAATTATGAAATTGGTCGATTTATCTATACCTAGCTTTGTCTTTTGATTTTGATATAGTTTAATGTCCTTAAATTAGTTGTTATAACCAGTACTCCAAGCTCATATTGGATCTTAGTATATTGAAAATTTTCATTATGAAAAATGGAAACCATTATTATAAAAGTATTAAATTGAAGATATACTATCTACTTAATGGCGCAACTAAAGATATCGAAGATAACCTCAAAGTTTTCTCAAAACGATCCTAAACTGATTTGAACAATAAACAAATCTTAAGATTATCTTAAAACATTAAATCAATGATCTTAACATTATTTGAAAATATTAAAATATTTAAAGATCATTTCTAAAATAATGAGAATTGAAAAAACGAGAATAATTTGAAAGATTATTATTGGATAATTAGCTAAATGGTTGAAATGATTTATTCAAGTTTCGAATTATATTAATAATGAAAACAATATTAATAATATCAATAGCATTCATTACCTATAGATTTTTTTTTTTGCAAATCTAGCACTTTAAAAATGGGTCTAACCGCACTTTTAAAACTTTAAATTCGAAATTATCTTAATATATTTTAGTATAGTGATGATGATATATATAATAATACTTTTTTGAAGCTAATGTATTGAAATTGAAGTGGATCCATTTTTAAAACCTTAAATTCGAGACTATGTTAAAATATCTTGGGTAAGATATTTCAAAATATTTAGCAAGTTATTACACTAAATCGGATTGAAAATCATATTAAACTAATCTTGAAATCGTTTTAAAACGATCTTAAGCTAATTCTAAAACAGTTTGGAAATAATCTTAATTTATATTATGCTTTTTTAAACCATTTCGAGATTATCTTAAACTTCATTAACAAAACCATAAAGTATTGATAATTCATATTCAAAGATAGTCAAATATTATCACACACACAAAATCTCAAAACAATAATATCTTATTATTGATGCTTCAAATAAATGCTATTATTAGCTTATATTGACTTTATTACAATAATTTATCATTTTAAAAATAACAGTTTTGTATATTGAGCTTAATATTCTTTTATGATCTTTAACATCATTTGTATAAACTTTTAGAAACTAAAATCAATGTATAATTTGACTTAATTAACTATAAAAAGATGTTCGAAAATAGCTAAAATGTATAATTAATTTTTTTATATTTTAATTTAAATGATAACCGATTTAATATCAATTTCGCAATCAACATTGTGAATGATCATATTGTTGTAATTGAATACAAAACCAAATGAAAATATAATATTACTTTAATACTTATCGAAAATATAAAAATGCTTATATTATAAAATTATTTCATATTTTCGATGAATATAACTTTGCATTTAAACTATTTCAATAAAAAGTAATCATTTTATTGATATCTATACATATACTAAATTAGATTTCATTGTTTTTATATTAGTTTAATTTGGGAGTAATCTCTGTATTAAAAATTTAACCTTGAATTTAAAAACTGTAGTTTTTATAAATTTAGCAAAATTTATTATAAATTACGATAATGTTCAACACCTCGAAAAAGTATGGAATTTAAAAAAACATTAAATAACAATCTTTTTAATATATTAAACAATTATATATATAAATATATATATTTTGTATAAAACCCCTCTAATCCACTGAGTTCATAATGAATATCAATATTAATAAATGAATTTTTACTAGATATAATTTTGAAATATATTTCAATTATTCTATCTTTTTTATCTTGTTACAAAACTTAATTATAAGTACATTTAAAACCTTTTATAATTCTTATAAATACTAGGTTTATTTTCAAGAAAATATTAGTTTAAATTTATTGATACTTAATAAACTATAAATTCTCAAAATTTGAAATTAACTTTGCAGATAATATAATTATTTAAATCATTTCATTTTGAAAATCAATAGAAATATTTAAGCTTTTTAGTAATAATAATAATAATAATAATGATAAATAAATAAGATAGTTATATTATTCGATAAAATCCTAAATACTCGAGCTTTTATAACTTTTTTAAATATATCAAATATATATATTATATCTATTATAATATTAAGTTGAAATGATATTTTAATTTTTCTGAAACTAATTATATCAATTTTTTTTAATACATAAACTATTATAATCTTTTTATTTTTAAGTTATTTTCACAATTCTAGAACTCCTAAATCCAAAAATAACAAATATATTAAGTTTAAATAAAAACAACTAAATATTATCTATAAATATAGAAATTTAGTTTTTAAAATAATTGATACATTATCGTTTACTTCTTTAGTGTTCATTTTAAATATTAAAACATTAATTATATCTAGATTGAAATAAAAGCAAAATATAATTATAATAATATATGAAAATATAAAAAGAAACTTAAAAACCTATTATTAAATCTAAAACTATTTTCCCCTTAAATCCTTATTCTGAAACTTTAATATCAAACTTGAATTATATTAATGACTATAATAAAGAATAATAACGAGTTCATTATTCTTATACTTCTTTAATATCAAAATATTATAATTGACATTATAGTAGTAGTTATAATTCAAAGATTTTTTTACAAAAAATAAAATAAATTAATTGAATTAATAAAAAGAACGGTATATATTTAATAGTTCTTATAATACTAGTATTATATTTAGAAAAAAAATATATTATACATATTCAAAAGCCCTAAACTATTTAGAATATAATTATTTTTTATTAATTAATTCCTAAATTTATAATTTATTTAAGGAAAAAGAATTCATTTATTTTTGGATAATAATATATGTACTAAAGGGTAGATTTATAAATATAATAAAAATGCTTTATCTTAAATGAAAAAATATTTTTAGCGGATGTTAACAGTATAGTTGTTTTTAATATATATATATAGTCTATTATATTTAAAATAATGAGTTCTATTATATATTTAATACTATCCCTTAATTATTGAATAAAAGGACATTTCGATATTTAATATAATATATCTCAGTTTAATATTCAGATTATATATAAATGGATTGATCTTATTAAATAATTATTTAAAAGCAATATAAGTTTTATTAGAACTTTTAATGTATTTATATATAATATAGAATATACCTTTAATTTCATTTTTATAATTTTCTTTATTAATATAATCTTTTTAAAAGATATATATATTGGTTCGGATTATAAAGCATTTATTATATTCTTTTCTAATAAAAGGTTTGAAACTGTTATATAATATTATTATAAAGTCCTAGAATTATAATTGAATAATTTTTTTGATTTTATTCATTTAAAAATTACAAATTTTTTCAATATCAAAAATTTAGGTAAATGTAAAGATATTAATAGTTCTATATAAATTTTGTATTAATATTCAATTCCATTATTTAAATCTAATACCTTACTTTCTTACTATTCCCCTTTTCTAATAATTTTCACTATTAAAAATAATCATTATCTGTATTTATAAATTTATAACAAATAAAGATATTAAATTGAAATTTGAGATATAATATTATGTAATTATATTGAAATGTAAAAAGAATTTATGTTCTTAAGATTTTCTTATTAAAAGTTATAAAATGTTAAACTTTCTAATTCTTCATTTATATATATATCCTATATAAAATTCAAGCCTTTTTAAAATCTTAATAACCTTTTCATAAAAATCAATCAAAATAATCTATATACTTTTATTAAATCTATATAATGCATCGATTTTAATATATATATTATATCGATTTAATAAATATTTTTTTAATATATTATAATCTCTATCTGGGCTTTCATTTTAACTTATATATTTCCTTCTATAGAATATTTATTAATAATCTTTATAACTTTGTAAAAATCATTAAGGATAAATCATATTATATATTTAAGATAATATATTATAGTAGAAAAGATATAATTATTCCTAAAAAATGAATCATTTACATTTAACTATTTTCATTCAAAAGTTATAAGGATTTTAAAAAAGCTTTAATTTTATATGGAATCTAAATCTAAATGAAAAATGAAAAATGAAAAAGTTTAACTATTTATAACCTTTAATGAAAAAGATGTAAATATTGAAAATATTTTTATAGTAATCAATGATTATATTCTAAATATATAACTAAATATCTTAGTTATAATAATTAATACTAAGAAAGTTATAAATACGAAAAATGATTATTTTTAGTAGTAAAAATGATTAGAAAAAGAGGGTGATCGGAAAGTGGAGTATCGGATTTGGATTTTAAAATAGAAGCGGAAAACAGTTAGTATTATAGTGAATATAGAGACAACAAATGTAAAGTTTAAATATTTAATAATATAAAGGATTTACTAACTCTTAATGTCTTAAAAATCTAAGAAATTTTTCAATATTATTTAAAAAATTAAAACAAATTATTAAAAAAAATGTTATAAATAGAATTCAAGGTAATAACCATTTTTATAAAATTATTATTTAGTATAAACTTAATATTAACTTTAATGCATTTCTATTAATAATGAATAAAATCTTTATTAAAAGTATTATCGAGAAGATTAAAGTTTTTAAATAAATAAGTTTAATTAATTCAATATTGAAGACAATCTTATTTAGAATCTTTTGAAAATTATAGAATAGATTATGTAAATTTCCATAATTAAATATTATCTTTATTAAAAAGATTAAGAAAATGTTATAAGAATTATCAGTATATTACATAAGATTAATTAGATTATAATTAAATTATTAAAGACTTATTAAAGTTTTATTAAATATCTTCTATAAGAGTCTTATAATGAATATCTTGTTTTTAAAATTTATTTTATAAATTCAGTAGTTTATTAAAATAAGTATACTTTGTAAAGTAAGAACAGGAGATTATTAATTTATTTTATATATTTTAAAAACTCATAAAAGAGATCATTTTACAAATAATTATTTAAATTACTTTTATATATAATATATTGAACTTTTAATATAAAAATCTTTTCTGAAGTACAATACTATACATTTAATAATATATTTTATACATAATATAGGAATAATGTTTTCATAAAGTCTAAAAGTTATTATGATTATAATAAACGTTTAAATGGTAATCAATATACTATTAAGACGATTATTACTAAATTATATAAAAACTTAAAGACGATTAATTATTAGCTTTTCTTAAATTTATAAACTTTTCTTAATAAATATATTAGAATTTGTTTAAAAAATTTTATTATATTAGACTATAATATTCTATAAAGATTTCCTCTTTTTCTCATCCTTTATATATAAATTTATTAGAGCTTTCATTATAAAATTTTGGAATAAAAGTTAAATATATAAAATAATGTATACATGTGTAGAATTATAACGTTTTGAAATGTTAATATAAAGTTTTCAAGCATCGAAATCAAAAATATTATATATTAAGGAATTTAGAATAAAATTGTTTCTATACCTAAACAGTTCAAAGTTTATATTAAACATTTATTTAAGACAATTAATAATTCTTAAATATTAGTTTTATAAAAAACCATTATTATTTATATTATTCCCTTTTTAATTTAGAGAATTAAAATATAATATAATCATTAAATGAAACTTTTTAAATTCTTTAATTTGTATTATAATATTATAAATAGTACTAAAATTAATATATTCGATACTAGTAAAATATTTTTCATAATAATTCAAAGAATTCTATCAATTTGAAAAATGATTTCAATTATTACATTTTATAAAGATATAAAAATACTATTTATAAAGGTTATATTAAGAAAGGTAAAAAACTATATTTAGCTTTTTACATTAAAAGAATTAATATATCGTCCTCTTTAATATATAGGATTATACTTTTAATTATATCTATGAATATAAAATAAATAGTAGAAACTAAAATTTAACAGTTTAAAAAATTTATTCCCTAATATCTTTAAACTGTGCTTAAAGGCTTTATATTATATATGTAATTATTAAAAAAGTCTATTAATAGTGTAAATAAAAAACAACTATAAATATCTTTAAAATATAGTAAAATAACTTTTTCTTAAAAAATATTTACTATTCTTTTGAATGGATCAAAATAATATAAAAATGAATACAAATATATTAAATATAAATAGGTTGTTTATTGAAATAGACAAGTAGTAAATAAAATTCAGATTGAATTTAATTAATATAATATTATATATCTTTAACACAAAGTTATCAATATTTCAAAAAATCACAATACGCCTTCAAAATACTTTTTAATATTCAGTTATAATATTCTAAAAAGAAATGTTTAAAACTCATATAAAAGATCTTTGTAATATACTTAGATACTATTATCTCATAATCATTAAATTATACTAGAATTGAAAAAGAAAGATTTAAATAAATTGATAAATTTCAATATACATATATCTGAATAATAGTTTAATTGGATCTTTTAATTTTTTACTAATAAAATTAATATCATTTTTCGAAATTTATACTTTTATATATAATGAATTCAATAATTTAAATACAAGATAAACTCTTTTATACATCATTAAGAATAACGTTTAATCTATCGAATTGTATTTTTATTAAAGTTTGATTTTTTTAATAATTAATTTTATGAATTGCTTATAATCCATTCTATGTATAGAAATTGGATTTAATATTATAATGTATCAAAGTATAATAAAGTGAATATAAAATGTTCTTATAATACTACTAAAGCCCTTATATATATAAGATATTATTTAAAAGTATAGAAATGCTTTAAAAAATAGTTATTAGATTTGTTAAAACTTTTAATATTATCATTAAATAATTTTTATTATTTCTTTTTTTCTATTAAATCCTGAAACTTTATAAATATTATTAAGACTATAAGCTTCTATATTAGTATTCGCTTTTAATAAGCTTTTATAATATATATTATATATAACATTATATTTTTCCCTTTCACGCTTATTTTATATTTGAATCTCTAGTTATTATTAGTTTATTTTAATAAAGGTTATCTTATATAATAATTCTTATTAATAAGCATTGTATAAATATAAAATTATTATAAAATATAGTTATTTATAATAGTAATAATATATAAGTCTCTTTTATGTATTAAAATTATTATAAAAACATATACTATACTATTATATTTTCTTTTTCTTTTTTAAGATTATGCCCCGCTTGAATTTATATTAATACTAATGAAGATCATCTTCCAATAAGTTTTATAATATAGTATGAATAAATACTTAAACATTCATATAAATTATTTATTTTAAATATTATATTTCCAATTCATCTATATATTTCAAAGCTAGCACTTCTACTTAACATTTCGATTTAAAGATATCTTTTAATATTTCTAACTTGAATCAATATAATAATCTTTAATACAATTTAATATAATTTATTCTTTGATTTGATCATTTATATAATAATAAGAATAATTTAAATTAAACAGATTATTATCTATATAAAGCTATTTTAAACGTAAGACCATGAATTTATATATTTTAATAAAGATTTTGGTTTTTCCTTTAATATTAATAATATTATTTCGTTAATATTGGTTTAACCTAACAAAAGATGAAAATTAATAATGAATATATTAAAAACACATTGTTATTGTTTTAAAGAAATATTATCTAATACTATAAATTAACGATTAAATAAAATGTTAAAGTATTAATACAGAACCTAATATATTACATGATTATTCTAATATTAACAATTATTTAAAAATTGAGTTAAATCTTTTTAATAAATCCTTTTATGTTGAATTGTATATTCTTTATTCTGATAATTTTTTTAACAGATTAATAAATAGTAATAGAAATGTTCCTTATTAATATTCAATAATATCAATAATAGTATATGTATATTTATTAGTATGTCTTTTTAATAAAAAGTTTTTTAATCCCTTTGTGTATCTTTTATAACCTTAATACTAATCTTATTATTTATAATAAGTTTAATTTAGTTATAAAATATATAAGTTTATATTTTTAATTAATTTGTTTGATTTCCGCAATTTCTAATTATTTATTGAATTATTAAATTGCTATTATATAATTATAAATATGTTCTTTTAAACAATATTGAATTTAATTAAAAATCAATAAAATGATTTTAAATTAATATGAATAATTAAAAAAAATATCTTTATTCTTAAATATATTATTAATTATATTCTTAGTTATAGTATTAATACTAAAACCAAATAATATTTTTTATAATTTTTAACATGAAAACATTTTATATAATTTTTTTATATTTGATTAATAATTAAAGAATTAGATTTGTTTTATTATCTTTAATTATAAATGTTATAATATAACTAATTTATAAAGAAAGATTTGGATTATCTATTAATATATTAATAAATACTATAATGCAGGATAAATCTTTATTAAATAGTATTAACTTTAGTTCTTTTATTTTGTTATCTACTTATTATTAAAATTGCTTATAAAATATTTTAATATTTTTCTTTAAGTTAGTAATTCAAATAGTAAAAGAAAAATCGAAAAACGCTTTTAATTAATTTATTATTAGTATATATATATTGTAGACTTATTAAGTAATATATTAACTTTTTGTTATTATAGTTTTTTTCATTTTTTTATAGGTTTCTGATATAATTATTAATATGATTTTTATAAATTCTAGATTCTTCTATTACTTTTTCAAGTAAATAAAACGGTATTATTAGAATATTAAATTTAAAAGGAATATTGAAGATTGAACTACCTTTAATTACTTTTCTTTCTTTTATATAAATTCTTTATTATATATAATTAAGATATTCTTAATCTATAAATTAATAATGTTAAATTTTTTATCCTTTTTATTAATATATAATAAATAAGGATTATAAACTGATTATATTATTTTAAGTGTATTTATAAAATAATTAGAATAAATTTTAAATTAATAATTTCCTATTTTTAAAAATTTTATATAAAAGATTAATATTATATAGAATATTTTCTTAAATATATATAGCTTTAATGATAACTAAATAAAGAATCTTGATTATATATAAATTTAAATAAAATCATAAAACAAATATTTATAGTATTATATACATTTTTACTATGTATATTGTTTTATAAAATTACTATAATCATTATTATTATATATAAGTTAATATATTAAACAACTAATAATTACATTAAAATAATACTCTTTTTTAATTTTTTTTATATTTAATAGAATATTCGACTTTTTTATAAATCCAATTATTTCATTTTCTATTAGTTTTAAAGACTTCTTTTATTAAAATTTTTAATGTATTATAAAAATATCTAAACTTATTCTAAGTATTATAAATTTATTTTTCTTTATATAAATAATAAAACTAACTATAATATCGTTATCAATCTATATAATTAATAGTAAAAAAGATATAATATTTATTATGGTTTTTCTTTATTATATTTATAATATAATAGTTTATAATAATTTTAATTATAATTATAAAAAAATACAATTCCTAAAATCTTTTATAAACTTCTATTAATTACTAAAATCTCGTATTTACATTTATAAGCTTTTGAAATCTCCTATTTACCTTTATAAACTCTTTTAAACTTTTATTAACTTCTATAACTTTTTATAAACTTTTATTAATTTCTATATTTTTAATAATATTTATAAAACATTATAAAATAATTAACGTTCTTTTTTATAATATTATTATATTTAATATTTTTGGCTTGGCTTCGTAAGGTAGGTGGTAGGTTATAAAGTAGGGGTAAAGCTGGTTCTTTTCCCTATAATTCGTGATTAACATTATATAAAAGTGATTTTAGGATAGGGGATATGATAATTATAGCGATGTTGTATAGTATTATATAAAGGTTTGTTTAATAAATAACAATATCAAATTGTATTATATAATAATTATATTATATAGCCTTTATATAAATGTATAATAAATTTAGATAAAAACTTATTTTATATATAAAGAAATATAAGATCGTTTTAACTTTAAAAAATGTATTTATAATTAGAAATATTTTTTGAATATATATTTTAAAAGATAATATAAAAGATATATAATAATTAGTTTTTTATACAAATTATATAAAATCTAAGCTTGTTTAATTTTATTTATTTTTTCGAAAATTATCTTTTCTTTTAAAGGTTTCTTTATTATTCTATAATTGAAATTAATTAATTATTAATTAGTATTAATTTGGCTTTGTAAAATAAATAATATATAATAATGTAAAAGTAAACCTGGTTTTGTATTTCTGTTTATCCTTTTTCTTTATATAAAAAAAGAGGTTATCTATATACTCTACGGATTATTAAGAACTTAGTAATGTTTCTACTATATTAATGTTCCGATAAATGTATTCAAGAATATAATAAAACATATATTAATAAATATTTGAATTTATAATATAAATATCGAATCGTAATATTAGTTAAATAATAATTATTATTCTAAATAGAATTTCGTAAAAACTACTATATATCAAAGTTTTATATTAATAATAGATATTTAAATCTTTAAACAATAAAATACTTTTTTGTATATAAAATTAATAAATCTTTAATATTTTTATAATACATTTTTGATTAATCTACATTATAGAATAATAATAAAAAATAGTATTTCCGTTATTATAATATAAAATTTTATATTCCATAATGATAAACTAATATTAATGAATTCAATTCATTTCATATTTTTTATTTTAAATACAACTTTTGTAATACTAATTCTAATTGTATTTATTTTAATATCTATAATATTCTTTTTATATATCTAATATTAATTATATTCCATTATTAATCATTTTATCATTTTTCTATTAGTAATAATAGTTTTAAACTTCTTATTATTTTATTTATCGAATAATAATTCTCCCGATATGAATATTATAAATAGATCAGCTTTTAATCCTAAAATTATATATATATAATCGATTAAATGAATTTATTATAATCTCTTTATTACTCATTAATTTTATCGGAAATGGAAAAAGGTTTATTTTACTGGCATTCCGCTTAGTATAACATATATACTCTATATCATATTTTCAACACGCCTTCTTGAATAGAATATTTAAATAATTATATATACTCTATACTTCTACCGTTTTTTTTAAGAAAGCGAAGCTAGCTTTTTTCAAGCTTAATCTCAAACAAACTTTGAAGTTATATAAATTATTTTTTCATTAAGCTTTTCTTCAGTTGTAGATATTTTTATATTTCAATTATATATTATACTATTATATCATTTAAATTTATAATCTATTGGAAATGGAGAAAGGTTTGTTGATATTAGTGTTAGTATACTACCATAGTACATAATACATAAATATATAACTTAATTCAGATTATATATTTCTTGTCTAAAGATCCTAATCTAAACGTATAAAATAATGATTATATAGAAGTGTTAAAGCTTTAGTGTATAGAATAATTACATGGTTATTATTTCAACATTAGCAACTATCTAAAAATTGAATTGAATCTTTTTTGAATATAAATTCTTTTATATTGGATTATATATCTTTTTATTCTATTTGCCTGCCTAATAGATCAATAAATAATAACATAATTATTTCTTCTTGATGACCTTGGAATGCTCGATATACCTGAAATGTTTAATATACTTGAAAATGTTCAATATACTCTTCTTTTTATCTAACGCTTTTTCAAAGAAAGAAATATAGATTAGATTTATTTGTGAAACATAATTAAGCTATACATTATATAATCCAAGAATTTCTAAAAAATTGTTACCGTTTATAACAAATTATAATCTTTTTATTGATTCATCTTTTATATTGAAACTATTCTACAAATTTTAAAATAAATTATATTTAATTTATATATTAATTTTATTAAATATAAAGATTATTTTATTGAAAAGTATTAAATAATTATATTGCAACTATTAAAAAGATTTTTTTGAAATAGAATTCCGTGAATTCCTACAAATTATATTTGAAATATTGAAAAAGAGTTTTATTGTATACAAATTTTTGGTAATATTTTAAAATTTAACATTGATTATATAATTCTAGAATATTATTTAAAAGAGTTTTAATGTAAATTCAATAAATAATTTTTGGTTAAAAGCTTAATCGAAAATAGTGTAATCAATTGAAGTTGTTGGAAAAGTATTATAGTAATGGATTGATAATATTTTGTAAATTAAAATCAGATTAGAATAATAAATTGAGAGAATAATTAACGGAATAGAATAATATATTAAGATTAAATAATGGATTGATATGAAATAAGTATCTAGCGGAGTAGAGTAGCGAGTCGAAAATGTACTGCGCTAATTGTATAATGGACCAAAAGTATAGATTATAAAATTCAAAGTAAAGGATAGAAAAATCAAACAATTTGAAGTAAAACGTATAAAGATTAAAGAATTTGGAATAAAGTGTATAAAATTTAAAAAATAAAGTTATTCTTATAAGAATCTGAATCGTATAATCTGAACTTCCATCTTAATCCTATTAATGTTACTAGCGTTAATAAAAGAAGTAATCACAAAGATACTAAATCTGAAGGATATTGTAGAGTATCATCATTATTATTATAATCTGAAATGTCGTTATAATTATGATTCAATATAATATTGAGAAAATGAAGAGTTGTACTATACTAATTTATAATATAATATTATAGGTTTAAATATAAAAATCAATAGATCTTAAAGTGTTTTATAAATTTGGAAAAGAAAGGGGGAAATCAAAAGTAAAAAGAGAAAATAAATTAGATTCTTTTATTAATATTAATTCCTATAGATTTCTAGAATCTTTTATGAATTCCTATTAATTTTTATAATATCCTATGAATTCCTATAATTTTCTATAAACTCCTATAATCTTCTGTAAAACTTCTATTAATTCCTATAATCTATTATTAATTCAAGAAAAGTAAATGAAGCAGGTTCTTTTATAAAATAAAATCAAAATATTAGAAATCGTTTTGTAGACTTTAAAGAGAGGAAAAAAAGTGATCGAAAGTATAAAATTTCGATATCCTAATTAAAGAATTGAAAAAGAATAATCTTCTATTACAAATAGAATACAAGCGAAAATGTATAATATCTACTTCGAATGAATTTTGTACAAATCAAGAAAATGTTAATTTTATAAGAATTTTCAAATAGCTTTTTATTATAAGTAGAATGTAGATAAAATATAAAACGGAAAAATGTTGATTTCGTAAAAAAGAAATGCTTTTTATTATGAATTAATTGTATCAACAAAAAAGTATTTAAGATTTTATCTACCTATATTTAAGCCAAAAATAATAAATTGGGTTTTTTCAACTTATCGCTTTTTATAATGCAGATATATTGAGTATTAGTAGTAAATTATATACCTAGTAAGAATATACTAGTGCTATGAATAAATTATTATGTCATGCAATACAGTAATACTTAGTATAGATATATCATTATGATTGACCAAGTGGGGATAGGGTTATTTAGCCTTTTTTTTACAATATAAATAATAAGTCCGACTTTAAATAATCTAAAAATGTTAAATAAACAAACACTTATAGTTACCTATGAATTCGAATTTGTTCTATTCAATCTAAATATATTCAAGATTTTTACTTGTATAAATTTGTTTTGTATAAATAATGTTACTTTATTTTTTTAAACCTGATCACGTTGTTGAACTTACAAATCTTAATAATAATATGAATATTGTATATTAATCATTTATCGGATGTGAAAAACTTATTTATAATATTTTTTTATATTAGAACTATGTATTTTAAGATTAAGTTTTAATACAATTTTCAGTGTTAAAAGTAGATTCAAAAACATTTCTAAATTAAAACTTAACAATCTAATATTTTTCATTACTAGTATATTATATATAATCTATATAGATTTGAAATTGTTAGATAAATGTAGTATTACCATTGTTAAATTCGATAACACTTATCAAATGTTTTAGAATTAATATTATAGTATTTCGATAAGGTTATGAATATTACGTATATGAAATAATAGAGATAATATAAAGAAATAATAATATTCATTTGGCTAATGTTATTTTGAAAATGAAGTATTATTAGATATTTTTATTATCTTTATTCATACAAGTGAACATAAATTGAAAATAATAAAATAAAGAGAAAAAGGACTTTTTCATTAGTAGTTAGACCTGTAAAATACTTTAATAGAGAATTAAATAAATAAATAGATAAAGAATAAGATAAAGGAAAAAATAATAACAATATCAAAGTTTAATCATATAATGGTAAATAGAATTTATATTACTATAATAATATTATATTTTTAAAGAATATTTCTTATATTTTATTTTCTATAGTTCTTATTAAATGAATATCTTAATACACTCTTTAATAATATAAGAAAACGGAATAATAACAATAATAATAATAATAATGATAATAATAATAATAATAATAATAATAATAATAATAATAATAATAATAATAATAATAATAATAATAATAATAACTATTATTTTATAATAGTATTTGATTCTTTTCAACGTACTTTTTGAAATCAGGTAATAAGATTTATATTATAAGATGTATATTTCAATTAATAAATATAGCTTTAATTTTCGAAACTTATGATTGAATAACGAAATGTTATATGAAAATAAAATTCATATTATTAGGAAGCTTTAATTTAAATAATACTATATAGCATTAAAGTATTTTTTCATAAGAGTATTTAATGTTCTATATTATAATTTAATAATTATATTTTTTAATGATTAAAAAAAAGTTTTAATTTTGTTCATTTTATTATATAGATCAGTAACAATCAAAATCATGTTTCAAAAGACTAAATGTTGAAATTCGAATTTGAATTAATTTTAAAAAAGCTTGAAAATTTTTCAAGATTATTTTAAAAATGTTTTAAGTGTTATGAGAAAAGCTATAAAGTATTATTTATATTTATTTTCATATTATTTTTGATTGATTTCTATATACTTATATATAAATGTATTTTTTATAATAACATTTTTACATTTGAATAAATTTCTTTCTAAATGAAATGTTAGTATTTCATAGTTATTTTATATATTAGTATAGTGAATTACTTTTATAGTATTAAAATTGAAATTGATTACTTTTATACTATTAGAATTAGGAATACTTTACTTTAATACTATTTAGATTCTATATTTAAACAAAATAGAGTTTATATAAAGTTTTAATATTTATGTATTATACGCAAACATTGAATACTTTTTATTTTAGGATGAATAAATTTTAAAGATATAAGATTTACTCTTCATTTTTTTTGAATCTTTTATAACAAAATATATTTTTATATTATGAAGTTTGTTTTTTATACAAATTTTCTTTTAAATCCCTATAAAATAAAATCTGAATGAATGGTTATAATCACTAGGCCACTCAAATAACCAATAATAATTCTTAAACCTTTGTTTGTTTTGGTTTATATTGATTGTAAAAATTAGTTAGACTTTAATGAATAAAAATATAAATTTGTATCAATAATAGTAGATTAATTTTATATCTTAAAAAATCGAATTAATTTTTCCTATACTATTTAAAGTAAACACATTCTATTATTATATTTTATGAATTTTGAAATACAAAATGATAAAATAAAGAATTCAATATATGGTAAAATCTATAATACAAATAAAAAGTTTATAATAGAAACATTAAATATGAAATAGAAAAAGAAAATTTATAATAAAAGAATGGATTTTGAATTATATCATTTATATTAATAACAAAAATAATCAAATAATGAATATAATGAATATAATAAGTTTGATGGATATGATGAGAATTATAATGATAAAAAAAAAGTTCTTCAAATGCTAATATTTTAAAAGTGGAACATGCTCCACTTTGAAAACTTCAAGCTCATGATTACTATGAATAATTTGAATATATAAAGATGATAATAATATAAGTATTTCTTCAAGTTAGTATTTTCAAAATAAATCAAATGAGTTTTGAAAACTTTGATTTCAAACTATTCTGAAATATTTTTAAATGGTTTGACAACTTATTATACCAAGTTAGGCTTAAGGTATCTAATCTTAAAATACTTCTAAGATAATCTCGTGATTATTTCAAAATCACTTTAAAATTGGCTTAAGACCATTTTAAGATTGGCTTGAGATCATCTTCAACATCATTCAAAGAGTCATAAAATATTATTATTCATAATTTTTGAAAATGCCCTAAGATTTTCTGAAAATTATTTTGAGATTATTTTCACATTAGTTGAATATATGCTTGAATTAATACAAGATTAATGTCGGTCGCATAATGGTTAATTTAATATTCTGCGGACTAGCAGACGTCGATCTCCCAATTATATATGGTGCCAGCTTACAAATTTACAGTACCTATATAAAGTTTATAAAGCTAACGGAAGCTTTTTGTTGGTATCAATTTGGTTAGTTAAAGTATAAGTATTTAGATTAAATCTATATTAATATAGTCTTCATCGTTATTCTTCCTGTAATTTATACAATAAGGGATGATTTTATCAATGTTTTTGAGGTGCTATTATTTTTATTATAACATAATCATATTATTCATGTAGGTATAGAAATCCAGAAATTATATAAAGCAATTTCCGATATTATTAATTATCTAAAAGTCAAACGATTATGTACTTAACTTTTGATCTTTTTTCTTTATTTATTAGCACTTTTTACTCATTAATTTATTGATATTAACTAAATTGCTTAATCGTTAACAAAACTCATACTCAATTATTATATTCATTACATCAAAATTATTATTAATCCATTTAATCTTCACAATTTTTTTCTAATTCTATCATTTGATAAATGATAGAATATTAATTATAAATCTCTTTTCAGTTATAATATTCAATTTAACTAATATTCTATATAAAAATTTGTATAATAATTTTAAATGAATGTAGATAATGAGCCAGAATCCATTTTTTAAGCGTTATGATTATATTAATAAAACTATTAATTATAACTTTCGTATTAAAACTAAATACTAATCTGTGTAACTTTAAGGTTTACATACTTTTCATAATTTTTTTGTATTTGGTGAACATCTAATACATAATATTATTATTATTTTTATTAATAAAGTAAAAAACATATTCTATTTAAAAGGAATGAGGGTTATGTATAAACAATGTATCTATAAATATAATTGACTTAATTGAATTATTATCATAAGAAATATAGTTTAGATTTTTTGATCAATTATTTACTTGTTATTTAAAGACTTTATTCAGTTTCCTAATATTACCTCCATATTTTCTTTTGGACTAATTATTTAGATGGTAACAAAAAGATAATATAACGGTTTCAATTAATTTATGATTACGATATGTAATTCCCCTCCCTACCCTACGTTTGGGCCACCCCCCTATTTAGGCCACTATTACTACTTAAAAAAGCCGTTTTTAGTATTTATAACTTTATAACGAATGAAGGCATTAACTTAGAGTTTAGCATATAGGTTTATTTTATAATTATAACAAAATGTTAAAAGAATTTCTATTTTTGTAATTTTTTTGTAAAAAGTTATAAAAGGTTAAACTTTCTATTTTTCATTTATATATAAATTATATACAAAATTGAAATTTTTTAAAACGTTGTTTACAATTCAATAAAAGTTATTAAAAATGAACTATATATTTTTTTAGAATCCTTATATTTCTCTAATTACAATTTCATACTTTA
Organism: Monilinia laxa; assembly: GCA_009299455.1. NCBI lineage: Eukaryota > Fungi > Ascomycota > Leotiomycetes > Helotiales > Sclerotiniaceae > Monilinia > Monilinia laxa. The sequence continues at coordinate 287,144 of VIGI01000010.1, forward strand.
AGTATATAATATAATCTATAATTAATGACTTATTTAAGATTATAAGTTCTACTAATATATTTTTATATAAGAAAATATATAATTATATATGAAAGCTTAATTAGAGACTATAATATATTTAAAAAAAGTGTTTTTATAACTTATATATAGTATATAAGATTTATTAAAGCAAATAGATCCTTTTTAATCCTTTTTATTAAAAGATTATTAGTATTATAAGAAAGCTTTTACTTTGTATAAAATTTACATATAAATGAAAAATTAGAAAATTTTATATTACATAACCTTTTATAAAAGAATCGCAAATATATGAGTTTTGCTTTTATTTAATAATAAATATGTAATGAATCTGTAATCACATTTTTAAAGTATTATAATTAATATTAATAAAGTTGTAAATATAAAAAATGATTATTTTCAATGGTAAAAGTAGCCCCAATTGGGGGTAGGGGACTTACTTTTTACATTTCTTAAACGATATATTAATTATTCGATGTAACTTATTTTTGTTTCTTTTTTTATAAGCTCTAAAACTATTATATAAGTAATTAAAGCTTTTTAAATCTATATTAAGATTAAAGAAAAGTTTATAAAAACCTTTAATTTTTTTTAGTAAATTAGAGAAAGAATAGTTCTTATAATTATTATTTCTCTTATTTTATTATATTACATTTACCTCTTATTTTTTAAAAAAATAGCAATATTGTTAAAACCTTAATATAAATTCTCAAATATCATAATTCCTTTAATTCCTAATTTATTTAAAACGTTTTAAAGCTTTTTATATAAAAAATATTTAAGTTTAAAATTGATATATAAAATTCTTTTCTAAATCGATTAATTAAGTATTAAGATAAAATATCTTGTTTTATTTATTTTATGTTATATAATAAAATTTTTTTTCAATTTCTAAATATATTTTTTAAGAGAAATATTTAATAAGATATAATGAAACTTTATTATTTTATTTTATATGACTTTCGAAATATATTATATTATTTATAATGATTTAAAAGATTCTAAAGGTTATTATGAGCAAAGCTATTACTATAAATATTATAATGTTTTAATATACAAATAATTAATAGAATAATAAAATAAGAAGTAAAAACGAATATAAAAGGAAATAAAGTGAATATAATAAACAAAAATAGAATATCTAAATCATGTACTTTTATAGCTATATTAACATGTAATATGAATATATATATATTTTATAATAAAAAGGATCTTTAATAATAGAATTATTATAATCATATTAGATCTTAGGAAACATATAAAAAAGATTGAAAAAACTTAAATAGTAATAAGTTTATTAGAATCATTATAATAATAAAAATATATTAGTTTTATTTACATTTATTAGTTGGACCTAGTAAAAGCTAAAAGTTAATAGTAACAATATATTTTAATAGTATATTTATAACATTTATATCTTCTATAAAGTTCGATATCTTTATAATCTATATTATGATATAGTATAAAAATACTCCTTTTTATTTTGTTTTATTAGCTAAATAGGAAAAATAACATTTTGAATTATATATTCGGATATAGTTAATATAGTCTATAAATTAAATTAGCGAAATATGAACGTTTGAATTAGAAGGTTTTATAGATCGCTTTTTCGAAAAGTATTTTAGTCGAAAAGGTATATTAATATACTATTTATTTTATTAAATAATTTCGAATAAAAGAATCTTATGATTTTATTATTAATTCTTTATATTAAATCCTAAATCTTTTATATAAATTATAAAGTTTTAATAAATAAATTATTTTATTAAAATATGAATTATTTATTTAATTTTAGAGGTTTATAAAAGCTTAAGTTTTTTAGTATTTACTATATCTTCTCGAATATAGTATTATTTGATATTAATATATTTAATTTTGTTATAGAATTTATTCCTTTGTATTTATTTAATTTCGTTAACATTATTATAATAAAAGATTAAAATGAAAAGCTTTTTTTTAATCGTTCTTTTAAATCTATAAATAATTTCTTTATCTCTATAATCTTTTTTATAGCTTTGTTGATTATAATAATTTCTATTTTCATTATATTTTAAAACATTAATTTCTACCTTATTAATAATTATATAATATTATTATATATTAAATAAATGCTATTCCTTACACTAATTTTCTATTAAATAAAGATTTTTTAAATGAAATCCGAACATATTAGATATTTGTATAATAATAGATTTATATAATCAAAATATACTATATTAATAAAATATGTATTTATAAAATATTATAGTAACTTTTTCATAAGCATTAAATAATATTTCTTTAATACTAGTATAATATAAATTAGTTAATCTATAAAATATATAATATTTAATTAAAAACGATTCGAAAAATGGATTATATTATTAATAATTTATATATATAAAATTTCATTATTTTTATAAATGAATTATTTTTATTAACTCTTTTTATAATTGTATCTAATAAAAGAAATAATATTAATAATATTAATAAAATTAATATTAAACTTATTGAAAAAAATTTATATAGAATATTTAATAAATTTTGAAGAATTATTTTTATCAATTTCGGTTTATTCGAATACTTAAAAATATAATTATTTTTTTAAGATTTTAATATTTTTATTAATTTTCTATTATACTTTTTACAGTGTCGATATCTTCTTAATGTTTGATTATTAGTGGGTTATTTATATATAGAAAAACGTTTATTCTTTTTTCTATTAAAAAAGTAATATTTACTATGAGTTCTTTTAAATTAATATTCTTAAAAACTTTTTTAATCATTTTATTTTAGAAAATATATTCAAAACATTTTAATATTTCTATATAAATATCTATGTTTATTAACTTTTTGTTTAAAAAATATTATATTAATATCTATGTTATTAATCTTTAAATTTTTAATTATAGTTTTAATTAATAAAATATATAATATAGAATATTTTATTACATTAATAAAAATCTTTTTAAAAATTAATTCTATATTTTTAAAAGATATCTTTTTATCATCAATTATAATTTTTTTTGATTAATTAATTTGCTAAAGTAATTTAGTTTATTCTTTAAAATATAATAGTTATTGAATAGCTTTTAGTCTATAGGTATAATTTTATTTATAATTTCGAAGATATTATCATCTTTCAAATTCTGTAATTTATATCTAATTATAGCCAATTATATGAAAGCGTTTTTCTATATAACATTCTTAAGATTTATTATTTTTAGTAATACTTTAAAATTGCTAATATCAAAGTTTATAGGAATTTCGAAAAACAATATATAAAACTTTAATATATTACAGAATTTGATTATTAAATAACTTTTTAAATTATTTATTATAATTTGGATTTAATTTCTTTTAAATAAAATGATTATTAAAGTTCTAATCCTTAAAGTTCTTATAATTATTTGTAAATTTTGTATTGGCTTTTTAGCTTATAATTAATGTAACAAATTTATAAATGATTTTTTATTCAAGAATAGATTTGAACTCTTTAAAGCTTTTTAATCTAAATAGTAATTTATTTATTAATATATATATCTAGTATTTATACTTTCTTTTGTATCCTTTTTTTTATGTTATATATATTATATAACAAAGAAACTTTCCTCTTTTTTATTAACTTAAATTCTTTTAGTATATTCTTTTTAGAGAAATATTTTTATTTATTAAAATTAGTACTTACTATTTGAATAATAGTTTTAATATTAAGATTCAAAAGATAATAAATATAATTCCTATTTATTTCAATCAAACTATATTTTCTTTTGAATATTTTTTTAATTTAAATTTCTTTATGATTTAGTTTGAATACTAAGGATTTCTGGTTTATATTTTGTATTCGACTATTCTTAATTTTATAATATTAGATAATGTGTTATATAAAATTTTGTATAATATTATAATTAATAAAAATGTTTCAACTTTTCCTAAAGATAATACCTTCATTAAAGATTTATTTTTAAAGTATATAGTATATTTAATTATTAATTTTTATCTTTATAATTTTATTTTCAATCTATTTAATAATAATTTTAAAAATATTATTAAAATCTTAAATCTTTTTTTAATCATATTATTTATAAAATACTTTTTAGAAAGTAAAAGTTTAAATATTAATTTTATCTTTTTCAATTTTTGTTGAAAAAACTATTTTGAATTCTCTTTTTTTATATTTATTTATATTATAGCTACTTCGTAATTAAACTTATTTTCGATTAAATTAATTAGATTTATTAATATTAAAACGATAATAATTATTGATTTATTTAATAGGAACATTATTTAAACTCATTTAATAATAGTATTAATAATAATTACAAAACATCAATTTTTTTTTAAGGCTTTTATAATATCTAAAAGAATCATATATAAATAACTTAGTTTTATAAGAATATAAAATAAAGTTTGCTTTAAAATTCTATTTATTCTTTTTATGAAATAAGTTCTATATACTTTCCTACTAATGCTTTTCTTTTTTTTCAAATATAATTTAATTTTTTTTAAGCTTTCCTAAACTTATTCATATAATTATAATTAAAATACCTAATGTAGAATATATAATTTTTACTTTATCAATTTTAAAATTATTATTATTAATTTTGGGATTAGAATTTTTCTAATTATATACAAATAACGAATAATTAGATTTGAAATAATTTAAAAGCTATTCAAACGTTTTATAATTATTTTCATTTAATTATTTCTTTAAAAAAATGCTAGATCATTCTTAGATATAACTTTATAACTATTAAAAAAAATAAGATTTTAATAAATGTAAATTGATTTAATTTAAATTCTTTAATAAATTAAACATTTTTTAGTTTAAGATTATTAATAACAATTTTGAAAACAGTAATAATTATATAGAGATTATTAACAATCATGATTTTTTTCAGTTCAATCCAAAATCTCAAATCGACTAAATTAATGAATAAATTTATAAAATAATTGTATACTTTAGAATCAAAAGTTTATTTTTTATTTTCATCTTTAATATATATTATGTTCTTGATATTAATAGAATTCATATATTCTATTATCAAAATTATATTAATAAATCCGTTATTATTATAGTTATTCAACAATTCATTTTTTTATAAGCTTTTCAAGTTTTAATATATATATAATAGTTCCATTACGAATAAATTTTCTTTCTACAAAATTAAATAATTATTTAAATAAGATTTTGTAATATTTATAAAAGATCACAATTCTAATTCTAATGTTTTATTTTCTTTACTATATTCGTTCTATTTTTCTTTATATTAATCTTTATCTTTTATTTTATTATTATATTAATTACTTTTATATTTAATCATATTTATAAGAATAACATTATTAATAATAATAACTTTTAAAAATTCTTTTTGCTGGTTATAAACAAAATAATACATTTTAGAGATTTATATTATTAATAATGATAAGACTTTATCATAGTTGTTAAATATTCGTTTTAAAAAACTTGTTAAGAAATTAATTATTAATTAGTATCAATTTAGCTTTCTAAAATAGATTAGTATATTATAATATAGAAATAAAATTGGTTTTATATCTCTATTTGTTTTTTCTTTTTATACAAAAAGAAAGGTTATTTATAAACTCTATAGATTATTTAAGATTTAGTAATGTATTAGTCACGTTAATGTTCCGACAAATATAATTAAGTAATTCATAATTAAAAATACAATATTTCTTTTCTTTTATCAATAAATAATATTAATAGATTTTGAAAGCTCCTTTTCAAATCTAATATAAATTTTAAAGGCTTTAGCCGTTTTTATAGTTATTTTTAAAGCTTATTAAAATTTCGGCTTAATTATTACTTTCGAAAATAACAAAATTGTTTTATTTTGATATAAAACTGTTGAATATATTAAAGAAAAATATACACAAATAAAGAAACGAAATTCATACATATATGTAGGCTAATATAGTATTTATAATCTATTAGAATCAAATAGTGGATTGTGTATATATTATATTATATTATATATATAATGAAAATTTCAATAATAGAGTAATGAGCATTCTTTAAAAGTATATATCATTATATAGTATGCGTACAATATTATATCCAATAATATTAATATATTTTTTAATCTTTAATAAAATGTGATACGTATATTCATATATCTTTCAATTCAAATACTGTTTGAAAAGCAATTTGATTAACCCTTTAGTTTTAGCATTCAGATTTCGCTAATTCAATTTAAAAATTATATTAAGTATATCTAAATATAAATAATATAAATATCTTTATCCTTATTTAATCTTTGAAAAAAAATGAAAAAAAGTTCTTTTATACTATATTCTGATATAATTTATAAGGATATTAAGTTCTATAAAAGATATAGATATTTTAAATATATTATTAGAATATGTTATTATTATAAAATATAAAAAACATTTTTATATATATAATATAATAATAATATTGATATCTAAGATAATTACATTTTAATTATAAAAGAGATACTAAAAATAATATCATATATATACTATATAGCGATATATACTCTTAATTTATACTTTATATTATACTTCATTATTAAAGTTCTTACTATATAGAGTATATATAAAAAATAATATATATATAATCTATTATCTAATTTTAATAAATTGTAAACGCTGTGTTAATTCAAATATATCTATTATTTTCTGTTTCAATAGAATATAACTTTCTATATTATATTCCATATTATTATATTTAAATAAAGCAATATTGTTAATTTTACAAGTAATAATTAAATTTATTTCTTTATAAACTTTAAAACTAGTATAAAAGTGACTAGAATTTTCAAAATCCATATAAAAGTCAAAAGAAAGCTTTTAAAAGCCTTTAATATTTTTTATTTATAAATTAAAAAAGAAATAGCATTTATAGTTATTAATTCTTCTATTGTATTATTATATTATACTATTATTAATTCATAATCAAAAAAAGCAATATTGTAGGGATCTGAGTAAAAATCCTAAGATATCATCATTCTTTGAATTCTTGATATATTTAAAATATTTGAAAACTTTGCCTATAGAAAATATTTGATTTTACGATTAATATATTAAAAAACTTTATAAATCAATTTTTTCATTATTGAAATATTACATCTTATCTTATTTATACTATGATAAATAATAATATTTAATTTTAAGTGAATAATATATTATTCAAAACAGATAATTAATAAATACAATAAAACTTTATTATCTATTTCAACATAGATCTTTGAGATACGTTATATTACTTATAATAAATCAAAAGTAATCTGAAAATAATTGTAAAATAAGGTTATTATTTAAAAATTTGAAAATATTTAGATGTAAAAACGATTCAAAAAACAATAGAATCAAAGAAAGAGGTTAATATTAAGCAAGATAAAATAACTATATAATAATAAAAAAAGAACATTTGGGCAATATACTTTTTTAAGCATTTATATATTTTATAATAAGAAAAGTCATCATTAACAAGATTATTATAATCATATTAAATCTTGAAAAGTATATAAAAAGAAAATTTTCAAAGATTTTCGAAAATTTAAGATCTGCTAAGATAATTATAATAGAAAAATATATTCATTTTCTTTATATTATGATTATAATATAAATTCAAAACAAAAATAAAAATAAACTTCTTCATTTTAAAACATTTAATCATTTTATAAATTAATGATTAGTTTGAATAATGGAGCATTGTAGACCAAGCTAAAAAGAACTATAATCGCAAATAACGTTTTTGTAACAAATACTACTTTTAAAACAATTATCATTCATAATTTTAGAATGAATATAATATAATACATTCAAAAGTTAAAATCAAATTAATTCATATCTATTAAAACTTTAATTTCAAGTAAATATAAAATTATATCCAAAAGTAATTTAATATTCTATTAAAAGAATAAATAAATAGAGATAGTTATCAAAAGGTTTGATAATTTTTATATTATTCCAAATCTAATTATTTAATATTGGCATATAACCAGGAAAAATTCTAATTCTAAAATTAACAATATTGATTTAATTTAAAATAAGATCGAGATTATATATTATTAATTAGATTATATTAATTACAATTATATATGTAAACTAAAGAAAGCCTCATAAAGTTTAAAACTATTCTAGAAAAAGTATATCAATAAAAAAGTATGTAAAATTTGGTTTATAAAAGAAAAGTATCTTATTACATTAACTATATTTTATATTTCTATACAATTATGTTATTTATATGTAAGTCTTTTAAGTCTTTTAAAAATTTTAAAGAATAAAAAGAGACATTTTATTATTATTATTATTAATATTATTAGAACAATTTAAACAAAATCTATATTAGTTAAATCAACAATGATTATTATTACAATATTAATAAATTTAATTAGTCGAATCAAAAACGAATTCAATTGTAAAATAGTTATAATATAAATAAATAATGATAAAGGATAATTTAAAATGGCTTTTTAAATAAAGATTAGAAAAAAAATGGTCAATATTTAAATTCTTACTTTTTAAAAACCATTTCACAAATGAAATAATTAAGAAGAATGTTTAAGATCCTAATGTTATTTTAAAGATTATTATTGAATAAATTAGAGATACAACTATCAATGTAAAAGTTAAGAATTGAAAATATATAATGTATTTTAAAAATAGGTTTTCCCATTATTGGTTTAACCTAGTGAAAGAAGAAAGTTAATAATGAGTATATTATAAATACATTGTTATCATTTTGAAGAACCGTTATTGAAATACTATAAAACGTTAAGTAAATAAAATATTAAAGCGTTAATACAAAACGTAAGGCATTATTTAATTATTCAGATATTAGCAATTGTTTGAAAATTAAACTAAATCTTTCTCAAATATAAATCCTACTATATTGAATGATATATTCTTTATTGTATCTCTTTATATAATAGATTAATAGAAAATAATAACAATATTTCTTTTACTAATAATAATATATTTATATTCATCGATATACCCTTTTTTTATAAAAAATCCTTGAATTCTTTTTTGTTTATTTTATAATTTTGATATTAATTCTATTATTATTTATTAGATTTTTTAACGTTTATAATAGCTTTAATCTAATTATAGAATTTGCAAAATTAGATTCTCTATTAATTCATTTAATTTCTATAATCTTTCATTATTTATAAAGTTATCGAAATGTTATTATATCGATTATAAATCTCTTTTATTAAATAATACTAAGTTTAATTGAATATTGATAAGATGATCTTGAATTAATAAAAGTAATTATAAAAATGTTTTTGCTTACAAATATACTATTAATAATACCTTTAATTATAGCATTAATATTGAAACCGAATATTATTGTATAAGATCCTACTATAAAAATATTTTATATAATTTTCTTCTATTTGATCAATAATTAATAAATTAGATTTACTTTAGTATCTTTATTTATAAATACTATAATATAATCAATTTATAAAAGAAATCGGGATTATTTATAAATAATGTATTAATAAATGTAATGATTTTAAATCGACTTCTATTAAATAACACAAATTTTGTTTTTGTTTTTTGTTATTCATTTATTATTTGAATCGCTCATTGAATGCTTTAATTTCTTTTCAAATTAATAATTTAAGTAATGAAAAGAAACTCAAAAAATATTCCTAATTAATCCATCATCATCATTATATATATGTTATAGATATATTGAAAAATATACTAATTCTTAACTATTATAGTTTTTCTTACATCTTTATATATTTCTAATATATTAAAAAATATAATTTTTTTATAAGTTTTGAACTCTAATACTATTAAAATGCTAAAAAATCATTCTTTTATTAAATTTAAAAGATATATTAAATACTCAAATTTTGTAATTGTTCATTATAAGCTTGATTGTTTTTAATTACTCTTTCCTTTTTTTATACACGCTTTATTATACACTTTAATTATATATAATAAATTATTTATTAAAAAAAGGAAAGGTAATTGAACATAATCTAATCTATAATTAAGGATTGTAAAATGCTAATATTTGATATATTTTTTTAAATTCAATGAAAAAATGATTATTTATTATTCTCATAGCATTATATTATTTCTTTAGGAAAAACAATATGAACATTGAAATTTGTAAAGATTAACCTATTAAATATGTTAGAAACTTATAAAAAATAGTGAAGGAGATTGTAAGAATTAAAGATTAATATATTTATGATGTATATATAACAATAAGATATTAATTTAAAACAATTTCTTTTTTCTTATTATTAAATTATCAATCCAAAGATAAAGAATCATAAAATGTTTAACAAACAATCTTAATAGTAAATAAATAATAATATGAAAAGATTAAAATCTATTTTATTAAACAAAATTGATTTCAGAATATTATGTTTATTAATATATTATTTATGGATGATTTAATCTTTTATTTTTAAATCAATTTTATTATAATATTTATAAATCAAAATGAGAAAAGAAACTCAATTTATTAATTTTAAGTTAGATACAAATGAATTCTAAATCGTACTCTTATTAGAATGATATAACGAAATATTTGGCCTTGATATTAATATTATAATTCAAAATATTATTAACAATATTTTTTCAAATAAAGCTATTCTATTAATTGTTCTTATTAATTCAAAAAAATTATCGATATTTAATCAAATTTAATACTATTCAGAAAAAGTTTTAAAAATAAGTATAATAGTATTTTAACGATTTTATAAACAATGAAAAATTATTGAAATTCAATAGATTAATGAAAACCTTACTTCTGAGAATTCTATAATTAAGTTAAAAGCTATTTTAATTTTTAAAGAATTTGATTGATAATAATAAAGTTAGTGTTAAAATTATAGAATAGATAAGAAAGGAATTGAAATGAGGATAAAAAATGAAGATTTAAGGCTTTCTATTAATAAATGTATTATAATATATATAAATATACTATATTATTAGCATTTTAAAGATTTTCAAACATACTAGAAAAGAATATTCATATTATCATTTATTGATCTATTAAGCAAACAAATAGAACAAATAATTTAGAATTTAAAAAAGAAGGATTTATGTTTGAAAAAATTTAGCTCAACTTTTCAATAATTGCCAAGATCGAAATAATCATATAATATACTAGGTTTTTTATTGATTTTTTAGTATTCTATTTAGTTATTATTTTATAATACTTGAAAAATCGTCTTTCAAAGTAATAATAATATATTTATGATATGCCCATTATTGTCTTTCATATCATGCCAAGGTGATACCAATAATGATAATGATAAGTTTTTTAAAATCCAAAAAAAATAAGGAGGTTTGATCATATGATAGCGTAATTCAGAATATCTGAAATAATCTTAAAATTGTTGTAAAACGATTTCAAGATAATTTTACATTTTACAATACTAATATTTTTCTAAAAAAAAATTTAGAATAAATAGCTTTTTACCAAACTCATATTTAATTTCAATATTCCTTTTTTTTTTACTTCAATTTCTTTTATTCTCTCTTTTTTTTTTGTTTAAATTTTACTTTATACTTCAAATTATATTTCTAAATAATATTAAGTTTTATTTATTAATTCCTTTGTTTTTTGATATTTTACTGATAATATCTGTCAAAAGCTTTTATAGAATAAGTAGTTTATTAATAAGTCTAACGATTTTTAAACTCATTTCATTAAATTATATTTAAAACATCCAATTAACGGATAAAATATTCATATATCTTTTAATTTAGGTTGATTAAAACTTTTATTGAATATATTACTATTTAAAAATAAACTTGGAATTGTTAAGTTCTAAAGAAAAAATAAATTCCCTGTATTTACCGTAGAAAAATTAAGATAACTAATAACAATTTCACAAAAGTTTAACTCTTTTATTATTTAAATATATCTTTCAATAATTATTGAGAGAATTTTAAATCGAATTATAGATGTATAATCTTTTTTTCTGAATTCTTTATAATTCCATCATTATATGCGATCATTACAATCATATTAAAAATAATTTTCATTTTATTTCTATTTATAATCTACCAACTGAAATCAATTAAAACTTTGTTATTCAAATATGTTTATAAATTATTAAATTTGACTATATCATTTTAAACAATATATTTTAGTTAGACCTTTAAATTTTCGAATTCTTCAAGATTCTATTTTGCTTATCATATTAAATTGTTAAAAATTATTATTCAAATTCAATTATTATAAAATTCATTTTTTATAAATACCTGTAATATTGATCGTTTAGGTAAAAAGAATTTTTTGAACATAATATTGAAACATATTCCAATAAAGCCTGGAACCAGTCAAATCTTCGTAAAATTTAAATCTCAAATAATCTATTAATATTTCATTCTGAAATAAGGAATAGTAAAGTTTAATAATAATAATAACGATTTCTTTAAATTATTTATTGTTCATATTGAGAAAATATTTATTATAAAAAGTACTGAATTAAATATCAGTTTTATTAAATATACTAATTGTGATATTGTTAATACAAATTTATTATTCATTAGAAAATCAATGATAGTCTTTTGAGTTTTAATTTTCTGAAATATAAATAAAATAATGGCAAAATTGAATTCTATCTAAAGATTATTTGAATTAGTTATGAAAAAAGGTTAACCTAATCATAATCTGTCTCTTAACTTGATAAATTTAGGCTCATAGTTTGTTAAAGTTATCAAATAGATTAATTAAGAAGGATATATTATTTATTGAATAAGTTGTTGTATTATTTTACTACATAGAAAAATTAAATCATGAAATAAAGTTATATATAAGAAATGAGTAATGTATGCTAATCCACATTAGGATAGTGTTAGTTATAATCCTTAAGTGCCATAACTATTAACTATTTTCAATAAAACTTTTTATATATTATTAAGATCAAATTCTAATCTATTAAATTAAACTTTTACTAATCCTTGATTTTTCAAAAAATTGATTTTATGAACTTTTTGTAATCTGTTTTAAGTTCATTACCACACACTTAGGCTATTCCCTGATTTGAACCATTCTCAATACTAAAAATAATCATTTTTCATATCAATAACTTTATAAAGAATGAGGATATTAAATTGAAAGTTCGAATTATACTAATTATTGGAATAATCACATAACACGCTAAGCTTCGCATTAACGCTTCAGCATTCTATCTAATTGTTATTTTATAGTATTAAATAATAATTCTTCAAAATAATAATAATATATTTATAATGTATTTATTATTAATTTTTATCTTTATTAAATTAAAGCAAAAGTAATCAATAATTTTACTTAAAAATTAAATTTTTTAGAAAATCCAGGTTTAAATTATATTAATTTTGAAAAGTTTGAAATTTTTATTATTTCAATAATAAATTTTTACAAAAATGAATATTAAGATTATTATTTTCATAATATTTTATATATTTGAAGAGTATAAAAACTTTTGTTTTAAAAAACCCTTTTATTTGTAAAAAGTAATACTTAAATACAAATCTATTACTTTTACAATCATTGAATTTTAATGAAATATTGAAGTTTATTGTTTTTATAATCTTTTTATATTTTAAAAATTTTATTTAATTATTATATTATTATATATTTTTGTTAATATTAGACAGCAAATTGCATATATATCATATTGTATATATTCTTTACATAATAAAATCCTTAATAACAAAGCATAATATAAGGTATCATTTAAAAGCATATATTATTATATAGTATATATATAAATACTATTTTTAACATTCCATTTATAACTAAAATGTAACTATATAAAATACTAATATCGCTATTATACTATATATATATATAAAGCTTTATTAACTTTTAAAATAGTGTTTCATTCTAATAACATATCTATAATATTTACATCTTTTATAAAATTTAATATCCTCATAATTTATATTATAATATAATACAAAAGTGCTTTTCTTATTAATCAAGTAAGGAAAATAATATTTAAAACAATACATCCGAATATAATTAATATAACTTATAATTCAAACTAGCGAAATCTGAATTTTTAAATTAAAAGATTTGATAAATTGCTTTTTCGAAAAATGTTTTAATTAAAAAGTATATTAATATAGTATTTGCTTCATTTGATTATTTAGCTTTAATTTTATTATTAACTTTTTATATTAAATCCTAAATCTTTTCCATATATTATAAATCTAAAATAAAGAAATTGTTTTATAAAAATACTAGCTATTTGTTTCATTCTAGAAATCTATAGAAATCTATAGAAATTTAAGTTTTTTAATATTTATTATACTTTTATCGAATATAATATTATTTAATACTTATATATATTCAATTTAATTATAAGATTTGTTTTTCTTTATTTATCTAATTCTACTAATATTATTATAATAGAAAATTAAAACAAAAAACTCTTCTCATAATTATTCTTTCAAATTTATAATTTTAATAAATTAAAAGGCTTATTAAACAAAGCTCAAATTAATATCTTTTAAATATTAAATTATTAAAATATCATCAATATCAAACTAAAAATGTTGGATTAAATATTATTCAATATTATTATAATATGTAAAAAATCCTTTTAGGTTTTAATAACTTTCATATCAAAAACGTTAAAAATATAATTAATAATTCTCAAACCTAGATTTATCTATTTTTTGTTTTAATAAATAGCAAATTTATAGTTTATAAACTTAATTTTATTTTTAATTTATTTAAATCTATTTAAATATATATATATATTTAAGAGGTAGAAAAACTAATTATTTTCAGAAAATAATTATAACCATTTTTTTATTAATCTTCTTAATAAAATTAGTTTTATGATCTAATATAAAATATGAGGGTTATACTATAAATTGAGGAATATTAAGAAAATTTTATATTCAATACTAAATTTTCATTTTAACAATTTATAGGGATACTATTTTGTGTTTTTTAATAATAAATAAAAATATTATTTGATAATCTAAAAGATAAACAGAATTCATTATTTAAATTTATATTATAAAATAAAGCTTCGTTGTCTCTAATATAGCTTTATTAAAAAATAAATTTAAATTCTTTAAAATTATAGTATTAAATATAATTTTTTATATTAAGAACATTTCTTTAATTATTAATATTAGGGTTTTCTTAATTTTTAATATATACTAATTAACCTTAATATTAATAATATACTTTTAATTTATTTATAATAACTTAAAAAGTTTTTTTCTTTTAATATATTATACTTTTATTCTATAAATTAAAGAGGGTATTATACAAATTATTATTAATTTTTTAAAGATAGATATTAAAAGATTATTAATAATTTTAACTAGTTTATTAATATAATAGGCTATCATTTAAGCTTTAATAATTCTTTCTATAATATAATATTTAAAAGTTAACTTTTAATTAAATCAAATTTTTAATTATTTAAGTATAAACTATTACCCTTTTTTAATAATAGTAATGGGTATAATAATAAATTTCTTATTAATAATATATATTAAAATATAATCATTTTTCTTTTTAAATAATCAAATTATTTCTAGTTTTTTAGGGGTAAATATTATTTTGTTTTTCAAGTTTTAATAAAGAATATTCTTAATTTTAGTAGATAGGGATTTAATATTATAATTTGGAAAAAGGAATACTTTGTATAAATATAAATCATTAATATAATTAAATTTTAAGGTAGTATTTTAAGTTATAAATTCAATTAAATATAATATATATAGTATAAAAAATAATAATGATTTTCAAGAGATTTAATAAACTATTTTGTAATTAAATATTATTAGGATCTTCAGGTGAATTTATATCTACCTTTTAATAAAAAAGGAGTTTATAAACCTAAAAAGTATTAATAATTAGTTTTACTTGGTTATCTTACCTAATAAGTGTTTTTTAAGTAGTGTATTAAATGCCCTTTAAACATACATTATAATTATTATAGTTTTAAAACTCTATATAAAAATGGTTTTAATATTATATATAAAACTAGTAATTAGATCTATAATTAACTATTTGAAAATACTCTACTATATTAAAGATTAAACATATTATTAATAAAAACTATTTAAATTAACTTATAAACTACTATTTTTCTTAGGCTTTTAGAAATATAAAAAATTAATATAATAAATCTCTAAAAACAGATTAAGGATCTATTCTTTTCATTTATTTTTATTAGAATTAAATAGTAAGTTGCATATATATTATATTATATATATATATTCTAAATAATAAAATCTCTAATAATAAAACACATTAATAAACATTCTCTAAAAACATATATTATTATGTAGTATATATATAATACCGTTTCTAGTATTCCTTTTATAATTAGAATCTCATTATATAAAATCCTAATATTATTATAATATTATATATATATATATAAAGCCTTATTAACTTTATATAATAATATATATTTAATAGTATACTTATAATATTAATATATTTTATAAAATTTAATATTTTTGTAATTTATATTATAATATAGTATAAAAATCCTTTTTTTGTTTTATTTTATTAATTAAATAAAAAAAAAGTATTTAAATTATATATTCAAATGCGGTTAATGTAATATATAAATTAGACTAGTGAAATCTGAATATCTAAATCGAAAAGTTTAGTAGATTGTTTTTTTAAAGATATTTTAAGTGAAAAATATATTAATATATTATCTGCTTTATTAAATTATTTTGAAAAAAGAGATTTTATGATTTTTGCTTTAAAATGATATTTTAAACTTTAATCTTATTATTAATCTTTTATATCAAATTTTGAACTTTTTATATATTTAAAATAAGTAGATTATTTCATAAAAATATTAATTATTTATTAAATTTCAAAAGTTTATAGAAATTTAAATTTTCTAACATTTATTATATTTTTTTGAATATAATACTATTTAGTATTAACATATTTAATTTTATTATAGAATTCAACTTTTTATATTTATTTAATTAATATATTTATATTATTAGAATAAAAAATTAGAATAAAAACTTTTTCTTTAAATTTTTATTAAATTTATATAATTTTTCATATAATTTTATTTATTATAATAATTTTTTTTATTATACTTTGAAATATTAACTTTTACTTTATTATATTAAATAAATACTATTCCTTATATTAATTTTTTATTAAATGAAATCTGAGTATACTAAATATTTATATAATAGTAACCTTATATAATTAAAATATATCATATTAATAAAATATGTATTTATAAAGTATTTTAATAAATATTTTATAAATATTAAATAATACTTTTTTAGTATTTGTATAATATAAATTAATTAATATATATAATATATAATATTTAATCAAAAAAAATCCAAAAGAAAAATTATATTACTAATAATTATAGATGTAAAACTTTATTATTTTAAAAAAGATTATTTTTATTAAATTTCTTTATAATTATTTATTACGAAGGATAAGTTATATACGAGTAAAAGAATCACGGGGATTAAGAATAATAATCATATATAATATATATCAAGTAAGCTAAAAGATTTTAATCCTTTTATGTAATATAAAAGAATTATACTTATACTAATATAATAATAAGGTTTTCTATTAAGATTGAATTTTAGTAAGTTATATAATACTAAATGTATTACTAAAAGAGTAATTAATTCGAAAATTATATATATTTGTGACATTCAAATGCGAGGGATTATATATATATATGATTATATAATATTTTATAATATACTCCCTAGATTTAGGAAAAATTGAATTAAAAAAGAAAAAATATAATTGCTTTATTAATGTCGGGATAATCACGTGACATACTAGGCTTCGCGCTAACGCCTCGGCATTCTACATAGTCGTCGATTCATAGCTTTTAAATAGTAATCCTTTAAAGCAATAACAATATATTTATAATATACCTATTATTAACTTTCGATTGTATTAAATTAAATTAACATTAATTAGTAGAATTATTCATAAATTAAAAACCTTAAGAAATCCAAGTTTAAATAATATTAATTTAAAGAGTTATAAACTTTTATTGCTTTAATCATAGATTTTTATAAGAATAAATATATATAAACTATTATTTTAAAAACTTTTATATATTTAAAAAATATAAAACCTATTATTTTAGTAATTCTTTTATTCATAAAGAATAGTATTTAAATATAAATTTATCGTTTTTTGCGATTATTATATTTCAAAAGAATATTAAAGATTATTGTTTTTATAACCTTTTTATATTCTGAAAATCCTATTTAACTATTATATTATTTATACATTTTAGTTTAAACTTAGTAAATCCAAAATCAATTTTATATTATAAAAGAATTTATTTTCTATTTTTTATTTTTTATTCTTTAAATTCTATAAAAAAGGAATCTATAGAAGTTTATAGAATATCAAAAAAGTTATTAAAAATTACTAGGACTTTAAAGAAATCATCAAAAGTTTATAAGAATTAATATTAATAATTAATTCATTTCCTTTATTTATTCTTTATTTTAATTTTCTCTTTTTTAGTTTATAAAACAACTTCTAATATTGTTCAAAAAATTAAGTTTTAAATTGTTTTTTAAACTAAAATATCAATTTAATAAAATTTAGCGAATATAAAAGGGAAATATTATATATTAAATGTAATATAACGAAATTATATTAATATTATATATAAAATATAACGATTATAATAATATTATTTATAAACTTTCAGAAAGGTATATTAATACATTTATTGTAAAAATAAAATTCAGATTATCCAATATTACTACAAATACCATTATTAGATATAATATTATACCCTAAATTAGTTTTTGCAAAAAAAGATATTAAAAAAGAATATAAAATATTAAAAAGAAAATAGCGTATAAACATTAAACCAAAAAAAATATAATTAAAAATAATATTTCTAAATATATATATTATAAAATTTAAAAGTATAAATAAAACAATTTATACAATAAACAAATATATAAAGGATTTATTACATTATTTAAGAATTTCTAAAAAAACAATTTGAAGATAATTAATATCAATTATCTTTATAAACTTTAAATAGTATTTTGTTTATATAAAAGTATTTATTATTAAAAGTTAAAAAAATGTTAATGTATAAGTATTTAATACTTTTTAATACATTATATTATCGGATTATTCAATATAATTAAATAAAAACATTTACAAAGTGTTATATAATAAGTTTATAACGTTTTATTTTCTATTGATTATTAAAAGAATCAAAAGCAATTTAAAGTTATTAAATTATACTTTATATTTATAATTATCATTTAAAACTGATATATCAAATAGAATATTAACTATTAGAAAAGTATCATTATATAAAAGATTAAATACAAAATTATATACTAAACCAATAATAATAAAAATGTTTAATAAAAAACAATCTTTTAAAATGAAATAATTTATAGAATTAGTATAAAAGCTTTTATATTATAAAAATTCTGATTTTATACTAAAAAAATTAATAAGAAATTTACAATTTCAATTATTATTATTTAAGAATTAATCTATTTAAATAAGCCGATTTCTAATAAATCCAATAATTATATTATCTTTATTATTTAATTCATCTAATTTATATTATTCATTGCTAAAAGAATTATTATAAAAATTATTATAAAAATCATTTTAATAAATCTTTTAATAAAATATTTAATAAAAAAAACAATCTATAAGAATCTAAATTTAATAATCATTAATCCGAAAAAAAAACAATACTATTAATTGAAATTTATTAAATCTGATATAATTATATATAGATATTAAAAAGTATTCTAATAAAAACAATAATTTTGAATATAAATATAAAATATTTATCAATCATTATTTATAAATCAATATTCAATTTTAATTTTATTTAAAAGCTTTTTTAATTATGCTAATAAAAATTACATTAGAATTTTATTATACAAATTTAGATCAGTTTTTATAAACTATAAACAATATATAATTGATATTCGAAATTATATTTCAAAAAGATAGATATGATTAAAATGTTATATAAAAATGAAAAATAATAACATTTTTAGATATAATTAAAAACAATCTAGATTAATCCGTTTTAGAATGTTTTTAATTTATAATTATAAAATTTTATAAATTATATAAAGATTTAACAAAAGATTTTCGAATTTAAAAACATTCTTTATCAAAAAATCATAAATTTATATAAAAATGTAGAAGTATATTTTAATATACTTTTTAATCCTTTTTCAAAAATTATAGATTTAATAAAAAATATTTGAACATTAATTTATAATTTATAAATATACTTATTTAATCATTAGCTTAATCAATTTTACAAATTAAAAATATTAATATTTAATAGATATTTAATTTCAACTTTATTAATAATTTTAACCTTTTTAAAATACTTTAAAATATATTAATAAACAATATTATATATATAAAACAAAAAGAATATTAATTAATAAAGTATAATAGAAAAAATAAAAAAAATTTAAGCGAAAATTTAAAGAAAAGATAAAAATGGAAAATAGAAAATTTAAAAGAAAGTTTATATAATTTTTTATTAAATATAAAGAAAATTATAATAATAATACGGATAATAAATTAAAGATATATTTTAAATATAATAATTTATTAAAAAATGAATTAATTAATAATAAAAGAGATTATAATAAATTTAATTAATTAATTATTTATATATACAATTTAAAATCAAAAATTGATAAATCTATAATATTAATACTAATAAAATCATTTTTTAATAGATATAATAATAAAAAATTTTAAAGCATTATTATTAATATAAAAGCATTAAAATAATTAATAATAGAATATAATTAATATCAAATATATAAAAAATATATTAAAAATATTGAAATAAATAAGAAAAAAATAGATATTACAAAAGTTACATTTGAAATAAAAAAGATAAAATTGATTGGATTTATTAATAGTAATCTATTATTAGGAAAAATAGAATTTTATATTATAATAGCAAAATATACTATTTCTATTATCATTTTATAATATAAATTGGTTAAAAGTGTATTATAATAATATCAAGGATTTATTAATTTTATTTATAGAAAAACATTCTATTATTCAGAAATTTGAATATTCGATCTTAATATAAAACCTTTATTGGTATTAACTTGGTTAGTTAAAGTGTAAGTACTTAAATCTCTTTTTGTATAATCATTATTATTATTCTTTATATAATCTATAAAATAAAGGACGACTTTATAGACATCCTCAAAATGCTAATACGCTTAATACGGTTAAACGTATTATTCGTACAGCAATCCAAAAGTTATATAATCCATTTTTCGATATTAGTAATTATTTAAAAGTAAAAAGATTATATATTTAATTCTTAATCTCCTTTCTTTACTTATTAAAACTTTTTAATTATCAATTTATTAATATTAATCAAATTTTTTAATATTTAACAAAGCCTATTCTTAATTATAACATTTATTGAATTAGAATTATTATTAATTCATTTAATCTCTATAATTTTTTTATGTTTATATAATTAATAAGATGATATAATATTAATTATAAATCTCTTTTTAGTTATAGTATTCAATTTGATTAATAATTTGTATAATAATTTTGAATCGATATAAATAACAAATGGAATTTGTTTTTTTAAACTTTATAATAGCGTTAATAAATCCTTTAATAACAGTTTTTACATTAAACCCGAATATTAATTTATATAATTCTAAAATTGATATACTTTTTATAATTCTTTTTGCATTTAATAAATATCCAATATATAATATTAGTACTATTATATTTATTAATAAAGTATATAATATATTCTATTTGAAAAAAAAATTAAGATTGTTTATAAATAATGCATTTGTAAATATAATTAATTTAATTGAATCGATATTAAAAGGAACAAAATTAAAGCTTTTTGATTAATTATTTATTTGTTATTTGAAAACTTTATTCAACTTTTTAATATTATTTTCTTTTAAATCAATTACTTAAATAACAATAAAAAATAATATAACATTTTTAACTAATATATAATTGCAATATATATTTCTTAAACTTTTTAAAAAATATATTGATTTTTTAATATAATGTTTTTTTGCTTTTTTCTTTTTATATTTAAGATATCTATTTTTTTTAATTCAATAGTATATATATTATTATATTGTTTTTTTTGATTCAAATAAATATAATTGTTTTTGAATATAATTAATTTTTATTAAATTTAAATAATATACTTTTCTAAAGCTTTTTATAATTTTTAATTATAAAATGTGCTTTTTTCAATCGCTTTTATTTTGATTTTACAAATTCTTTATTTACAATTATAAAAATATTATTCGTTTATAATTCTATAATACCAAATTCCATTTTATTTGTATATAAAAGATATAAATTGTATATAAATTATTTTATTTTAAATTATTTTTTTATAATAGTTATAATACATATTAAACTAATAATTTTTTATCTTAAAAATATCATAAAATGGCTTTACTATATAAAAAATAAAATTTTTTTTAATCCAAACTTTTCAAATACTTAAATATAAAATACTTTATTAAGATTTATAATAGATTATATATATATTTAAATAATATTTTTTAAATATATTGAAACTTTTAATGATAATATATATATTGTAATTATAAATAAAATAATAATTTATTAATTAATATATTAAATAATAAAGGATTATATTCAAACATTAATTTTATTATTATTTTTATATATTGAATTACAAATTAAAATTTTGGAAATGTCTTTTTCAATATTTTTATTTTTCATTTTATTAACGAATTTCGAAATGAAAATTCTAATATTCAATAAAAACCTCCGATTTTAATATAATTTTAAACATTTTATTTTCTATAAATCCGTTATTTTCCTTTTGTTTTAATTTAATATATATTAAAATTGAATTATTATTATTAACAAATATTTTATTAAATTCATTAATATTAATATTTTTTTCTGTATTATCATTTTAGAGAAAAACTGAAATCTAAATATATGTTTTTAATTATACTAATCTTATTCTTCAAATTACTTTTTAATTTATAGTATAATTGCAAATTAAATCGATTTGCTTATAATTTTGAAAAACGGAATACTTTCTAAAATATAACCTTTTCTTTTTTCTTTATAGCATTATTTATCGTTTTCAGATTTTATATAAAATGGTTTTATAATTATTGATTTAAAATTCATTAATTCATTTAATAATTTAATAATATAGATTTCCTTTTTATATAAAAATAAAATATAAAATTCAATTCATTTATTTAATCCCATTCCTTTTTCTTTTTCTTATATTAAAACTTTTAAATTTACAGATAATTTATAAATTGTTAATATAAATGATTCATTTTTTATACAAAGTATATCAAATATTTATTTTTTTATGTTAATTTTATAAATTTCAATTATTGTTTTTTTTTGATTACATTAACTCGTTTTATAATAATTGCAATTAATACATTAATTGTAATTATTTATAAATACATTTTGTATATTAAAAGAATAGAAATAATACTATTTAGTTTAACTATATTATTCATAGTTCTTATAATTATTTGCAATATTATATCTTTAGCTAATTTAAAATCTGATATCTTTTTATTTATAATATAATATGCTTATTTTAATAGTTTATAATATTGTTTTATAAGCCCAATCGAATTATAAACTTTAATTAATATGTATTTTATAACAATATTTATTAATATAACGTTTTAAATAAATTCTTGACCAAAAAAATTCTTGCTTATATTATATACAATATAATCCGATAATTTAATATATATATTAATTTGATATGTTTTTAATATATTCTATACATTTTTAATTGTTATATTATTTAATTATTTAATTATTTGATATCTTATAATTTCGTTAATAATATAAAAAATTGATTGATTTATAATATATATTATATTAATTAAAATAGTATAATTGAATTCTCTATTATTTTAAAATGGAAAACTTAAATTATCCAAATGATTTTCTATAAAGTTAATAATACTTACAATATTCGTAAAATATTTAATAATATTATAATTTTCATTATATTCAGTTTATTACAAAACTTTATAAAATTTTCGAATTGATGAATAATTGAAACGTTAATATAATTAACAAAAATCTATATTCATTAAATAGTATTTATTCTACTAAATTGAATTCTGAATAAAACTATTAAAGTTAATTTTCTATAATAAAAATGAGTAATTATTTTGTTAATAAACTAGAAATTCTTTTTTTGGTATATAAAGAATATTTATATAATTGTTAAAAACAATTTTAAATTTGTTTATATTAATTAGAAATAATAAAAACAATATATTTGTTTATAAAATGTAAAATTTTATTATTTTAAAAAGTATTGAAACATTAATAGGTTCAATTAAAATTTTCCCCTTCTTTTTTTCCGGATTTAATATTTGCAATTTCTATTTACAATATATTAATTATAGTATTAAAAACTTTCTGCTATATTTTAAATTGTTCATTTTCAATAATAAATCTATAAACTGCTTTTATATTAATACAAATTCCAAAAAATTCTTTATTAGAATACTTTTTTAATATATAAAACGCTTTTTTAAACATTTTTTTATTTATTTTTTTATATACCTTTTTATTAAAAAAAATATTTTGTAATATATAAATTGTTAATTTTTTAATAATCTTATTATTATTAATTAATTCTAAATTAATAAAAAAATAAATCCTTTTTTTTTAATTTTTAAAGTTTAAACTTAAAAAGAAAATAGTTATTTTTTGTTTTTGATCTAAATTTTTATTTTTTTCTTTAATCTTTATTAATTATTAATTATAACGCTTTTTAAAATTATTATTGTTTTTAATATTAAATCGATTTTTTTATTTTTATTTATACTCCTTTTGTTTTTGTAAAATATATTTAATTAATTGATATCCTTTTTTTTTGTAGATTCAACATTTTTTAACAAAATTATTATTTTGGCTTTATAATGTATATATATCTAATAAATTATTTTGGTAATATAAAAATTGTATATTTTTATTTAATAGATACAAACTAAAGCCTTGTAATATATAATTGCTATTATTATTACAAAATTTTTGGTTTTATAAAAAAGATTAAATCTTTCTGTTTTATATAATTTTTTTTATATAATAATAATCTATTTTAATTGTTATATAAATTCTAATATATCTTTTATAAAAATTATAATAAACAAAATTATATATTAATATTCTTTAACAAATAAGTATAAACTTTATTATATATATATGTTAAATCTTTTATTTTCTTTTGAAATTGTATTTAAAGATTTTATAATTTTTTTATTATAATATTGAAAAATTTGTTAAAGGTTTTATTCTTATTACTTTTTTTACAGTAATAAAAATGATTGTATTTTATTAGATAAATATATTTCTTTTATATTAAATTTCTTTAAACTTTTATTTTATATATTTATATAGATTTTTAAAAATATTTAGTAAATTATTTTAATTGAAATAATAAAACTTAAAACATTATTTTTCAATATTATAGAAAATATTTAATAGAATTATTTTATAAAAAGTTTTATATAACAAATTATTTTGTAAAAATTGAAAGTTTATAATTAAAATTATCATTATCTCCCTCATATTTTTTATTAAATAAATAAGACTTTTGTAAATTTGATAATATACTAGATATATATAATAAATTCTTTTAATTCTTTTTTATTATTTGATTATTTTTTCTAATTTCTTTTATTATTTCTTCCTTTTCTATTATCCTTATTATTTAAATTGTTATTATTATTGAATAGATTATTATTATTTTATTTATTACTATTTTTAATTATTTTTTCAATTTTTTTTAATAAAAATTCAATTATATTAAAATTATTGCTTTTTATAAGTTTTTTGATTTACTCTATTATTTATAATATATTATTCGTTTTTTATGCTTATTTATATAATTTATTTTACACATTTGCCCCTAATATAATAATATTAAATTCTTTCATTTAAAAAGTTTTTGAAGTTATTAAATATTGAATTAATAAATAATTATAAATTTGTTTTTATAAATAGTTTAAAATTCTTATAAAAGATTTTAACAAAATTATTATTATATATATCCTTTTTCATATATACTTTATATTTATATTTAATATATTTTAAAAAATCCTTTTTATTGATTTTCCTAATAATTATATTGTATATCAATATAATCTTATATTAATTATTACAATAATCAATCTGATCTTTTTCTTTCAATTTATTATATATTGCTATAATTATTAAAAATTGAATAAATAAATAAATAGCTATTTTGTAAATATAAATATAAAATGAATAAAAATATAAAAAAATTGTAAAATGTAAATGTAAAATGTAGAATATAGAATAAGAAATAAAATGATTTTTTATATAATGTATAATATAAAGAATATATAATAAACACAAATATAATTTTATTCCATTTAATAAAATTAATCTTTTAAATATATATCTTTTTTTACAAAGAATTTTATCTAATAAGATTATATTCTAAAAGTATATTCTTTAGTATTACTAAATCAGTATGAAAATCTATTTAATAAATTTTATATCTGATTTATTAGCTTCTTTAGAATTTCTATCAATTTCAAAAACTATTTTTTAATACTTAGTATTAATTGTAGAATCTAAGGTTTTTAATTTATAATATTATTAATTAGTATTAGTATTAATTTGGTTAGTTTAAAGTGTAAATACTTAAATCTTTCTTTATATAATCATTATTGTTGTTCTTTATATAATTTATGGAATAAAGAAAGACTTTATAAACGTTTTCGAAGTGCTAATACGCTTAATACGGTTAGACGTATTATTCGTACAGCAGCCCAAAAGTCACATGATCCGTTTCCCGACAACCTTAATATAAAACAATTTTAATAAAAGTTTATTTAGAATGATAATTGTTATTCAATTAATATTAAGATTTAATATTTATATTATAAATTCAAATATGTATTAATATATAAGTTTAATAAATTTTTTAATATATAGAATATAATAATATTATATAAAAGGATTTTAATAATTTTATAAAGTTTTGTAAATATTATTTATCGTAGGTCATATGCTAATAGTATATGTGGAAGCTAGCTCTAGTTAACAACTAAAATGGATTATATAAATAGTATAGCATATGATATTTTAAAGAATCTATATTGAATATTGATTTTGCTTATTTTATATTTAAAGGGAAAAGGCTTTCTTTTTATGCTTTTTTCTGCTAACCTAGCTTTTCTACTTTCATTAATCTTTTATAAATCATTTCCTAATATATCCATTTCTTTCGAAATAAGGCCCTTTATCATATTCTTTATTTTATAATTATTTTCGGAAAATGCTTATAAGCGATAATTATGTGGTCTGAAACGATCATGTGATCTGATTATATAATAAGCTAACATTAGATCGAATGCATTTAAAAAGATATATATATTATATTATTTTAAATTTAAAACAATAGTTCCCCTTTGATATATATTATCTTTTTATATTATATTAGTCTCATTAAAAACCTTTTTATAAAGGAAAAAAGAGTACTAATATTTTATATTTTAATTTTAATAATAATAATATTTTTAATCTCATTAAAAACCTTCTTTTAAAGGAAAAAAGAGTATTAATAATTATTAAAATTTTGAATTATATTAATAAATCTTAATATCTTAATTTTATCTAATGGCTTAATTAATCCATCAGCTAATTGATTTTCAATAGAAATCCATATTAAATTTAAATATCCTTTATTTATAAAATCTTTTATATAATAATATTTAGCATTAATATATTTACTTTTATTATAGTATATAAGATTATTTGATTAGCAACGTTTTACAAGTTTAATTCAATTATAACCATAAGTTTATTATTTCTATATAATCACTTTTTAGTTTCGTATATAGGATATTAGAACGATCTTATTAAGCCCTTTATACACTTTATTATTATTAGCGATAATAGCACTACAAACATTTCAACGGTTTATTATTGCAGATAACAATATATATATACATAAACAAACGCTTATATTCTCTTTATCTTTCTGGTATATTGGAATTTTGTAGAGCATATTATTCATTCTACTAATAATTAATCTTATTAGCGTATCGATATTTTAAAACTATATTAATCAAATTGAAATAAATGGAATACAAAGCAATGCTATAATATATTATATTTAAAAGATTTGCAAAAGTTATTGAAATCTTTATATACAACTTTTTAAATAAATAAAAAAAGATTTATATAAAAGATTCAAAATAGATTATTAACATATTTAAATAAATAATACTTTTTTTAAAACTATTATTGTAAAACAATTATTCAAAAATTTTTATATAATAATCTTTAAAACCTTAAATATAATAGCTATAAAAGCAATTACATTATTATAATGTATTATTTTACAAAAATATATTATTTTATTAAAATATAATAAAAAATCTAAAACTTTAGGTTTATAAACAATTAAACCATTAACAATTAGCAATACAATATTAACAAATTAAAATTTTTTTTTTTTATATTTATATTCAGATTAAACCAAAAAACTTTATTTATTTATAATCAATCTTTTTTTATTTAGAAAGCTATTACGAAAATAATACCCCAAATTGCGATTGAGAATATTCTTTAGTTATAAATCATTTTTATAAATTAAATAATTAAACCCAGTATTAAAATAGTATATAATTTTATTTTAAAAAAATTAAATATTAAATTAATTTATAAAGCCATTTGTTATATTATATTGAAACTAATAAAAAAATAGTATATATACTGTTTAATATATATTTTTAATATTCTAATAAACTTTTTAAATAATCGGTTTATTATTATAAAAATTATTTTTAAAAAAGCTAAGATATAGATTTGAATAAAATCAGTTAATTATTATAATACTAAAACTTTAGAATTAATAATAATATAATTTATAAGTTTTAAAAAAGAAGTTTATTTTTTTATTTCTTTTGGATTTTTAAAATATTTCAAATTATTAAAAAAAAGAAGAATATAGAATTATATAATTTTAATTATTAGAAATATTATAACTTTTTTAATTTATTATATAGTTTATAAATATAATAATTATAATATAACGATAATGAAATATTAAAATATATTTAATATTGCTTATATATTCTTATTTAGATATATTAATTATTATAGCTCTTTTTCAATAAAATATAAACATTATATAATTATATCAAAAAGAATCGATAAAAAAATAAACCGGTTTATTATAAATTAGTTTAAGAAAATCTATTATTAATAAACAGTTATATACAAAGCATACAAATTAGCAACTAAATATTAATAAAAGCAATATTTTTAAAAATAAAGTTTAAATAATTATTTTAATTTTAGGAATGTATATAATTATATATAAAACAATTGTTTAATAATTAAAGCAAATCAAATATAAAACGGCTTTTATTAGCCTTTTTAAATTTTATAAAGCTATTAAAGCGAAATATATATATTAAATTCAATAATAAAATAAACTTTATTTTTTAATAATAATATAAAGTTTAATATAATCCTTTTTTCTATTATCTTTTTATATTAAAAAGCAAAGCAAAACGAAATAGTGGAGATTATAGAATTGTTTAAATTAATAAATTAAAAATAATTTAAACAAACATAAAAAGATTAAGATTAATGTATATAATTTTATTACAATTAATATTTGAGAAAAGGACTAATATAATTTATATACAAAAATTTAATGTATATTTAGGGATGAAAATACAAAATTATTTAATATACAAATGTTATATATTAATAAACTTTTGAAAGTATAGATTAATATTAAAATATAAAGCGAAAAAACCAAAAGTAATATTCTATATACAAAAAGCAGCGGATTTGGTTATCTAATAATGTTAGAATAATAACAATTGTAATATTATCTAATTTATTTATTTTTATTTATTTATTCAAAGTTTAACGTTTTTATATAAAATGGCTAGTTCTGACCTTCCGAAGGGTATTAATAACAGGCCTGTAATAAAAACAAAACCTTTCTGTATATCTTCTGTATATAGCTTATTATTATACTTAATAGTATTTTTAACGCTCTACTTTTTGGTTTCTATTCCTCAAATAATACAATTTCCTTTTATTCCTATAGTTTTTCTTTCTTTATTTGAAAAAGCGCTTTTGTTATCTTTCTTTATTATTCTATATATTTATAAATTAGTATTTTTGTAAGCAAATTTATTCTTTTAAATATAACAGATTATATATAAAACATTATATTAGAAAATATATATATATATATAAAACACTTTTTATTTCTATTAATTTGTATATTAAAATAATATTTTTATTTAATATATATACTAGTTAAAATATAATTTATTGCTATACGATAATTAAAGAATAGCAGTTTTCTTTTAATAAGCTATAACTTTAATAAAAACCATCCAAATTTATTAAATCATATATTTACATTATATAAAACATTAAAAATAAAGTATTAAATTATTATAAAAAAGCTTTTAAAAAGCTTTAAGTATATTAATATTATATTTAATTATCTCTATTCTTTTTTAAAGCAGTTAAATAAGCGATAATCTGGTTTAATCAGCTAAATATAGAATTTGTATTGTAAGATTTTACAAAATACAAAATGCTTAAAAGTTTTTTTGTATTTATAAAAGCAATTGAATTTAATATTCCTGTAATTAAACTTTCTATAATATTATACATAATCGCTATATACCGTTTAAATAGCTAAAAGCTAGTAAAACAATATATAAAAAAAGTAAAGCTTTGGAAATTTAATTATAATATATTTCAGTTTCTATTTATAATATAATATCGAAAGTTCTATTTAATATTAATTTTATTAATTAAAAATCATTATATTAATAAAAGCTTTTATTATTATATCTATTCTGTTGATTATAGATTTTATTATACAATTATTATTTATTTATTCCTTTTTTATATTAATATTTGCTAATTTATTAATTGTTTTGTTATTTTCAATATCTATATAATTTAAAGATTATATAATATTAACTTTGTAATGATTTATGAATATATAGTATTTAAAAAAGGTTTATTAAAAAGTATTAAATATATTTATTTATATATATTGAATTATTAAAATATCATTAATATATATCAAAAAACTGTTTATTTAAAAACTAACGGATTTTTAATATATATTATAAACTTTTAAAGATTTTAATCGCTTTTATATTTAAAAATATAGAAAATGCTATTTATTGCTTTTTTTTTTAATTAGTAATTAATTATAGTATATAATATATTTGTAATCTATTAATTTAATGTTATCTATATACTATTTAAAACCATCCGAAAATATTATAATTATATTTTTGCTTAATCGATTTTATTATATATTGAATTATTCGGCTATAGTTTTCTTTATTCTTTTTTTTATAAAATTAGTTCTATAGTTATATAAGAAATGCGGCTGAGCTAATATTAGTCTGGAAATATACGAAATTAATGTATCTATATAACGCAGATTTGTTATATACTATTAAAATAGAATTAAAATATTGAATTAATATATTAATAAATAATCAAAATTAAATGTTTTAAATTAAAATGTAAAATATATTTAAATATATTTAAAAGTAATACTATTTAACAATAACCTTATATTCCAAAAAATATTTGCTATAAACGTTATATATTAAACCAAAAAAATCCTTCTTACTATTAAAACAATAATTTTATTAACTTTTTTAATTAATAGATTTAATCTTTTACTAATTAAATAATTATAATTATAACCATTTATTATACTAAGTTTTAGTTTATTATTATATTAGATCTTTAAACTATATAATAAAAAAGATTATATATATATAATTATAACTTTTTTTAATAATATAATAAATAATCTAAATTTAATTTTTATTAATTCTTTAATATAATATACAATTTTTAATACTTTTATTATATATTCGGTAACATATCTTTTAAAGGAAAGCTTATAATTTATCCAAACGTTAAATTAATATAAAACTAATTATTCGTTATTATTTGCAATTATTGATTTAATTATAAATTTTAATAATATATTAATATTAAAGGCATTTATATTACATTTTTATGAAAAATGGTTTATCTTCAATTTTTTTGATATAAAAGTAATTTTATTTTTAATACTCCATTTTATAATTTAATATATATTACATTTTAATATAACTATATTATTTTTTATAGATTTTAAAGTTTTATAAATTATAATATTATTTATATATTTAAAATATGATAAATGATTTTAATTTAATAGTTTAATTAAATATAATAAATATAGGATTAGGGATAATAATAATTCTTATAGAATTCTATATTATATTTTTGATTTTGAAGTATATATACTTTTTAATCAAATTTTAATTTTATATTTTATTAAAAACAAATTAATTAATTAAAATAGTTTTATAAACTAATTTTGTTTTCTTATTCATTTTAATAATTTTTTAAATATTAATATATTAAATATATCTTATATATTTAGTATAACTAATGTTATTTTTTTATTTTAAGCGAAAACTGATTTTATATTATATATAAAAAAGATTATTAAATGTATTATTAAATGTATTATTAAATGTTTAAAAAAGGCTTTATTATACTGTAAATTAATTATTTTATAATATATTACTATTTAAAAGAGTTTTTTAATAATAAATCGTTTTAGATCTTTTTCGATATATAATAGTAATGTAATTAGTTTTTAAAAGTATATTAATAATTTATTCTTTTTTTCTATTTTTAAAAATATTATTATTTTTATTAGTTTTTATTTAAATAGAAAATATAATAGTTTTAGATATTTCTAAAAGAAGTTTTTTTATAAATATTCTAATATATTATTAATAAATTTTTAATAATTAAATAATAATATAATCCATTTTTAAAAAAATATTTAATATATTAATTATATTCTTTTTTTATTTTTTTAAACGAAATAAATATTATTTATAAAAATATTAATTACTTTTTTTTTGTTTTAAAAAGATTATAGTTTAGATTATTTAAATTGTTATATTAATATAATATTTTTTTTAATAAAGCTTTTATTTTCTTTTTAATACTTTTAATATTTATACTATTTATAATTAATAATAAAATTTTAAATAATAAACTTAATTTATATTAATTTATTATTTTATATACATTAATATTATTTGTTATATTATTGATAATTTAATATTAATAATTATATTTAACATTTTAAATTATTAAAAGTATTTTATATTATTTTATTTTTAAATTTGATTTAGATTATTTATATACTTTTATATAATTAGTATATAATCTAATATATATTAATATTTATTATAATATTGATTTAATTTTGTTTTGCAAATGCTTTTTTATTACTTTAATTATTTATCTAATATTCAACTTTTTGTATATATTAATAATATAATAGCTGTTTATTTTCAATTAAATAATATTATAATTATTGTTATTTTAGCATTATTAAGTAATTAGATCCGCTACTTTTTATATATAAAATATTATTTTTAGCTTTTCCATTTTATATTTTATTATTAATATATACTTTTAGAAATCTATTAGTATATAATATTCGTATATTAAATGGTTTTATATCTCTATTCTTAAATATACATTAGGTTTTTATATATAAACTATATTAGCTCTTTTTTTAAATATTAATTATAATAAAGTTATATATACTAGTTCTAATCTTTTTATATTTGCTTAAGCTACTTTTAATCTATTAGTTCAAATAATTGTATAGTTTCTACTATTTTATTTTATTTTTTTTTTTAGTATAAAAAGATATTAAAGAAAAGATTATATTAAGTTTTATATTATTATTAAAAATGAAGTTTATTTTATTATTAGATTTAATATATATATTTTTGCTTTAATAATTTTGTAAAATTAAGGGAATTAATAAAGGCTGTTTTATGTTTAATTTATTTCGATTATTAAACAATCATTTTGTATATAATTATATATGCTTTTAAATTTAGAATAATTATTTAAACTTTGTTTTTAAAATGCTGTTTTTATTAATGTTTAATCGCTAATTTGTATATTTTGTATATAATCGTTTATTAATAATAGATTTTTTTAAATTAATTTATAATAAACTGGTTTATTTTTTTATCAATTTTTTTTAATATAGTTATATAATATTTATATTTTATTAAAAAGGGGTTATAATAATTAGTCTATTTAAATAGGAATATATAGATAATATTAAATATATTCTAATATTTTGTTTATTATTATATTATAATTATTGTATTTATAAATTATATAATAAGTTATAAAATTGTAATAGTTTTAATAATCAGAGTTATATAATTCTATACTTTTCTTTTTTTTCGATAATTTGGAGTATTTTAAAAATCTAAAAAGAATAAAAGAATGAATTTTTTTTTCAAAATTTATAAATTATATTATTATTGGTTTTAAAGTTTTGGTATTATAATAATTAACTAGCTTTACTTTAATTTGTATTTTAATTTCCTTAAAAATAGTTTTTATAATAACAAATTGATTATTTAAAAGATTTATTAGAATATTAAAAATATATATTAAATGGTATATATACTATTTTTTTATTTATTTTAATATAGTATAATAAATAACTTTATAAATTAATTTAATATTCGATTTCTTTAAAATAAGATTATATATTGTTTTAGTATTAAGCTTAATTACCCAATTTGTAAAAATGGTTTACAATTAAAGAATATCCTTAATTACAATTTGAAACATTATTTTTATAATAGCTTTTTAAATAAAGAAAAATTAATTATAAATAAATAAAGTTTCCGATTTAGTTTAAATAGAAATTTAAAGGTTTGTTTTTCCTTTTTGATTTATTAATATTATATTATTAACTATTAATAATCTAATTGTATATAAATCCAAAGTTTTAGGTTTCCTACTATATTTTAATAAAATAATATATTTTTATAAAATAATATAATATAATAATATAACTGTTTTTGCAATTATTATATTTAGGGTTTTAAAAACTTTTATATAAAAAGTTTTAAATAATTGCTTTATAATAATGGTTTTAAAAAAATATTGATTTAAATATATTAATAATCTATTTTAAATCTTTTATATAAATCTTTTTTATTTATTTAAAAAATTATATATAAAAGATTTTAATAACTTTTATAAATCTTTCAAAATATAATATATATTATAGTATTGTTTTACAATCCATTTGTTTTTAATTTGATTAGTATAGTTTGAAACGTTAATATACTAATAGAATTAATTACTAATAGAATGAATAATATGCTTTATAAGATTCTGATATTTTGAAAAGGTAAAAAGAATATAGATATTTGATTATGTATATATACGTTGTTATTTACGATTGTAGGCTGTTAAAGCGTTTTTGGCGTCATTATCGCTAGCGGCAATAGAGCGTATAGACGGGTTAATAGGATCGTTGTTCGTAATAATGAATGTATATTAAAGAACAGCAATTGCTATTCTAATTATAATACCGGATAATATATATTATAATACCTTTAATATCCTGATGAAATATTATCTAATTGAAGATAAATAGTTATTATATTATTAATATATATAAAAAGCCGAATACTAAATAAATAATTAAGTATATAATAAATATATAAGTTCTATTAAACTTTTTTATTAAAGAGGATTTTAATATAAAATATAATATATTTAAACTAAAGATCGAATTTTTTAATTAAAACGCTTTTCTAATTGTTTAATTCTTTAATAATAAAATAGATTTTATTAGAAAATCAGAAAAGTTTATATATTATATTGATTATATTATTAATCTAACCTTTTCAAATATTTTGTTTATAAAAATAATGATTAAATATAATTTAAATTATAATTTGAATCATTTTATTTTAATAATATTATCATTAAAAAAAGATTAAAAAACTAATAATAATACAAATTACTAAATTATAAAAACCAATTTATTAATATTTGTATATATTATTAATTCTGAAATCTTATATTTATTATAATTAATCGATATATTAGAAATAAACGATTTAAACGATATTACTGAATTTCTAATTATTCTTTTTCAAAATATAATTAAAACGATAAAGAAGTATTTGCAAAGCAAAGCTAAATTAATATTATAATAAATATTAATATACATTGAATTATATATTAATTATATAAAAGTATATAAATAATCCAAACTAAATTTAAAAATAAAACAATATAAAATGCTTTTAATAATTCAAAACGTTAAATATAATTATTAATATCAAATTATTAGTAATATAATAAACAACATTAATTTATACAAAATAATAAATTAATATAAATTAGCTTTATTATTTAAAATTTTATTATTAATTATAAATAATATAAATATTAAAAATATTAAAAAGAAAACAAAAACTTTGTTAGAAAAGGTATTATATTAATATAACAATTTAAATAATCTAAATTATAATCTTTTTGAAATAGAAAAAAAATATTAATATTTCTATAAATAATATTTATTTTGCTTAAAAAAATAAAAAAGAATATAATTAATATAATAAGTATTTCTTTAAAAATGAATTGTATTATTATTCAATTATTAAAAATTTATTAATAATATATTAAAATATTTATAAAAAACTTCTTCTAGAAATATTTAGAATTATTATATTTTTTATTTAAATGGAAATTAGTGAAAATAATAATACTTTTGAAAACAGAAAAAAAGAATAAGTTATTAATATGTTTTTAAAGACCGATTATATTACTATTATATATTAAAAAAAATCTAAAAATAGTTTATTATTAAAAAAACTCTTTTAAATAGTAATATATTATAAAGTAATTAGCTTATAATATAATAAAATCTTCTTCAAATATTTAATAATAAATCTAATAGCTTTTTTTATATATAATACAAAATTGATTTTCGTTTAAAATAAAGAAATGATATTGATTATATTGAATATATAAAATATATTTGATATATTAATATCTAAAAGATTATTAAAACAAATAAAGAAACAAAATTAGTTTATAAAACTGCTTTAATTGATAAGTTTATTTTCAATGAAATATAAAGTTAAAATCCAATTAAAGAAATATATATATTTCAAAATCAAAAATATAATATAGAATTTTATAAAAATTATTATTATTCCTAATTCTGTATTTATTATATCTAACTGAATTGCTAAATCAAGATTGTTTATTACACTTCGAATACATAAATAATATTGTAATCTATAAAGCCTTAAAATCTATAAAAAATAATATATATCAGATTATAAAATAAAGCATTAAAAATAAAATTGCTTTTGTACTAGAGAAATTGAAAATGGTTTACTTTTCATAAAAATGGAATATAAATGCCTTTAATATTAATGTATTATTAAAGCTTATAATCAAATCAATAATTGCAAATAATAATGAATAATTAATTTTACA
This sequence comes from Monilinia laxa, assembly GCA_009299455.1. Lineage (NCBI taxonomy): Eukaryota > Fungi > Ascomycota > Leotiomycetes > Helotiales > Sclerotiniaceae > Monilinia > Monilinia laxa. Next base: position 324,582 of record VIGI01000010.1, read on the forward strand.
CTAATTTAGCGTTTAAATAAATTACAAGCTTTCCTTTAAAAGATATATAGTCAAATATATAATAAAAGTATTAAAAGTTGTATATTATATTAAAGAATTAATAAATATTAAGTTTGGATTATTTGTTATATTATTAAAAAAGGCTGTAATTATATATATACAATTCTTTTTATTATATAATTCGGAAATCTAATATAATAATAGATTAAAACTTAGTATAACAAACGGCTATAATTGCAATTATTTAATTAATACAAGATTGAATTTATTAATCGAAAAAGCTAATAAGATTATTATTTTAATAATGAAAAAGGTTCTTTCGATCTAATATATAATATTTATAATAAGTATTCTTCAAAATATAGGGTTATTATTAAATAACATTGCTTTTAAATATATTTATATATATTTCGTATTCTAATTTAAAATGTTCGATTTTGTTCATTTTATTAATATATTGATTTGAAGCTTTAATTCTACTTTAATAATATATAACGAATTTGTATTATATAGATATATTAGTTTTATATGTTTTTAGGTTAGTATTAATTTAGCTAAATTTTTTATTTGATTATAAAACCGATTTTATAAAGGAAAGAATAAAGGAAATTATAGCCAAATAGTTTAATTATATAGATATATTAGTTTTATATGTTTTTAGGTTAGTATTAATTTAGCTAAATTTTTTATTTGATTATAAAACCGATTTTATAAAGGAAAGAATAAAGGAAATTATAGCCAAATAGTTTAATATATAATAAAATCGATTAAACGGAAATATAATTATAGTATTTTTAAATAGCTTTAAATAATATATAAACGATATTAAGTTAGTAAATTATAGGTATATTGTATATTATAGTTAATTTTTGATTAAAATGGAAAAAGGAACAATAAATAGTATTTTTTACGTTTTTAATATAAAAACAATTAAAGCCTTTAAAAATCTATATTATACATTAGAAATCCGCTAGCTTTCAAACAAACAATTGTAGATATATATTAATAGCACTTTAGTAATTTAATATATACAAACAAATATATTTTAATATCTTCTAATAAACTTTCTTTAAATATTATATATTTATAAACCGTTATAAAATTAATATTATATAGTTTCCAAATTTTAAATATTAAAAGTAATAAAATAATTGATAAATTAATGGATATTAATGTAAAAAAAGAATAAATAAACAATAATTATTTAATAAAGCCTATAATTAATAGAATAGATATAATAGCGAAGATTTTTATTAATATAGCGATTTTCCATTAATAAAACTAATATTATATAGAACTTTCGATATTATATTACAAATAGAAATTTGAATATATTATAATTAAACTTTTAAAGCTTTGCTTCTTTTATATAATGTTTTATCAACTTTTAATCGTTTAAATAATATACAACGATTTCATATAATATTATAAAAAGTTTAATTATAAAAATACTAAATTCAAATACTTTTATAAATATAAGAAAACTTCTAAATATTTTGTATTCTATAAGATTTTATAATATAAATTTTATATCTAGCTAGTTAAACCAGATTATTTATTTAACTATTTTAAAAAAAATAGAAATATTTAAATACAATATTAATATATCCAAAGCTTTTTAAAAGCTTTTTTATAATAATTTAATATTTCATTTTTAACGTTTATATACTGTAAATATACAATTTAACAAATTTGGATAGTTTCTATTAAAGCTATAGCCTATTAAAAGAAAACTATTATTTTTTAATTATTGTATAGTAATAAATTATATTCTATATAATTAATATATATATTAAATAAAAGCATTGTTTTAATATAAAAATCAATAATAATAAAATGCTTTATATATATATATATATACATTTTTTAATATAATATTTATATTTATATATATTCTATTACATTTAAAAGAATAAGTTTGTTTATAAAAAATATTAATTTATAAATATATAAAAAAAAGAAAAGAGAAAATAAAAAACGCTTTTCCAAATGAAAAAAAAGAAATTATAAAAATAAAAGGAAATAGTATTATTTAAAAATAAAAATTGAAAAGTAAAGCGTTAGAAATATTATTAAATATAATAATAGATTATATACAGAAAACGTACAGAAAGATTCTATCTCTATTGCGGGCCTATTATTAATACCTTTCGGAAGGTTAGACTTAGCTATTCTACATAAAGACGTTAAACTTTATATAAATAAATAAATAAATAAATAAATAAGATTATTTGATATAACTTTTGCCGATATATTATTTGTATATAATAGAAATTTATTCTAATTATATCAATTTAATTTTTGTAATATACATTTTAAATATATAATCTTTCTAATAGCTAAATTTATAACAATTGGCTTGGATTCTACTGTATTTTGTATTATAATAGATTATAATTTAGTTCTTTAGCTAATTGAACCATTTGTATATATAAATATATAGCTATTAATGGATTTAGAAAAGCTTTTATCTCTTATATAATCTACATTGCAAAATCCTTTTATATATTTATTATTATCTTTTTTATATATAATTTTAAACGTTTTAGTTCCTTTTAAATATCGAAATATTCTTTTTATAACTATTATATAGTCTTTACTAGGATTAGATATATATTTTACTAATTTTAATATTGAATAAACAATATTCTATTTAGTTTTTAATACTAAATATAATAATGTTTTTATTACGTTTTTAAGTCTATTTTATTTTATTTAAATTAGCTTTATTAGGATTTATTTTTATATTATCTTTAGTAATTATAGATATAATTATAGAATTATAATATTTAAGTTTTAAAGTTTTTAAACATTTATTTATATATTCTTTTTAATATAATTTAATATAATCTTTATTTAAATTGATTTGAATATTTAAATAGTTTTTTATTGGATATAAATCTTTTAGATTTAGAAAATTTTTAAGATTTTTAATAAAATCTTTAATTAGAACTTTGTTAAAGCTTATAATAGTAATATTATCGATGAATATATTTAATATTAATCCCAAATATTTATTTATAAATATATATTTATGTAATTTTATATTAATAAAATTTAATTTATTTAATATACTTTTTAATATAATATATTAAAATTTAATAGATTATTTTAATTTATATAAAGTTTTATTTAACTTTAATATTATATTATTATTATAATATATTTTAGAGGCTTTAATATATATATTTTTATTAATATTTTCTTATACAAAAGTTAAAATTATATTTATTTTATATATATACTATCCTTTATTTATTATTAATGTTAATATTAATTTTTAAGTTATTTGCTTTATTATATTGATAAATGTATTTAAATAATCTAATTTATATAATTATTCAAATCTTTTTATTATGTATTTAGCTTTAAATTCAATATTATTATTAAATAAATTTTTAATTCTATAGATCTATTTTGTTCTTAAAATATTTAGCTTTTTATTATTATTTTTTTTAATAATAATATTCTAGGTTTGATTTTTTTTTAAATCTTTATTTTATAATTTATAGCTTCTTTCTAATATTCTTTTTAATTAGAATTTATAATTTATAAATATATTTCAAAAGTTATTAAATTTTTATTATATAGCCTTTTTATTATTACTTTTTTATTAGTTTTTATACTAAAATATAATAATATATTCTTTTCATATTAATTATTATTAATATTATTTAATTTAAATTTATATTTTTAATTTTCTAATTTTTTATATTGTAAATAAACGAGATTATATATATTTAATTACGGTTTTATTCTTTGTGTATATTTAGATTATTTAATAGAGGTTAACAAATTAGAATTAAACAATATTTCAATCATTAATTTGCTTTTATTACTAATATTTAAATATTTATAATCAATATTTTTATTTAAATCTTTATATATATTATTATATATATCTACTTCTTCTTTTTGATCATTAATATTAAAGTTTTTTTTTAATTCTTTTAATAGATTATTTTTAGTAAGATTATCTTTAATATTATTATTATTATAATATAATATATCTTCTTTAATAATGAAATCATTTAAACTTATTATTTTATTTCTATTAGGAATATAAAATAATAAATTTTTAAAAAATTTAAATTCTACTAAAATTCCTTTTTCTAATTTATAATTAAATTTATTATCTTTTCCTTAATATTTTAATATATATATAAAAGATTTTAGAACTTTAATATATTTTATATTAAATTCTTTATTATATAATAACTTAAAAAGTAAATTATTTATAATTTTATTATAATATCTATTTTTAATAAAAACTATTTTTTTTAATATATTAAACTATAAAAATATAAATAAATATTTATCTTTTATAAATACTAATATTTTTTCTACTAAATATATATTTAATTTTTTAATTATTCCATTTTAAAATAATAATAAAAACTTATATATTCTAGTATAATTCCTTTTAATTTAATAAATAAATTCTATTAATCAAAATTAAATTCTTTAATATTATTTAATCTAATTGTTTTTATTTTTGTATTAATTGTATTTTTGTATTAAATTGATTATATATCAAATAAAATACTTTTTTAATATATTAAAAGCATTGAATGTAAATTCTATAAAATATATTTATATACTTTGTATAGTCTAATTAATAAAAGTAATAAAATATTTTTTTCTTTTAATTCTAATATTTTAAATGATTTACAAATATTAGTATTTATTTTATTAAATTTGTTTAATTTTAAATTTGATAGGGATTTATTAATATTTTAAATCATTTTACTATATATATAAACTTTACAATAATTTAAATCTATTTTAGAATCTTTTAAATTTAATATTTTTATAATATAATCTTTATGCATATAATTTAAACATTTATACTATATATTTAAATCTTTTAGATTTTTATTATTAAGTTCTTTTTTAGATTTAAATCCTTTTTTAAATTCATTTATTTGATCTATTTTAGAATCTTTATTATTATTATAAATAATATTTTTAATTTCATTTAATAAATTATAATTTATATTACATTCTAAATAGAAAGCATTATTAATCCATTTAGTATTCGTTTTTATATTTAAAAACTTATTTGAAAATTTATAAATATTGCTGGGAAGTAGTATTTTATTAGTCCATTCCTTTTTTGCGGTTTATTTAATATTAATTAATATTGATTTTAATAATGGAATATGCTTTATTATTTAAATAAATATTTTATTATTATTTTATAATAATAAGAATATTCTTTTGTTCTAATATTAATATAAATTCTCTATTAACTATGTTTGTATATTTAGAAACTTTATATTCTTTATTATTTATAAATCAATCTTTATTTAAATAGTAATGCTTTATAGTTTTTAAATCTATTATAATATTATTTTTAGATTTATTAGTATAATTGGTTAGTATAAATATAATTATAATATTATTTTTATATTCGGGATTAGATGTTATATTATAATTCATTAGAAAAACTTAGTTTATTTTAATAAAGCTTTTTTTTATAATTTTTATAATTTTTTATTATAATTTTTATTATTTCTTTTTTGTTTTTAATTAGAATTTTTATTATTTTTATTAATTTTATAGGTCTTATTAACTTTTTTAAGATTATTTAATTTTTTAAATAATTTTATAAAGTTGTTTTTTGAAATTATTTTTATTATTAAAGTTTTTTGTTTTTTTATAATCTTTATTATATAATTCTAAATGCTTTTTAGAACATTTTTCTTTCAAATATTCTTTTTTATTACAAAATATATAATTTAAAATAGTATTTAATAACTTTATAATTTTATTAAATTTTATAAAGCCTTTTATTTTTAATTTTTCAAATATTAATTCAGATATTAATTTATTTAAATTAATATTATTATTATTATTTAAATCTTTTGAAATTTCTTTTGTTTTTTGTAATTTAAACGAATTAAATGAATTATTTAGATTATTAAATACAATTTATATTATATAAGCTTTTTATAATTCAAATTTTGATTTTTTTAAATATATATATAATAACATTATATAATTTGTATGTTTATTTATATTATTAAAATTATTATAATTTGATTTTATTAATTTATTAAAATATCAGTCTATTATATCGAATAAAGTTTTATTATAGATTTTATTTATAATATTCTAAAGTTTTATAGAATTTGTTTTTTTTTAAATCTTTCTATTAAATCTATTAATATTATTGATTTTAATATTACTAAAACTTTTTTGGATTTATTTTAATATTCTTTTACTTTTTCGATATATTTGAAATGAATTTCTTTCGAAATAAGTATATTATTTTCTTTAAAATATAATTTTTGATTGGGGCCTTTTTCTAAATTATTTATATAGGGTATAAAACTATTAATTTTTAAAAAAGAGCTTAGATTTATTATATTATTCTATATAATTAGATTGATCATTTAGTTTAGAACCTATAAATTTGATTTTTTGACTTTTATTTATTTAATATATATATATATATATAAATATTTTATTATAATATAATAAGTACTTGTCGGGATAATCACGTGACGCGCTAGTCTTCGCGCTAACGCCTCCGCATTCTATATAGTCGTCGATTTATAGCCTTTAGTTAATGATCTTTAAAAGCAATAATAACATATTTATAAATATATTCATCATTGTTTTTTCCATTGTACTAAACTAAATTAACATTAATTAATGAAATTATTTACAAATTAGAAACTTTAAGAAATTCAGGTTTAGATAGTATTAATTTGAAGAATTATAAGTTTTTATTGTTTTAATAATAAGCCTTTATAAAAATAAATATATAAACTATTGTTTTAGCAATTTTTATATATTTAAGAAATATAAAGATTATTGTTTTAATAATTCTTTTATTTATAAAAAATAATATTCAAATATAAATCTATTGTTTTTACAATTATTATATTTTAAAGGAATATTAAAGATTATTGTTTTTATAACCTTTTTATATTTTGAAAATCTTATTTAATTATTGTGTTATTTATATATTTCAATTCAAATCTGGCAAAATTCAAAAATCGATTTTATTTTATAAAAGAATCTATTTTTTATTTTTTTATTATTAAATTTTATAAAAAGGAATTTGTAGGAGTTTATAGAATATTAAAGAAATTATTAGAAGTTATTAGAACTTTGAAGAAATCATTAGAAGTTTGCAGAAATTACTATTAATAATTGATTTATTTTTTTTATTTACTTTTTATTTTAATCTTTCTTTTTTTCAATTTATAAAATAACCTTTAATATTTTTTTAAGAAATCAAATTTTAAGTTGTTTTTAAATTAAAAATATTAGTTTAATAGAATTTAATAAATATAAAAAGGAAGTATTATATACTAAACGTAATATAACAAAGTTATATTAATATTATATACAAAGAATAAGGATTATAATAATATTATTTATAAATCTTTAGAAAAGTATATTAACGAATCTACTATAAAAATAAAATTCAGATTATTTATCATTATTACAAAATATTATTACTAAATATAATATTATATTTTAATTTAGTTTTTGCAAAAAAAGATATTAAAAAAAATATAAAATATTAAAAAGAAAATAGTATATAAGTATTAAACTAAAAGATATAATCAAAAAAAATGTTCTTGAATATATATATTTTAAAGTTTAAAAATATAAATAAAAAGATTTATATAATTAAAAAATATATAAAGAATTTATTAAATTATTTAAAAGCTTTCAAAAGAATGATTTAAAAATAATTAGTATTAATTATTTTTATAAACTTTAAACAATATTTCATTTATATAAAATATTTGTTATTAAAAATTCAAAAAAATATTAATATATAAATATTTAATGCTCTTTAATATATTATAATATCGAATTATTTTGAATAATTGAATAAAAACATTTATAAAATATTATATAATAAATTTATAATATTTCGTTCTTTATTAATTATCGAAAGAATTAAAAGCAATTCAAAATTATTGAATTATACTTTATATTTACAATTATCATCTGGAATCAATATATTGAATAAAATATTAATTATTAAAAAAACATTATTATATAAAAGATTGAATATTAAATTATATATTAAATTAATTATAGCAAAAATATTTAAAAAAAATTTTTTTTTTTTCAAATGAAACAATTTTTAGAATTGGTATAAAAGTTTTCGTATTATAGAAATCCTAATTTTATATTAAAAATATTAATAAAAAGTTTATAAATTCAATCATTTATTATTTAAAAATCGATTTATTTAAATAGGCTAATTTCCAATAAATCCAATGGTTATACTACTTTTATTATTTAATCCATTTGATTTATATCACTTATTATTAGAAAGATTACTATAAGAACTATTATAAGGATTACTATAAAAACCATTTTAACAACCTTTTAATAAACCATCTAATAAAGAAAACGATTTATAAGAATTTAAATTTTAATAATTATTAATCCAAAAAGAAGAATAATTATATTAATAAAGATTTATTAAATTTAGTATAATTATATATAAATAATGAAAAGTATTTTAATAAAAATGATAATTTTGAATATAAATAAAAGATATTTATTAATTATTATTTATAAATTAATATTTAATTTTGGTTTTATTTAAAAGCTTTTTTAATTATATTAACAAAAATTATATTGGAATTGTATTATACAAATTTGAATTAGCTTTTATAAATTATAAACAATATACAATTAATATTCAAAATTATATTTAAAGAAAATAAATATTATTAAGGAATTATACAAAAATGAAAAATAATAATATTTTCGAATATAATTAGAAAAAATCCAAATTAATCTATTTTAAAGTATTTTCGATTTATAATTATAGAACTTTATAAATTATATAAAAGTTTAATAAAAGATTTTTAAATTTAAAACATTTTTTTTTAAAAGATTATAAATTTATATAAAAATATAAAAGTATATTTTAATACATTTTTTTAAATTTTTTTCAAAAGTTACAGATTTAATAAAGGATATTTAAATATTAATTACAATTTACAAATATACTTATTTAATTATTAATTCAATTAATTTTATAAATCGGAAATATTGATATTTAATAAATATTTAGTTTTAGCTTTATTAACAATTTTAATTTTTTTAAAATACTTCAAAATATATTAATAAATAATATTATATATATAAATAAAAAGAATATTAATTAATAAAGTATAATAAAAAGAATAAAAAAAATTAAAACAAAAATTTAAAAAAAAAAATAGAAAATAAAAGATTTAAAAAAAAGTTTATACAATTTTTTATTAAATATAAAGAAAATTATAATGATAATATAGATAATAAAATAAAAATATATTTTAAATATAATAATTTATTAAAAAATGAATTAATTAATAATAAAAAGATTATAATAAATTTATTTAATTAATTATTTATATATACGATTTTAAAATCAAAAGTTAATAAATCTATAATATTAATATTAATGAAATCATTTTTTAATAAATATAATAATAAAAAGTTTTAAAGCATTATTATTAATATAAAAGTATCAAAATAACTAATAATAGAATATAATTAATATTAAATATATAAAAAGTATATTAAAAATATTAAAATAGATAAAAAAAAGTAGATATTATAAAAGTTGTATTTGAAATAGAAAAAACAAAGTTAATTAAATCTATTAATATTAATTTATTATCTAGAAAAATGGAATTTTATATTATAATAACGAATATACTATTTTTATTATTATTTTATAATATAAATTGGTTACAAATATATTATAATAATATTAAGGATTTATTGATTTTATTTATAAAAAAGTATTTTATTATTTAAAAATTTGAATATTCAAATTTAATATAGAATTTTAATATAAAACAATTTCTATAAAAGTATATTTAGAATAACAATTATTATTTAACTAATATTAAAATTTGATATTTATATTATAAATTTCATTAAGTTTTTAATATATAAAAATATAATAATATTATATAAAAGAATCTTAATAATTTTATAAAGTTTTGTAAATATTATTAAAAGCATAATAAATTACTTAGTAAATTCAAATTCAACTTTTGGAAAAACGTTGAATTTAATTATTTTATTATTATTAATATTATATATATTAATAGAAAACTTATTCTTTATATTATTAATAAAAGCATTCGATTTTAAATAGTATAATAATTGAATAATATATTAACAAAATATATATAGAATAAATTGTATATATATTAAATTAATATTTATATTAATTTATTAAATTATATTGTTTATAATATAAAAAAGAATTTTATAATAAAGGAATTCATTAATAATATAAATAGAATAAATATAATTATAAAAATCAGTATTTATTTAAAATATATTAATTTGTAGGATTAATTAAAAAAGGTTATTATTTTATTTGGAAAGTATATACTATTATTGAAAATGAAATAAAGAATATAGGAATATTAAAGAAAATAATATTATAAATATTAATGAAAACAATAAACGATTTAGCTGAATTACATAATATTATATTTACTTTACTAATATTTAATATTTATTTGTATATAAATAAATTTGATTTATTAAAACTAAATATAGCCGAAAGATCAATAACATTTAAAAAAGCTATTATTGAAATCAATAAGTTATATTCTAAAAAATAGATTTCAGAAGTTTTAAAATAACAAAATGGATTATTCATTATTCCAATCTATAATTTATTACTGAATTTATTGATATTAATATAGAAAAAAGATAATAATAAAAGTAAATAATAAAATGAACTTTTTATTTTAATCAATATTAAAGATAAGATTTGTATTATAAATTTAATAAATAAATTGATATAATTTCGATTTATTGTAATAAAGCCATTTTTTAAGGAATTATAGAAATTAATAGAAGTTAATAGAAATATATAGAAGTCTATAAAAATTAACGGAAATTTATAAAAATTAATAAAAGTTAATAAAAGTTTATAGGAGATTTTAGAAGTTAATAAAAATTTATAGAAAATTTTAAAAGTTGTATTTATTATATTCGTTTTGTAATTAAAATCAATATAAATTGTTATATTAAAGATACAATAAATTAGAGTTATAACAAATATTATACTTTTTTTAATATTAATTATATATATTAATAATAATATTTCATTTAATTTTATTATTTATTTAAATAAGAATAAATTTGTAATATTTGTAATAACTTTAAATACTTTTATAATATATTAAGAACTTCGAAAAAAAGAAACTTTAAAGATTAATAAAGAATAAAGTATTTAAATTTGTAAAAAAGTTAGATATTTTTTTGAAAACGAAAATATTTAATCTTTATTTTATTAATAAAATAAAGAATAAAGGAATTAATAAAGCATTTCTAAAATTAAAATTAATTGTATAGATATAAAAGGATTAAAAAAAGAGTATTATTTTAATATAATTATTAACAATTTAATATATTAATTAATATATAATAATAATTATTATAATGATTTTATAAAATAATATAAATAATAAGGATATATATAATGATATAAATATATATTTTTACAATATTATTCAAATTTATATATAATTAAAGTTTGATTTGAATAAAAAGTTCTTTATTTAATTATTATTAAAATTATATATATTAAAAGAATATATTTTATATATTGTTAAATCTTTATATAATATTCTGGAAATAGAAAATTATTAGTTTGGGATTTATTATATATATTATATAAATAAGTTTAAAATAATATAATCAATTTATTATCTTTATTTAATATATATAAATAATAAAAATAAAGCGTTTAATATTATTAATTTATAAACGAATAATACTTTAATTATATATAATAGAGAATTTGTAGAGAAAAAGGAAAGATAATTAAAAGCAGTTAAGTTTATAATTAAAAATTATAAAATGTTAATATTTGATATATCTTTTAAATTTAATAAAGAAATAATTATTTAATATTCTAATAATATTATTTTATTTATTTAAAAGAAATAATATAAGAATTTGAGATTTGTAAAAACTATATTATTGAATATATTAGGAATCTATAGAAAAGTAAGAAAAGCTATAATAATCAAGGATTAATATATTGTTTAATAAGTTTATAGTATATATATAATAATAATAAATTAGTTAAAAGTATTTTTTTTAATCTTTTTTTTATTATTTAGATTATTAGCTTTAAAAAAGAAAATGTTAAAGCATTTAATAAGCGGTTTTAATAATAAATAAATAAATAATTAAATAAAAGAATTAAAGTTTGTATAATTTAATAAAGATTTATTTTAAATTGTAGTATTTATTAATATATTATTTGTAAATAATTCAGATTTTTCTTTGTAAATTAATTATATTATAGCATTTATAAATAAGGATAATAAAACGAATTTGATTTATTAATTATTAATTAAATATAAAAAAGTTATATAAAATGTTTTTGTATTAGAATTATATAGAATAATATTTAGTTTTAATATTTATATTATAATTAAAAGTATTATTAATAATATATTTAAGAATAAAAACATTTTTTTAATTATTTGCATTAATTTGAAATTACTTTATTAATATTTAATTAAGCTTAATATCATTTAAAAAAAGAGATTTAAAATTAATATAATAATATTTTAATAATTTTATAAACAATAAAAGATTATAGAAATTAAATGGATTAATAAAATGTTTAATCTTATAAATTCTATAATTAAAGTAAAACTATTTTAAATATTAAAAATATTAATTAATAATAATAGAATTAATATTGAAGTTATAAAATATATAAAAAAGAATTTAAAAACTTCTTATAAAAAAGATTATATTAATAAATATAGATATATTATTATTAGCAAAATCAAACAAAATTGAATATTTCAAATATTAAAAAGGAATAGCTATAATATTGTTTTATTAATCTATTAAACAAACTAATAAAATAATAAATATATAATCTAATAAAAAAGGATTTATTAAAAAAGTTTAGTTTAACTTTTAAATAATTATTAATATCGGGATAATTACATAATGCATTAAATTTCGCATTAACGCTTTAGCATTCTACATAATCGTTAATCTATAGCTTTTAAATAGTAATCCTTTAAAATAATAACAACGTATTTATAATATATTCATTATTAACTTTTAATCGCACCGAGTTAAACCAATAGAAATATAGAACTAATTTTTTATCCTTATGTTACAACGTATTAATCTACTTTACGAAGCCAGACTAATAATAATAAACTAATTAGAAACATCTTTTAATTTTTTTTATTACTTAAATTAATAGTTTTAAAAAAAGATACTAAAGTATTTAATAAACGATTTTAATAATAAATAAATAATGAAATAAAAGAACTAAAGTTTATATCATTTAATAAAGTTTTATTTTAAATTATAGCATTTATTAATATATTATTTATAAATAATTCAAATTTCTTTTCGTAAATTAATTATATTATAATATTTGTTGAAAGTAGTGGCACGTGCGCTAAGCTACTATACATATATCACTTTCACTTCGTAGTTAGATTTTAGTCTAATAATAATTAATCTACATAGTCAATAATACATGCATTTCATTAGCCTATTTCTTTATATTGAATAGGTTATAAGCCTGGTAGCTTTATAATAAGATTAAGGTCGAAAGCTTTTTGACTAGTTTATGTTGCTAAAAATAGAGATCGATAATGAAAAGCTTCTATACAATGTGATGTTAATATACGAAGAGTATACAGCAAACTAATTGCTAAATAGCAATAGCAAAGTAATTATTTATATTACATCTTTTCTTTTTTAAAATAAGAAAACTACAAGTTATTATTGGAAAGATCATTTATTCTGGTTTAATACTAAAAAGCATTATTTGCTATATTGTATTCGATATTATTTTAAAAATTATTATTTATAAATTAAAATTCATCATTTTTTAATTATTCTGTTTTAAAAAGAATTTCTTTTTTCATATATTAATATATTCAAATCGGAATAGCGTAGTTTAAGATAATCCTTTTTCTATTTTTTTATTCTATTATATCAAAAGCATTCAGATTATTAATACAAGTTTTCTATTTATAGAATTTCAAAATATAAACGAAGAAATTGGATTTAGGGATTATCCTAAATGCATCCTTTCTTTTATTCAAAAAAATTCACAAACGTTAAATTCGTTAAATAAGAATTCAATTTTAAAGAAAAGGCTGGTTTTATATATATGAAAAGATATTATATAAATATATATGGATTATAGTAACTAATAATTTAATCCAAGATTTTGAAGAATTTTAAGTTTTTAGTAATAACAATAATGCTATTACAAAGATTCGATTTAATATTAACAAAAAAAAGACCATCTTTTTTAAAAATAAAGCTAATGTATTATTTTATATTTATTGTTTATTATTTAATAATAATAAAGCTTTAATGGAAAAGTATAATATAGCAAAAAAGCTTTGGGATTATTTAATTATCAAATACTTTAGAATCAATAATATTATAATAAACGAATATCTCCTTAAAATCAAAACCTTTTTTTTCGATGATATTCCTAATATAACGATTATAAATACTTGGAACAAACTTAAGAATCTTCAATGAAAGCTTTTATCTATAAACGCTTCAATTAGTACTTTATATATAAATAAATCACTTTTTCAAAACTTAACTTTATCTCTTTTTAATAAATATAAAAATTATTATTAATATAATTTGTATTATTAATTCTACATTAAATATTAATAATAAAATTAAATATCTATAGATTAAAGAGATGGAAATGCAGAACTTTATAGATTCGGTACATTTTGCAAAAAAAAGGAAATATATTCCATTTTATTGTTAATATAAAACTAGTATAAGTTTAAAATCCAATATTTCCATTATTATTTATAAACTCTATAACAAATCTGGTTATTTAATTCTAAAATGCTTCTAGTTTTATTATATTAAACGCTTTTTGAAATTTAATACAAAATATAAATAAAAAGAGAAAACAATCCATCTTTTCATTACAAAGAAACAAAAAGCGTAGGGAATATAAGGCTTATATCACTGAATTAAATTTCGATGCTATTAAAAGTGTTACTAATAATAAATCTAATTCTGAGTATTGTTATCTCACCAAAAAAAGCATTAATAAGGTATTCCTATTGCAATAGTATATTAATATTAACGCTATCTTATATATATTTAATCAATTCTCTCTTTTTAGAAATCTAATTTATACTTTATAATAAAAGAATAATGGTTGATAGGAGAGCTATATATTTAAATAAACAAAAAACAGTTAATATAGTATACAAGAATAAAATAAGAATATTGTTAATTAAGGTACTATATATATTTAGATTAGGAATCAATTTGCTTTCAATTAAAAGGATTTGTAAGGTAAAACTTAAAGGTATATTTAATCTTAAAAAAATGTACTTTACACTAAAAAAAACAAAAAGAATAATAAGATTATTAAAGCTAAAATGAAAAATGGAATATATATCATTTTATATATAAAATTAGAATACAAAGATTCTGTATTTTTTGTATTTTCTGTAAAGATCATTAATAGAATAAAAAGGAAAGCTAAAGAATTAATTATAACGGAAAAGAAAAAATACTTTATTTAATATAAATGCTTTAATCATTTTAACTTTAACAAAATCAGGAATTTATATAAAATTATTATATTCCAAAAATCTATTAAAATTTCTTTAATTTTTAATATCTACAAAATATACGTTTTTATAAAAATAACTAATAAAATCCCAAGCAAGTTAAATACACAAAAATCCAAAAAAACTAGAATTGATCTATTTCGATATTATTAGTCTTTTTTTAAAAACTATTTAAGAATACAAATACTTTCTTTTTATAATTGATAATATTATAAAGGTAAATTGGATTATTCTATTAAAACAAAAAAGCGATGTAATACCTTTATTAAAAGTTTGGAAGCAAAAAATTAAATTTATTATAAATATAGCTATAATTGCTATTAGAATTGATAATGTATTAAAGCTTTTTTAAACTATTTATAAATAAAAGGTTGATATATAATTAAAGGTTACAATAATTACATCGTTTTACTAGAATAATCCAATTAAATGTAATATATATATTATAGAAACTAATATAAAAACAATATTAAAAGAAGTATATTTACTATTAGAATTTTGGAATAAAGCTGTTAAATATAACGTATACATTCGAAACCACATTAGTATCGGCTTAAATGCAAATGAAATCGATTAAAGTTTATTTAAAGCATTTATAGATATATTACCAAATATTAATATATATAAGATTTAGAGGAGTTAATATTATGCTTATATTAACCCTAAAACTATTTTAAAAGAATAAAGGTATAATAAACTTTATAATATAATAAAGATTAGGATATTTCTAAAATATTTAAAAGATATCATTAAGTATATAAAAGTTTATTTATTAAAATCAAATTATATTTATTGCTTTTATTATATTATAATTAATAAAAGTTATAAAAAAAGGATCTGGATCTCAAACTTAAAAAACTATATAACCGGATTATAAAATATTAAGAATATAAAACCTAATTACAAATTTTATAGCAGATTTAAGAATATCCCTAAATCATTGTTTATTTTAGTTAATTTATCGATATTATTAAATGTAATTATTATAGATTTGATAAAGGTATATTTGTTAATATCAGAATGAACAAAGATCGGAATATTATACTTTAATAAAGATAAATATAGAGATATTCAACAAATGATTAATAATTTAATAAAACCGATAAAAAAAAACAATAAAGAAAGTAATATTACTTTATTTAAGGTAACTTTATTATTTAATTGTATATTATCAATATTTAATATTATATTATTTATTACATTTTTATTTACATTTACATTATCAAATCTAAAGTATAATTTTAGGAAGAGAAAGAGAAATAATAACGATAATATAGAAGAATAAAGAAATTCTAAGATTATTTGTACTTTATTTACTTTCTTAAATAAGTTAATATTAAAGTTAATTAATTATATTATAATTACTATTCCAAATATTCATTAATTCGAAAAAAAAATAAATAATGAAATTGCTTTGAAAATCTTAACTTTTTTAACAAATGTATTAGTAAGGGCTAATATTATTTTGCTAGTAACAGAAATATTCGAAATTAAGATATTAAATATATATAAAGAAGTAATAGTAAACAAAAAGTATATAAAAGATTAATAAACGATAATTTAAGAAAAAATAGATTTATTAATCAGAAATAGCATTTGAGAGAAGTTTATTTTATTATAAGGGAATAATCTAATTTTAATAAAATAGATATTTTTTGTTAAGATAAAAGATAATAAAGTAGAGCGATTTAAGGCCAAATTAATGATTAAAGGATTTAATTAAATTTTAAATAAAGATTACAATGAAATCTTTGTTTTTATAATATAATTTAATACTCTTTGCCTTTTCCTTACAATTGTTATAAGAGAGAATCTTAAATATTCCTATTTCGATATTAAAAATATATTTACTAAATTATACTTAAAAGAAGAAATCTATTTAATATTCTTTTAAAGTATCCATATTCGTTATAGCTATGTTTTATATAAATTTCGAAATCTTTATGGGCTAAAGCAAGCTAGTAGAGATTGAAGCCTTCTTTTGAAAAAAGAATTAATTAAAATGGATTTTATACAAAACCTTACAAATCTATATTTATACATCAATTATCTACAATAACTATTTTTTTTTAGTATATATAAATAATATTATTATTGTTATTATACAAAAAGCAAAATATTCAATGATTTTATTATAACTTTTTTGCTTAATTTAACATTAAAGATTTAGAGGAGATTAATAAAATCATAAAAATATATATTATTTATACTAGATCAAAAAAAATGTTAATTATAAATTAAAAAAAATATTTGGATACAATACTTATTCGATTCAGGATCTTTTATAATTAATACATTTCTAGAAAGATATCAATTTTGGATTATAACCAATTATAATTAATATTCCCAAACGATAAGTTTATCGATATAAAACGAATATTAGTAAGTAATCGATAGTACAATCCATTTTATAATTTACATTAAACCGGATATTGCATTCGATTTTGGAAGTCTAGTATAGACTATATTTAACCCTACTAAATATTATAGTATTGCATTTAAAAACCTTATAAGATATTTGAAATCGATTATTAAATAGAAGTTACGTTTTGGGCTTGAAAAAGTTTAATTAGATATTTATAAAAAATATAACTTTTTATAATGTATTATTAAAGTATATATTAATATAGATTAAGTAAATGATAGAACTAATCGAAAAAAACATTTCTAATAGAGTAATAATGTTTTATAATGGATTAATTTTATGAGCAAACAAAAAATAAACATTTATAGTTATATTTAATATAAAAGCTAAATATATTCCGATAATAATATTTATTAAATAAGAATAATAAAATAGCTTAACTTTTAAAAGATTTAAAGCAACTATAATATATAGGAAATAACAGTAAGATTTAAATGTTTGGAGATAATTAAAAAACGCTAACGTTAACCAAAAACCTATATCTATACAAGCAATTAAAGCATATTAATATATATTATTATTTTATTCAAGATCTTACAAAAAAGTATTTAGTTAATATCAATTATATTAATATAAGTAATATAGTTATAAATGGATTAATAAAGCTATATATAAAAGTAATATTTGAAAGATTTAAGAATATATTAAGGCTTTAAAGCTAATTATTGAAATTAAAAAAGTAAGCTCTCTGAAGGAGTGTTAAAAGTAGTAGCACATACGCTAAGCTATTATGTATATATCACTTTCACTTTGTAGTTAGATTTTAGTCTAATAATAATTAATCTACATAGCTAATAATACATGCATTCCACTGGCCTGCTTCTTTATATTAAACAATATTTATAAATAAAGATAATAAAGCGAATTTAATTTATTAGTTATTAATTAAATATAAAAGAATTATATAAAGTATTTTTATATTAAAATTATATAGAATAATGTTTAGTTTTAATATTAATACTATAATTAAGGGGTGTTATTAATAATATATTTAAAAACAAAAATATTCTTTTAGTTATATATATTAATTTAAGATTACTTTACGATTATCTAACTAAACTTATCATTATTTAAGAGAAGAGATTTATAATCGATATAATAGTATTTCGATAATCTTATAAATATTAAGAGATTATAAAGATTAAATAAATTAATAAAAAGTTTAATTTTATAGATTTTATAACTAAGGTAAAATTATTATAAATGTTAAAGAATTTAATTAATAATAATAAAATAAAAAGGAATTAAAGGCTTTCTACTAAAAAGAGTATATTAATAAATATAAGTACTATTACTAGTATTTATAAGTATTAAAAAGGAATATTCATATTATTATTTTATTAATTTATCAAATAGATTAATAAAGTAAAGAATATATAATCTAATATAAAAAAATTCATTTAAAAAGTTTAATTTAACTTTTAAATAATTATTAATATTAAAATAATTATATAATATACTAAACTTCGTATTAATGCTTTAGCATTCTATATAATTATTGTTTTATAGCTTTTAGATAATAATTATTAGGAGATATAAACAAAGAATCAACTAGTTAAGATCGTATAAAGACTTTTCATTGCCTTTTTAAAATATATACGAATTCTAACTGGGTATTTATATTACAATCCATATTTAATTAATTCCTTAATCGGCTGTATAGCGATATATTAAAGGAATATTTTTTAATTTTCAGTATTGAGTTATTGAATCTTTTATGCCAAAATGTTTAAATATCTGAATACCAAGGTTTTGGGTAACGATGGCGTATCTTAATCTTATCCCTTCCAAATATTGGGGTTTGAGCGTAGACGGTCCTAACAATAATCCTTTAGAGTAATAATAATATATTTAATAAAATACCTATTATTAACTTTCATCTTATACTAGGTTAAACTAATATTAATATAAAAGATTAATAATAAAATTAAAGTTTAAAATATTATTTTAAAATAAAAATTATAAACCCTTTTTATTTGAAATAATTTAATAAAGTGAATAGTATATTAATATACTTTTTAATTAAAATATTCTTTAAAAAGCGATTTATTAAATATTCTAACTTAAGTATTTAAATCTTACTAATTTAATTTATAGACTACACTAAACTATATTCGAATATATAATTTAAACATTATTTTCCTTACTTAATTAATAAAATAAATCAAAAAAAGCATTTTTATAATATATTATAATATAGATTATAAAGATATCGAATTTTATAAAAGATATAAATACTATAAATACATTATTATAAAAGTTAATAAAGCTTTTTATATATGTAGTTTAATAATAATATTAATATTTCGTATAGTTAAATTATAATTATAAAAAGGATGTTGAAAATAGCATTATATATATACTATATAGTAATATATACTTTTAAAGGATGTCTTATATTATGCTTTATTATTAGAGATTTTACTATATAGAATATATATATAATATAATATATACGTAATTTACTATCTAATTCTAATAAATAAATATATATATTTATAATCTTTATACGATTAAAATAATAATAAACATATAAATCTTTTTTAAATAAATCTTTTAAAAAGTTATTAACATTTTGAAGTAGTTCTAATTTTATTTAGGATTTATATAAAAAAGCTTAGTATTTTATAACTCTTTATATAAAAAATCGCGATAATTTTAATGCTTCTTAAATTCATTAATAATAATATATTAAACTTATAATTTAAATTCTTATATTATAATAATTAATATTAATAAGGTTATAGATATAAAAAACGATTATTCTTAGTAGTAAAAGTGGTTAGAGAGTGGGGAAGGGGACTTATAGGGTAGGGGACTTAAACATTTATTAAATGACGAGTTAATATAATTTACTATCTAGTATTAGTTCTGGTATTAGAAGTATCGAGGATAGCTTGAAATAACTAACTGGTTTCTCTAGGGAATCCGATTGAGATTAGGGTTATGTTGCTATCTATATATTACAGCAAGTTCGTTTTTCAATATCTTATGATTACGGGGAAAAATTCGCTTTATAGTATTCTATATTACTAGAATATTCAATGGACTGGGTTTCACCTTTGCTGCTCGACCGAGAACAAACAATACCGACTCTGTAGTTCATAACGGTAAAACTATCATAATTCACAGACCCCTTTGCGCAGTACCTCGTTAAATAGAGATAGTAAAAAGCGTGAAGAGGAGTTATTTGAAAAATACTATTGTAGAATTGGTTTTGTTTATAAAGTGTCAAGTCAATGGAAATAAGGGGAAAGCTATGAAGGAAACCATTTTCATATCCAGCCAGAAGAGTGAGAAGTGTCAGGATACAGGCTATCATGCTCAGAGGCCAACGAAAAGTACGGAGAATCCTACGGGACATAGTCGATTCAAGTCGCTTGACGGTAGTGTGTTGTTGTATTGAGACATATTGCGCGCTTCGAACCGAAGTTTGGCTGGTTTGAGGTTGATCCATTAGATATGATTGATGTAAACCTTTACAACGATTGCTTGTAGATGGTTCTATTAGCATGGTCAATACGTAAATAATATATCAGACAGCTGGGGGGATACTATGACTCACCTCAACTAAGCTGGGAGGTAAAACTAATTCACCTGCATGATCCGGCTAAGATTTTGCTGGGAAGCGTGACCCTCAAGACAAATGTACACCCCAAGCATTTTCTTCCTCCATAAATGCCGACCCAGAGGTGAAGATAAACTCAGAATATCAATGATGTTTTATAATTATAAACCTTCAAAGTAAAGGCTTATTTCAAATTTGACCAACCTTTTCAACCCCAGTACGACAGTTTCAACAATGCCACCAGGCAACAACATTTCAAGATATTATCAGTTTCCTGTACTAGTCATGCTGTATATCATATAAATAAGAGCAATGCCGGTGCAACCTACTATAGCTCTCTACTCTAGGTGAATTCGTCGCACGGCAACGCTTCTGGAAGCACCATAAAAGCCATCAGTATTCATCTATCAACATCCAAAACACGATGAACAAAAACGAGATCAAGCAAAACACACCAAACCCGAACCCCAAGAATTCAATGATCACGAATCTCACCTCGCAGCTCTACTGACCCTATACAGACGATGGGATGAAATTAAAGCTAGAGATGGAATACCACCTATTGTCGTTGATAAAACCAATTCATTCCACGGTTCATACGTTAAGCCAACGACTGATCTTGACATGATCTGGAGCGAGATTTTCGCATTGAGGAAAGATTTGGGTATGGGATCCCAAGGTTCAGAGAAGGAGAAATGGTGCATAGGGTGTAAGGAAAGTGAGGGCGAGGGAAAGGAGTTCGAGCATTGGGTTTAATTAGTCGAGGCCCGGGCGATAGTGGGGGGATTGGGGGGCGTTCCTGGGTCTATGAGAGTACACGATGACTTTATGATCATTGATCTGACAAATTTGAGAATACGAGAGCATGATTGCCGGTACTCCCTCAAGATTCAGGGCTTCAGCATGATCACAAATACTACCATAGACTTTCCAAAGACGACTGATTAAAGCAAATGCACAAGTGGAAAGAAAGTATTTGATAACTCTTGGACTACGACAAATACTTTCTTGTTGTGCTTCATGAAGTTCGAGCCTACCCCCTTTCACTTTTCATTCCCCATCGACACAGAAGTTTTGCTGCTCATCCTCCCGAGAATTGGAGTAAAGCCTAAATCAAATATCAAAGAGGCTCATGAAAGATTCGAAACCACAACAAGCAAAGGAGCAATGGGCGGCCCTTCAAGGTCCTACAAATCACCCATTTGGAAAATTCGGTCGAGGAGGCAGCCAATGCATTTCCCAGGGGCTGAAATTGTGCGCAATGAAGATAGCTCACCAAGGAAGTGGAGAAGATGAAAGAGGATATGGGCTGGAACAGGTATTAAATCAATATTGTTAATGCATGGGAGGGGGGATTAGAGATGTTGGAAAGTGTACTAAAAACCAATGATGGAAATAGGAGGAAAAATAGAAGGCCAAATCAAACGAATCAGAAAGTACCTGTAATACCATAGTGATTGGTATTCACTTTTCTTCATGCTTTACATTCATCTATGGTTTCATACCAAGTGTAACCTTCACCACGTGGGACAAGATTTTTGGCAAGAG
The DNA here is from genome assembly GCA_009299455.1 of Monilinia laxa. NCBI lineage: Eukaryota > Fungi > Ascomycota > Leotiomycetes > Helotiales > Sclerotiniaceae > Monilinia > Monilinia laxa. The sequence continues at coordinate 347,743 of VIGI01000010.1, forward strand.
CAATTGAGGCAACCTAAGGATTTCATGAATGGTCACTTGACTTTCGTATTACAATGGAAATGTTCACAGAGTAGGCACCGTTCAAGTTCTTTGCCAGAGCGGATTATGTGACCACCTCGTGTAAGCCTGGTCAATGACACCACATATGAATGGCTTACACGATGATGCAGTTTGCTATGCAGGAATGATGTGTATTTTTGCATTTCAGCTATGACGATCCCCCGCATTTATTGGCGCGAGAGTAACTTATTGGGGGCTTCTAGTGGCACGACCGGCAGTTCCATCACATCAAAATCCAGATGGTAAAGCAGTTGCGTGACGTATAATGAACGATGAAAACTTGATATAACGACAACCCACTACTAACTAGTTTATGATTCACAGTTCAAGCATCAACGATGACGCTGGATTCAATCCAATGGGAACTTGATTGATTGTTACATAAGATAGGTCATAGTTTGAACACCAATGACGCATGGAGTTTAGTGTCGAAGAGCCAAAATGTAAACAGCGACGGTTTGAAGAAGGAGCTTGGAGTCATGATTATTCATAAAGATATAGATACAGATAGAGCCTTCGAGATTGATATGAGCTTCTTTCGATGCTTCATCTTTGGAAAAGACATTAATGAGGTACAGTATTGCAGATGTATCGACATGTAAGAAGGCCTTTTAAACCTGCAGGGATTGGGCGGACGAGAGGTTGACCTTAGGTTGGTTACCTAGGTACTTGGATGTAATGTGTGTGGATCATGATCCTCATCTTGAACGAAAGACGATCTATGAACGATGCAAGTTGTCCAAAAGAAGTCGTATTCGTAGCGCGCGGGCCATACCCATGACCTCCTAAGGCGGCTAAGCGCAATACTATGGCTTCACGTCTGACATCTGTAAGTCGTGAAGTTTTGGCTGATTACTGCTGAAATATGATATGTCTGGAATGCTGGAATGGCTGGTACTCGGAAAGTTTTTGCTTTGGCATTTGGCCAAGAAGAGGCTGGGAAGCATTTTGTTTTCCGGAGAGATGGCTGTGCGCCATATGCATGTTCTGTAATACTGGATGAACGAACCCGTATACATACTTATATATAAATCTTCCCCATGTTAATTCTAAGAAAAGTGCTTAGATGGGGAAACATACGAAAAGAATAATCTCCTTTATGACGCAGGCTTGTTGAAATGGCTGTAAAATAAAAGAACAGCTTTCTTCGTGAAAGGTAAGCTTGAGCCCCCTTTCAGACGAAGTGTCAAACAGGACCTTGATTGCTGCTAGGAAAGAGGCGTGAGCTTACCGTCATCAAATAGGTGATGGTCAATAGTTCATATGGCTGAAATGGGGTGATAGGGCGCGCAGATGATGATTTGTCAGGTAGGGAGTTGGATAGATAGGTAGAGGGTAGGTAGCAAAGGATTACGGATAGAAGAGTAACAATAGCAATGATAAGATGCACAAGAAATCAAGGGCCAGAATTCAGATGCAGGGACATGCAGAGTAGCAAAGCAAATTTGAAAAGACCAAGAATGCAACAATAAAAAAATCAAATCAGATCCAACATTCTTCCTGACCTAAATCATTGGTTGTGGAAGATTCAAGTTGTATTATATGTATTGCGTTTCCCGAAGAAGCCGAGATGACACCACCTTTACCTACAGACCAAGAATGAGAAGGATACATTGATTTCTGCTGCGGATGGGATGGTAGATTTGTAAATTATCCGAAAGGATGGTGTGGTTGGGATGTTATTGAATGAATGAATTCCTGGTGATATATCGATATTGATTACCACAATGTAATGTGCGAGTAGTGCAGTAGGTAGGCGAGAGAGGATTTAAGTACATATCTACCTAGTGAGTTAAATGTGAGAGAGAGAGAGATATATATATATATATATATATATATACATATCATATACATACATACATATACATACATACATACATATACATACATACATATATATATATCTATTATTAAGCAATTTGATCAATATCATTCTTAATAGTAAATTGTTCTTGTTGATTATCTATCCGTAGACTACTACTATTGCTTCCATGTAGACAAATACTAATAATACAAAGGTGTTTTCCAAGGATCATTTCATTTCCAATCTGGCGCAACCATTATTACATGATTTGGATGGTTGGATGAAAATGAAACGCTCAGAATTTCTCAACTCCTTAAACCAGAAGTCCTAAGCCTCATTTGTACTGGGAGTATCAGATTGAATATACACATGAGGATTGTACCGTTGTCACCAAAGCATTGCCATTTGATCTTGACGCCGAGGAGTCTCAGACATTTTAGGATTTATAAAATTCATTCCTTGATGTATTGTACTTGTATTGTGTTTGTTGTAGTGTATTGTAAATAAAGAAAGAAAGAACGAAAGAGAGAAAGACTCCAAAAGATATATATACCTAGGTAGGTATACATTAATGTTATCAATAACATCAATAACATGAACGACTTCAACAACTTCAACAACTTCAACAACTTCAACAACTTCAACAACTTCAACAACTTCAACAACTTCAGCAACTTCAATAATACTCATAAACTCCATTTCTTAACAGTGGTCATCCCTTGCAACGGTATTTTATATATTTATATCTCTTTACTTTCCTGCTTTCACAATAAAGATCAACACCAGCACCAACACCAACACCAACACCAACACCATACCTAATCCTAATATCGACTAGGTACCAGTAGATAGTCAAAAGTGCTTCTTCTACTTTAACCTTGATATCTCCAAATGATCGGTTGAGTATATCGTCACGTCAATTCATGCATGTATTGATCAAGAGAACAAATTTATTGGCTTCTTTTCCCCATTTACCATTTACCATTTACCATTTACTATTTACTACTTACTATTTACTACTTCCCATCCATCGATCATCTTCCACTTATTCACCTATCACCTTCCTACCTTGTTTTGTCTTCTTAGTTCCTTCCCTTGTTTTGTCTTCTTAGTTCCTTCTACTTTTACCTTCCGACCTTCCGATAAGAGTTCCCCAAAAGAAAATATACCCAACAACCCAGATACACCTAGATACACCCAGACTCTCTCCAATTATTCAATCGTATCCACTCTGTTACAGTTTCTCTAAGCTTTTGTCTCCACCAAGATTATCACTCTCACCTTCTTATTCTCTCTATCTCTCCATCTCTCCATCTCTCCACCTCTCCACCTCTCCACCTCTCTCTCTCTCTCTCTCTCTCTACCTACCTACCTCACCTACCTCACCTACCTCACCTACCTCACCTACCTCACCTACCTCACCTACCTCTTCTACCTCTTCTACCTCTTCTGCCCACCTAATACCACATACACCATCTCTCTTCATTAGAAGATACACAATTGACCTCTATCTGTCTGTCATTTTCATCCACAGATAGAAAACCGTGCATTCTACCAGACTTCCTTCCCACCACCGCCATTGAGTCAGTGTTGGAATGCGAAAATGAAGAATTAATGAATCATTGAACATGATACCTATTAATCTTAACTACAATCCGCTGAGTTGTGGTTAATAATTTCATATCATTGGAGAATCTGGCGGAATTAATTTGGGGACGAAAGACGACAGACAAAAGACGAAAGACGAAATTCACTGCTGCTCACGATACTCATGATACAACACAAATACAATACCCTTTATACTATCACAAAAGTCGATAATTGATCTCCATTCTCCAAACCCTCAACCATATTCAGAGTGAGTAAGGGTTCATCCGAAGTCATTGTTCATTTTGGTCAATTGAATTGGAAGTTACTTGGACCAGAAAGTTAGACCCAGGAACTTATCGAATCGCCAGCCACTTTCAACCACCTCGAGGAACAGAATACCAAGTCTCCTCATTCTTCGACCGAATATACAACAACCATTGCTCAATTTTGGGGGATCCGAGCACGTACACTTCCTCTCAATTACCACTATATCAATTAATATAACCATTTTGACAATGGCACGAAAACCCTCCATCATGACTTCATGGTCCGCCGCGTTGCTGTCTTCTCTTGCTATCCTCAATATGATTCCTCTAGTTTCTGCAACTTCAAGCCCAGTATATGTTCAAGGCACAAATTCTGCAGGACAGACAATTCAACTACTCGATAGTAGAACACCGGCATTGTTCACAGGCGATTTTGGAGATTGTATGGGGGGACAGAGTTTAATCAACGTTACCACCTTCGACGCGGCTTATTACGCCGATAATATGACCGTTTTATTTCACCTCGCGGGTAACACGAATTTACAAAATGAGTCTGTAATGAGTAGGTTCTCCTTGACAAATGACTGGTGGAGAGTTGGCTAACTTCAAACTTAGTACATATTGGTGTGCAAGCTTGTAAGTAGCATGGCCTCCCATGAAGTTCTACTACTAATGTTTGACTCAGATGGAGAGGACAGGTTTGATTTAACCTTCAATCCATGTAACGCAAACTTCGCAAGGTATGTACCATTCCCTTTGCACCATCAACCAGCTAACAAGTGCAGTCTATGTCCCATGAATAGCAGCAAGCCAATCAATGGAGAAGCTATCATTCCAGTATCTGCATCCGACGTTTCCGGAATTCCTAACATAGCTTTGGTGATTCCAGATTTTGAAGGATCCGCTACTCTTAGAGTGTTTTCGAATAGTACACAGACGGAGATTGCTTGTTTCCAAGCAGTCATGAGGAATGGAGCATCATTTTCACATCCAGCCGCTGTCAGCTCAGTCTTGGGAATATTTGCAGCGATTGCTGTATTCTCTTCGTTTGCCACGGCCATATATGGAGTCAGCGTACCGCATATTCGAACTCACTACGCCCACTCACTTTCAGTCTTGGTGGTGTTTGAGGTCTTCCAATCAATCTTCTTCTCTGGAGCGTTGTCAGTGGACTGGCCAAGTGTCTTACCAGCGTTCTGGAGTAATTTTGCTTGGTCGGCAGGCTTGATATATACCCCGTCCATAGTGAAGTCGGTCAATGGCTTCACTGGAATATCTGGGAATTCAAGCCAAGTCGGTGGTGCGGGATCTTCTACAATCAACAATAACGGTGGATTGCAACAACAAATTTACGGGCGCTCTTTGGCCAAGTTGCAAGAATATAGCCATTGGTCTAAAATGGCAAGAGGCAATGAGATGGTAAAGAGAATGGCATCATTGACAAAACGTGCCGCCAGCAATAATTCTACCAAAGGATACGATTGGAACGGAGATCCTGTTGGAGCCGGATTGCCATTACCTGGAAGCTGGTCAAATTTCACAGGGACGCTCGCTAACGTTGATGTGCCGGCATCAGATGCTTTCTTGGTCGGATTTTTATGGTACTTGATACTGGTTGTGATACTTGTTGCCGTTGCAATTATGTTCAAATTCATTTTGGAAGCATCTAGTAAAATGAAATGGATGAAGGAGGATCGACTTGCCTTGTTCAGAGCCAATTGGGTCATATTTATCGGACTGATTGTTCTTCGATCGATGCTTATTGCGTTCTTCATGATAATGACCCTGTCGCTCTACCAATTTTCTTATGGGGGTACAACCGGCATCATCGCAATTGCAGCCATCATCTTTATAATCTTCTTTTTCGGAATTCTGGCCCTTAGCTTCTACGCTTGCTACTTCAGGCTTAGATTCGGTGATTACGCCTCGTCTCCTGATCGAATACACTTCCAACGAAAGAGAGTGATGAAGTTCTTCCCATGGTATGGAGCTGTCAGGGAGAGTAGTATGGGAGAGGGCGACAAGGCAAACACTTCTGGTTCAATATCATTCTTTCGCGTGCACTACGTCGATCAAGACAAGGAGAGACAGGGCGTACACCAGGATGAGGAATATACTAAACGATTTGGTTGGCTCTCAGCTCGATACAGAAGAACTCGTTGGTGGTTCTTCGCATTTTGGGTTGTATATCAATTTGTCAGAGCTTGTTTCGTTGGGGGTGCTCGGGATAGCCCGGCTGCCCAGGTTTTTGGAAACCTCGTTGTTGAAATCATCGCCTTTATTACTACAATATGGCTCAATCCATTTGAGGGAGCCCGCAATACAGCCTTAGCGGTTTACATGCTAGGCATCAGTAAAGTTGCTACTGCAGGCCTATCAGTTGCATTCCTACCACGATATAATGTGGCACGCATTCCGACCACGGTTATCGGTGTCGTCATCATCGTCATCCAAGGTTTCTTGACTATCGGTTTACTAATACTTATCGTTCTCGGTGCTATTTCAAGTTACATGTCCGTCATGTGTGACCGTGAGGATTTCAAGCCACGCAGCCTACAAAACATTCGCACCAAGTATTTTGATCATTTGGAGCTAAAGGCTGCTGACCTTCCACCCCCACCACCTCCGGTGCCCGAAGAGCCAACGGAACCATACTTTAGCGTCACTCAAGTTCGTCGAGCCCCCAAGATTGAGGACGAAGACGTTGTGCCGGAGATGCCGGAGATGCCGGAGATAAGAGGGAATCGAGACCCGAATACATCACAACACTCTTTACCTGCCGGTGGTCGTAGCAGAGCCGCTAGTATGCGCAGTCAGCATTCGGGCTATGGAAATGTTCCTTATGGAGCTCGGGTTCATCGAGCAAGTTGGAGTTCCAGGGATTTCCAAAACTGGCAACAGGATGAGATTGCCCGAGGAAATTCCCCATTTAACACACCATCGAGACAACCAAGCATGCACCATACTGCTAACAATTCCACATCTACGGCTCCACTTGTGCGTCCAAAGATGTCACAAACGAGCTTAAGGTCAAATACACCGAAGAAAGAGAAGACAGCTCAGTATGCGGACCAGAGGGTGGGTAATGCGAGCTAAGTAGAACTTAAATCTGTTACGAATTTATGACAGGTGGATAGGTATGGGAAATAAACAACTGCAATGGGTGTAGTTGCGGCGTCTGGCGTGTAGCCTTCATCACAGCGTGATATCGACGAAGGTTTACTATTGAATTTAATGGGTTTTGAATTCTAGCTAGCATTATCGAGGGAAGTATAGACCTTATATTTGTTGAAACATAAAGCCTTTGTATGGGTATAGCATTGGTATGGGAATGACAGCGCGTAATTACCGATACTTGTAAGTTATTGCTTGGAGCGAGTTATCTCGGTTATCACTTTCGAAAACAAAAACATGAAATATTCTATATAATATAATGACTTTATTCTTCTTGGGTGTCGGTGATTGTCACTTGTTGTATGATTTTCTTATATATAATTTATACCACACCTTTCTCCGATGTTTCATCTTTCACACCAGGTCTAATATCCTCACCTTTTATTTGTGCTTTGGTTCCCTTCACCTTTCAAGTAATAGATAGATAGAACTGACCGGATGCGAACGTGACTTTCTCTTCTGGAAGCCATCTCTGTTCTAAGAGCTCACGAACCTTGGTCTCTGTCTACATCTCATTCTATTTGAATACTTTCAATTAATCTCTCCTTTCAATACTCTCAATTATCTTGTAATTAATTGTACGTTCTTTATAATTCTTCATACCGCTTCAAACGACGACTTCTTCTTTCGGTGACGAATATCAGAGTCATCTTGCCGTTTTTTTGCGCGTGCGCATTCACAACCAGTCTCAATTCACGCCCGCTGAAGTGAATCGAGTAAAATGTTTTACAGTCATGAGAGTACGTCTTCTGTATATGGGCTCAACCTTTTCTTCTCTTGTTTACGATTTTCGTTCATTTGCTTCTTTATCATCTCAATTATCTCGTCGTTACTCTCCTCCTAACAAGATCTCTAGTTCTCACGTCTCGAAAGCATGGCGTCGCAACAGTCTGGCTCGTCGCGACCCTCGGCAGTAAATCATCTACGAAAAAGGTCACCAGGAAAGCCATCCTCGATGTCAATGTCAAGAAGGCCTGTCATACAATCCTTGAACCTGATGCCCCCATGGCCTTACGTCTGCAAAGCAACCTATTGTATGGTGTTAGTAGAGTATATAGCCAACAAGTTGGATATGTATTGAGTGATACTATTCATGTTGAACAGGGTTTAAGGGGATTGGGGAAAAAAGTGACAGGGAGTTTGGATATGGAGGGTTCGAAGATCAAGTGAGTTTAGTGAGGTGTGAAGCAGAGTAAAGTTGAGAGAAAGCTGACTTTGATGAAAATAAGACCAGCTCAGTTGATGTTGATGGATGATCCTGCATTTGATCTGGATATGTCACCTCCAGGTCTGATTCCAGATTACGATTTCAATATCGATGCCGGTCAATCGCAAAATCGAGATTCACAAACTTCATTATCAATTCATTCACAACGTGGACGAAGTATTTCCATTTCTTCCTCTCAAGACGCTTCGATGATGGGTCTAAACATTTCTTCGAGTCTCAGTGCGGGCGGTTACCAATTTCCTCTCAATAACCCATTTGCCAAGTCTTCCGCACAGAAATCTGGCGTTGACCGGACTAGATTTGATGACGAAGCTATATTGTTTGAAGATAATGATGTCTTTGAGTTTGACCAGGATGGAGAAATTAGAGATCTCACCGCTCAAGATATTTCATCTCGAAGAGCAGCGGGTATCAATGTGGCCCCGAGGTTTGGTAATGATTCAGCTGCTAGCGCCAGAGTTCGCAAGGAACACGAAGATGCTAGAGCTCAAGCTGGAGCTCACGGTCGCAAATACGATGAAGATGGTGATGTGAATATGATACTTGGCGATGATGCTGGGCCCTACATGTTACCTGATGCAGAGCCTTTCGACATACATCCCTTTATGAATGATGCTCTACATGCTCCCATTAGAGGTCGTGAGTCATCGCTTTCGCAGCCTGAAGAATCTTCCTCGGAAAGCGCAGTTGCGCCTTTACGCCCGCGAAAGCCTAAGATCAAGAAACAACTTCCAATCGATCAAACTCAAGAACTCAAACATTCCGACCTTTCAGACTGGCAAAAAGAATATGTTAATATTCAAGATGGACTCAGAGTAGTAAAGTTGAAGACTAAGGGATATATGTTGGCAAAGAAGAATGCTCAATTGTTCGTCATTGGTATTGGTTCAACAAAACTTCAGGGGCCTCTGAATGTGTTTTCTGGTGATGCTCTTCTTGCGAAGATTTCAGGAAGATTATCTACTAAACGCAAGACAGACTTCAATGAAGATGATGCTGGAACTAGCAAAAGATTTCATCATTCTTCTGATGAAAAAATTCCTCGTGAATTCAAGGGTGACGATGATTTCGCGATTCAAATCGATGATGAACCACTTGGTACCCCGGTTGAAGTAGAGATGGGCAGAGATGCGGCGGATGCATTGACCGACTGTCCAAGCAGTGCAATGATGCCTTGGAATCTATCTGCTAGTCAAAGAGCTCGCTCTTCAAGTTTTCGCCCCGCTGCTTCTCTTCGTATCGGTGGTAGGGGAGTTTCCGCTAGTCCTTTGGTGGGCAGAGGAAATGTTGTGTTTAGTGCAGGCGATTTAGAAAAGTTCTCTTTACAACAAGACGTAGTTTTGTATGGAAGAAGTGATGATATGAGTACTGATTTATATGGAGAAAATTGTGGCGGTACGGATATGAATAAGGAGCTAGCAGGAGACGATCAAGCGTCTAGGGAGTTCGAACTGTTCGGCCCAGCTGCAAATGTGGATACACAGACTGCAGAACAAAGCCAATGGATTAGACATATCATGGATATCGAGAGCGAGAATTTCCTCGATTTCGTTAGATTATTGATTTCAGAAAGATATAACGAAGATATCTTTCATGAGAATGAGCAGTTGAAAGACAAGAAAGTGGGATTTGAGGAACTTTTTGACCCAGCAACGAACAGTGAGGTTGTAGCAGCCCAAGCGTTTTCACACGTACTGGCTTTAGCTACGGAGGGTAAAATATCTGTCAAACAGGATGAGGGTGAGAGTCTCGATGCAGGTGGAAATGGTTTAGGTGGGAATATTTGGCTGGGGTGTTGGTAGTATTGTTGCAAAGAGGTTCGGGGGCTTGGTATTCACCAGCTTAAGACTTGAACAAACATGGAACGATTAGGCGAACCAAATCTATCTTGCTGGATACTTGCTTTATATGAAAAGTGAAAGATTATTGATTGACTGGAGATGGGTGAGTTATATACGGTTGCTATAGTTTGCTATCTAGATAGGCGCTTGTGAGGCAATTATAAGGGATCAGTCATGATTGATGTCTAGAGAGATGGAAGACGAGGGATATGTAACACTAGCTTAACTTATTTTGCTCGAAAAATCTATGAAAAGTAGATGATACCCAAAAAAAAAACTAAATTGTAAATGCTTCTAGTGAATAACAATGCAACAATATCGTAAGTCATAAAACATGATGTGGGTAGCACAAGGGCATAGAACTTATCGTGCTAAGCACCCAAGTTAACTTCTCGAGAATAGCCTATTCATCTTTATCTCACATCTCCCATCTTCCGTGACCTTTTACAACCCCTCAAGGCAAAATCTCCACCCCCCTCCAATCCCAACACCTTCCTCTACTCTCAATACCCTTCTTCATAGCAACATCCCACATCTTCTCCACGGCAAACTCCGGATTAAACAGCTTCCCCTCCTTCACCCCGCCCCAAAAATCCTTCGATAGCCCCGTCTTCACCGTCCCTGGATGATACGAAATAGCCAATGCATTATCCCCGTGCCTCGTCTTCAAAAAGAGATCAAAGGTTTTCGTTAATGAATTGACCGCCGCTTTCGACGCTCGATAACTATACCAGCCTCCAAGTGCGTTATCTGAGGTAGACCCTACGCGTGCGGACATGTTGAGCCAGAGGGCATGAGGGGGGAGAGCTGAAGTGTGGGTGTTGGGGGGTGAGGAGAGATCTAGACGTTTGGGGGGGAGGAGAGGGGAAAAGTGTTTGGTGAGGAGCAGGGGCCCGATGGTGTTGACGGCGAATGTATGTTGGATTTGTGAGGGGTCTAATTGAGAGGGTGATTTTTCTGGGTACAGGATACCTGGAATAGAGAAGGCGAGACGGAGATGGTGGGATGAAGGCGGGAAGAGAGATGTGCATTTTTTGGCGGCGGCGGAGATGGTGGATTCGTCTGAGGGACGGTTAGAAATTTGGTTATATTTTTGGAAAAAAGGGTTGCTGTGACCACTTACTTGTAACATCAACCTCCAAGACTGTCAATCTCTTAGGATCCACATCCAAATTCGATAGAATCGATTTCTTCGTTCCTTCAATATCTTTCCGCGAAGTTGCCACGACGGGAATCTGTGTATTTTGAAGGAGATGCCGAGTTAGGTAGAATCCGATTCCTCGATTTGCGGGACAAACTAAAGACCATGCCATGTTTTTTCTTTTCAACTTTTGTTCTCGGAAGATTGTGAAGAGGTATATGGAGGATGAAAGTTTCGGAAAATGAAAGAGTTGTGGTGCCTTTTGGATATCAGAACTTCAATGACAGCATCATTGATATATCGGGAAACAGCCATCCTTACAAGTGGCGGGGTGGTGTGGCTTGACAGGATTTATAGTTTTGAGATCGGACGGTCGATCTTTTCATGCACTCGAGTTGCATTTTGAATCGAGGGGTGTGGGGTGTATATAAAAATGCCAATAGAAGATGATCTTCCAACCCTGAAGGTTTGAACAGAATTTGGTCATTGGATAAGGTCACGATTCTGGAAAAGGGGGGATTTGAGTGTTCTAGCGAGATCAGATAAATATTGCGAATCTAAAATCACAAGGTTGATGAAAGCTCATTACATCTTCAAGCCATTGTAGAAAACCACTTTTAAGAAACGCTGAAGTAAAGTAGTAAATACATCTTCCCATCCCAACACCATGCCCGCACGCAATTGTCGTTGCGAGCCAGCCCAAAACATAGATTATGGTATAATAGTAACAAAGATGAAATATCTTTCGATCATCTATCACAAAGCAACATCTTGGAAGCTAGCATTCCCGGGTGTTTGATTCCCGGAGACGTTTTCTTCACCAGATTTGGTCAAGTCATCTGCTGATACCCCGAATGGTGCTGCAGGTCGAAGGGCAAGTTTTTGTTGTTCGTCATCCGAGGCTCGGGACTTTTGTTCTTCGGGCAGAGCTGTCTTTTCATTTTCTTCATTTTCTTCCTTTTTTTCGCCCCTTTCTGACTCACTACTGGGATCTTCCTCTTGCTGCTCCTTTTCTTTCTCTTCCTTATCTGGTTTGGGTGTATCTTTTGCAGGTGGAGTAGGAGGTATAGTTTGACCATTCGTGCCATTCGTTGGTGGTGGTGAGGTAGGTGGAGTTCTTGCTTGTTCTTTTGGTGGTCCAGCCTGTGCTGGCTGAGATGGAGGTGCGTTCGAAACCACCTGTCTCTGTTTTGGATCCGCATCAAGATAATATTGCCTGACACCCACAATTCTCCCACCTCTCTCACAACCCTCAACCCATTCAGGCCTTACGACTGGAATATTCATCTCAACGGCTTTCTCCCAAGCTACACCTCTCCCTTCTGTTGTCACAAAATGTGTGGTGTCAATTCTCACACTATCTGCCATCTTCGCACCGATCCTCTCGACTGCTTTGACCAGACTACCCCTTAATGAAGCAGGTAGAATGCCAGGCGTAACCGTAATACCACTTAAATCTGTCATCTTATGAGTCTTCACGACCACCTTCTCACTACTAAAAGTACCGGCGCTTGTTCTCAGTACCAGATGAAACGAATACTCTGTATCGACTGCCAAGCCACTAATCTTCGTACTTAGCATCTGGCTGGGCCTTGGGATATTTCCAGCCTTTTGTCCATTGCGGAAGAGAGAGAGGGAGATGACATCTGCGGTTGCCAAATCAATAGGATCCCATTCTAAAACGACGGAAGTCTGAGTTGCATTGCGACAGCGAAGGACTGGAGCAGATGGTTCTGATGCACCAAAGGAATTGAAGATAGAATCTTGGAGAGCGACGAATGACTTTTGGGATTTTTCTTCCGAGATGAGGTTTCTTGCAACAGTGATGTCGACTATACTACCAGAAGAGATGTTGGGTGGGAGGAGAATTGATGGAAATTCAATCTATGAGGGGTATTGTTAGCTAGGCAGGTTGTGGGCAATGACATGTGCAATGACCAATCTGTATGTCAATTGGATTAGAAGAATGAATAGCTTAACTTACAAGACGTTTATCTTGAGTTAATAAGACGGCCACTCCGGCATCAACTTTACCAACGGTGAGTGAGATTAACATGGCGAATAATTATTTTGATCAATTATTGTTTGTGTACGAAATGTAAAAGGGATGGGGGGGGGATGAGAAAGGGAATTCTTTTAAGATACGTTGTGATAGCTTCGCGATTGCGCTCTTCCAGGATTACCTAGTAGTTCTATTAGCCTAGAAGAGAAGAGCTTCAGACGTAACCAGGTCGGTATGTATGTTTAGATAGACGGCGCCAATTGGTTAGATTATGATGGTACGAGGGAGTAACAAACCGCAAATCAATGAATGAATAGGTGAGTGAGTGAGTGAGTGAGTGATGTGCATTTTCTTTGATGAGAAAAGAATAGATATGATTATTTAATTATATACAATTTATATTATATAGATATAATTCATATAAAATAATAGAAATCAATAAATATTAAACTTCTAATCTTTTATTTTTATTTTTTAATATAATATGATATTTTTTATAATATTTTATAATACTTTATAACATTTTATAACATTTTATAACATTTTATTTTATTTTATTTCATCTCATCTCATTTTACTTGATCCCTAATGATACTTCCACCAAATACCCGATTCTTATAATGTTTCTCTGGTCTCGCCATTGTTCTACCCTCCGAACTTCCACTCCTCCTATCTCCCAATTGAATCCTTTTTACCTCAGCGAATTTCATGCTCGGTCTGTTGAAACTTTGATGCGTATTCGATTGCTCATTCTCATACTTCTCCTTGGACATCAGTATCAGTGTTTTCACAGCCATTCCCGCCTGTTTTCGTATAACATCCATCTCAGTTGTCAAAGCCGACTCTTTGGCAGATAATACAAGCGTACCAAATAGATCCTCATCCTTGTTGACCTTTCCAACACCAGCAGATATCCTCTTGCCAGAACAGTCATAACCGTATGCCTTCAAGGCGTCTGTAACTGCAGTTCTGACCCTCCGTATCATATGGGCTCGTATAACTCTCTTGTTTCCTCCATTGAGCTTCGCACAAAAAACAGAAATCCATAAAGGGGAGGTTTTATTGATCAGAGAATGCTTGATGTGATAATGGTCTGGATGATAGGATTTTGATATGGCTTGACTTGCATTGACGGAGAAGGCGTGGTAAGGAGCCAGTCTATAACTAAAACACTGATCGTTCCCTTGGAAACCTCTCAATGACCCATAAGGTAGAGCATCCCCCGATATGAGTTCACCAGAGCGTCTTAATTGGGAGAATTTGGTTTCCACAGCAATTGCAGCTCTTGAAGCCATTTGGAAGGGTTGGGGTTGGATTTTTGAATATTTGAAGTGAGAGCAATATTGGTGATAGTTGTGAGAATCAGACGCTACTATTTGACCATTGTTGTTTACTATTCGTAGGTGAGTAGTAGATTAGTAGTAGAGTCAAAGTAAGAATACTAGGTAGGGGTTCTCGATCAGTCCAATTCAATATAATCCAATAGAATCCAATCGGTCATGTCAATTGTAACAAAGCCATTAATCAGTTCCGTCCGTATTTCTTCTTTAGCTCTGTCCCGTAAACGATACGCTTGCTTACTTTTAGACCCCACTATGGTCACAAAGTCACCCACAATTATGACACTAATAACTTCCAGTCCAGAAACAAATTATTAACTTGGTATTTTATTAATTATCATCCATCGCCTTTGCATCTTCTTTCTCATCTCCAATCTTACTTCTTTACAACAACCAAGCATATCAACAAGGAAGAGATCCTCCAGAAACACAATAGTAAGATAAATCAACAGCAAGTATGCCTAAGAATAAGGGAAAGGTAAGAAGACACCGTCGCATTTGTATTTTCTTCTCCTTGGAAACTCTTCACCCCACTACCTTGATCCAAGCTGACACCATTTGCAAAAAATAGGGAGGAAAGAACAGGCGTCGTGGAAAGAACGAGAACGATAATGAGAAGCGTGAATTAACCTTCAAGGAAGAAGGTCAAGGTACATATATATCTTATTCCCTATAGTGATTCTTTGTCTCTACCTTCCTCTTACCGCCTCCATCTCCCAAAACGTTTACACTTCGTATTTAGCCAACTAACCAACCACCGACCCACAGAATATGCCCAAGTAATCAAGATGCTCGGAAACGGTCGTCTCGAAGCCCTCTGCTTCGACGGAACTAGACGTCTTGCACACATTCGAGGAAAGCTCCGCAAGAAGGTCTGGATCAACCAAGGAGATATCATCCTCCTCTCCCTCCGTGATTACCAAGACGAGAAGGGAGATGTCATCCTCAAGTACAGTGCCGATGAAGCCAGAAGTTTGAAAGCCTACGGAGAATTACCAGAGAGCGCAAAGATCAACGAGACCGATACTTACGGACAAGGCGAGGATGGAGATTGCAACTTCGAGTTTGATGATGATAGAGACAGTGGTTCTGATTCTGATGACGCAGCTGAGGGTGGAAAGGGTAAGGAGATTGATATTGATGATATCTAAGTCTCCCGGGAATTAATGTGGTCCCCTCCACAAATGTTTGATTATGGTGGTTAGGGAGATGGAAAGAAAGACTGTCTTCTCTCTCAATCTCGTTGGATACGGTCATTGTTTCACTCGCTGAATCCCGAGAACCTCGACAGGCATTTTTCCTTCTAGTGCTTCATTCGACTGGCGATATGTGTATAGTGGGAGAGACGTTATACATGTATTGACCAGGACTTCTATTCCCATTCTGCGTAACATAGACTGAAAGCTATCTTAATGTCAATGACTTTTTCACTATGAATGTTTTATCTGTGACTTGTGACCTCGTTTGAGACTCCATTCGACACGTGCATACACAATGCATTGGGGTCTTGACAGGTAAAATTTGATGTTGATTTAATTTACTAAAAACTCTTTACACTCGAGTTGCCCTTTCCTATAAAATTCATGTTGTTGCCCAGCTGCAAATCTTGAGCCCTAGGGCAGTGACCAAACGTCTTCCCTTAATTTGGCAATCGCTCAACATACGCCAGTTCAACCCGTTTGCTTAAATCTCCTTTCCCAGAATAAACCACCCACTGCACCAATACTATCTACCAATCATCATCTTCGGCTTCATCATCTGATCAAAAGTTAGTATGAAAAATGCTTAATCTAGGAACATATATGAACACTTACCACTAGCGCTGACCTTCTGCTTTCTCTTATTCAAAGCAGCTGCTAATGCATCTGCCAATCCTCCACCGCCTCCTGAAGACGCGCCCGCTGGAGGAAGTCCACTGCCCGCAGGTCCAGTATCTGCACCCGGAACTGCAGCAGCACTTCTGTCTCTAATTTGGGATCGGTCAACCTTCCTGAGAGCCCCAATACCACCGGCCTTTTGAATGTTTGCCATCAGGTCTGCACGGTCACCAGTAGGTTTGGGTGGTGCTGGCATACCTGATGCATAGCCAGAATCGCGACTTGGTCCAGGTGGAGGAGGAGGTGGTGGAGGAGCTGGGGGTCCATTTCCTGGGGGCATAGGTGGTGGTGGCGGAGGAGCTGATGGACCACCAAATGATGGCATAGGTGGTGGTGGAGGGGGAAGTGGTCCTCCAAATGAGGGGGGTGACCCGGGGGGTGGTGGGGGAGCAGCAGAGGATGGTATAGGTGGAGCTGCTGATTGTGGTAGTGGTGGAGGAGGCGGAGCACTCATTTGAGGTAATGGAGGTGGAGGAGGCGCGGAGTCTCTCGGAGGTAAAGGTACAGGACGAGTTGAAGCAGGAGGTAGAGGGGGCGCACTTGGAGATGCTGGAGTTTTGGGCGGCAAAGGTGGAGGAGGAATATGGGCAGGTGGTATAGCATGAGTACTGCTTGATTGATGAATATCTCTAGGAGGTGGGGGCGGGACGGGGCCTCGTTGTGGTGTAGGGGGTGGTGCTGTTGTTCTTGTCCCAGTGAAAGGGGGAGGGACTCCAAATCTCGAACCCAATTCCCCTGGTTCGTAGTCCTCGATAGGTGTTTTCGCAGGCCGTGGTGGTGGAGGTGGCCCTGGATTGGAAGAAGCATGCGCCCGGGAAGGAGCTTTGTTATTTGTATGCGCAAACTTGCCAGCATCAGCGATTGGAGGTGGAGCTGCAAATCTAGGGGGGGGAGGTCCTCTGGGTGGTGAAGGCTCCCTTGGTGGCGTTGGTTCTCGAGGAACATCTGCTTTAGATCGTCGAGGTGCTGGAGGTGGGGGTGGTGCCCCTCGTCCATGGCCTGCCGTGGAATTTTGAGGACTATCGGAACGTGCCCGAGGTGCCGCTGGAGGGGGTGGTGGAGGAGGGGCTTTATTTCTTTGGTTCTCGATGCCACTAGGTGTTGGTGTTATGTTTTGTTGAACTTGTTGCTCCCGAATATAATCTGCTATAAAATCTTGGTTGTCCCTAATCATATCGTCCGTAATGCCCATTTGCCTCAAGTCCTCACCCCATGTTTCACGCCAATGAGGATCAATCGCCTCCAACGCTGCATATTCAGGCTGTCCTGACTTGAAGCTTCCACCCGAATGCCTGTGGTTGTGCGCCGGATGCGCCGGTTGTTGGGGTGGAAGTACATAGCTGGGAGAATCGGGAGGAGTAGGTTGTATGGATGGAGCGGAAGAATGTCGGTGTCCACCAAAGAAACCACCAAGGAGACTATGTTTATGAACTGGAGCCGCCCCCCCAAAAGGGTTTGCCTTTGTGGCTTTACTAGCATTCTTTTCCCTATCATTCATCTTTTTCATAAAGGTTTTAGCTTCCTTCTCGTCCACGAAGGACAACCCAGCCAGGCATTCTTCGGTTTCGAAGGTATGAAAGAATGTTCTATCCTGATTATAGGACCATGTATCATATATCTCTTGGTCCCATATAACACCTCTGTTCGCAGACTATAATATAGAAAATTAGCTTTTAATAATCGATAAGGTATTGCGGCAAGTATGTAGGGCAACCACTGACCGAGACATCGACGAGTTTTACCCAGTAGGTATTCCCAACAAGATCATTGGCAAGTACTGCTGCTCCTTGTAGACCAGTGTAGGTCCATTTATGACGATCGGGATAAGCAATATATAGACGGGCCACCGCTACAGCCTGAATTTTATTTGAGGCCTTTGGTACCATGCGTTTGACCGTCTCCTTATCATCATCAGACAATATGGAAGGCATTTTATAGGTTTAGGGGTACTCTATCTGACTCAATCGCCCTTTTGACTCTATATCGTGTCTGCCTTACTCCTATTGTTTGTACTTTCATAGGACTTATGGAAACAAGGTTCGATCGTGTGTAGGAGATTGCTCTCGTGTTGGTCGCACTTCTCCCACTTCTAACAAGCATTGGAAAGTAGCGATGACTGTGCGATGATTTGTTTCCTATCGCAATGGATTGAGGTAGAGATTTGGACCAAAAAGTAAAGCGAATGATACTGGTCCTCTAAGTAGCCAAATTCCACAATGATTATGTGCTTCCAGGGTTGTTCAGATTGATTCAAACGTTCGGTATTAAGTTGGGGGGCACAGATGTATTATTTGATCTGCTTTAATGGTATGGGTAGTAGTAGCAAGTAAGTGGTAGGTACGTAGGTAATGAATGTAATGCCTGCAACAGCAGGACGAAATGCCAAGGAATTCAGCCACTTTTGGGTCGGAGGATAAAGCCACACAATGTTCCGTTCGGAATGTGAAAGAAAAGAAACGAACGGGTGCGAGTACCACTTGCTTGTTTTTACCTTGTACGGAAAGTACGAATACGAAATGCCTTTCATATGAATATAGATGATAATTACTCTTGTAACGCGTGTACTGATTAGGTACTAGGGAGGCTAGGGAGGGAGGTACGTATTACTAATCATTAGCAACTTGTTTTCTTTGAGAATATTACGAGATAAGAGGTGACAGATGGTAGATGAGATGATAATCTAGGTTACGGTGTATAGGTAGGTAGGTAGGTAGGTGGGTGGGTAGGTAAGGAGGTAGGTAAGTAGGCAGGTAGGTAGTTTGAGGTCATCTAATAGGCAATTAAGTATAATACGCCTTCAATACGGACCATGAATGAATACATACATCTTTATGGATACCTACCTGGGTAAGTAGCTGGAGGCAGTAAGTACCAAGTAGATAATCCATATGTCTACTATGTATATGTCGCGTATTACTTATACTCATTTGCCTACCTGATACCTAGATACTTTATTACTATATAAAAGCGGTAACCGACAGGTAATGCACATAGGGGGGGTTAATCAATCTGATTTATGGTAATACTGACCATGCACATAGATGCCATACAAATCTGAACAGAAAGGGTTTCAAGAATAAGATCAGTTCTCATTTCATAATGTCGTCCGTCCTTGCCAATCACATAAGTCCACTGGTACCACGCACGATCTCTCAACTATCCATCATCCATTTCCTGTGCTAGCTATTTGATCTTCCTAACGCCAAGCTATCCATCAATTCTCCCTTCATTACGTTTCGTTCGGAATGCTCGTACAAGTCGTGTAAGGTCCTCAAAGTCTGTTGAATCAAAATCAGTTACGTAGTCTTCCAAGGCCATCCATAGATAGACACAGTATTTAATAGGCATACCAAAGAAGAGCGTTCTTTACTTGTTCAAAGCGGCAGTCTTTGCTTCACGGTCCGCCTTTGATCCCTCTTGCTCTGGGAGGCTGTTGGGAATGACAGGACCCGGATTTGCCTCGTGATGACGGAATTGAACCTGCTCTCCCTTCACTTCTCCTTGATTGTGAAGAGGATGATCGCTAGCATTGTTATCGGTCTTTGAGGATGAATTCTGCATAACATGCTCCGTGATCTCACCAGCTCTGTGGTGATAGGTTTCATCTGGACCGGCAGGCATGATGTAGGATGATTATTGGGAGATGATTCAATTGTTTTGGAAAAGATTCGTTATTAGATTTGTTTGAAAGGTTATAGAGTTTGAATGGCGAGTATTGTGAAGAAGACAGAGTAAGCACTATCAGGATTCTTTGATTCTCTCTCTACTCTATATAAGCCAATATCTCCTCTCATGACGTAGGAGCTCCAATGCCACAGGACAATGCTCTATGGGGCGTTTTCTGTGTACCTATGTAGCTTTAACTGCCAATAATCTATTCATCATTGATTATTAATTAGACTCGAATGCTATTCGTAATGATTCAAGATTTCTCGCATGTCATACACATTTAAGAGCCATTGAGGATAGTTGGTTGTCAAGGCTTTACCTAAAATAAGAAATAACAAGACATCTGAGAAAACTTGGAGTGTTAGGTAGCTATAGGTCGATCGATTGTGGAGATGATGTTGCTGTACTCTTACAGCAAGCAGTACTACTAATAAGCTTAACAATCAAACTGCCTATCTAGTATCTACCCATCTACTTCTAAGTTCTGACATCGTGTGTTGTTCGCGTCAACCTACAAATGCTCAACGCGCCATGATCCTCCAAAATGTCTTCAGCAAACGGTGAACAGCAACCCGTGAAGCTGTCCCTACCATTGGTAAACTACTCTAGTCAATCGGAATTTTTATGAATCATCTGCTAATACACGGCAGAAATATCAACAAGAGATATTTCAAGAGCTTCGACAGAAGGATGAACTTGTCGTCCTTGCTCGTGGTCTCGGTCTCTTAAGACTCGTAACGAACCTCCTCCATTCATATGATGCAGCTGGAAATAACCTTATAATATTGGTTGGTGCAGATGATCGAGAGAATGGATGGATTGGAGAGGCATTGGCGGAGCATGCTGCCATCAGCATGGCTCCTAAAGCACGGGGCCTCTCTGTTGTCAATACAGATGGCATGAGTGTCGGTACAAGAGAAAAGATGTACGCGCAAGGAGGAATCTTTAGCATTACATCTAGGATTCTTGTCGTCGATCTCTTGACCAGTTTATTGGACCCAGAGACCATTACAGGCGTGCTAGTCCTCCATGCAGATAAGGTTGTGGCTACATCATTGGAAGCCTTCATACTTCGGATTTATAGACAGAAAAATAAGGTTGGGTTTCTCAAGGCTTTTTCGGATAAACCAGAGCCATTTGCAACTGGATTCTCACCACTGTCGACTATGATGCGAAATCTATTTCTACGAAACGTCTCGATATGGCCAAGATTCCATATAAATGTTGCGCAAGCGTTGGAAGGCAAGAAAAAGGCCGAGGTCATCGAACTTGAAGTATCAATGTCTGACTCGATGCGAGATATTCAAAATGCCATTATGGAATGCGTAGAGGTCAGTATCGGAGAATTGAAGAAATCGAACTCGGGCCTGGATATGGAAGATTGGAATGTCGATAGTGCTTTGCACAAACAGTTCGACATGGTAATTCGAAGACAGCTTGACCCAGTATGGCACCGAGTCAGTTGGAAAACAAGACAAATTGCCAATGATTTGACTGTTCTAAGAGGGATGCTGCATTCTCTACTAACATGTGATGCGGTCTCGTTCAATCGCCAATTGGATTATATTCTCGCGGCACACAAGCCTCCCGCGGGATCTACCAGACAAAATCAATCTCCTTGGCTGTTCCTTGATGCGGCACATACCATATTTGACACGGCAAAGAGACGGGTATACACGGGCAAAGCTGGACGAACGGAAGATATTGATTCTCTCAAACCAGTGTTAGAGGAACAGCCAAAATGGGCAGTGTTAGCTGAAGTTCTAGATGAGATTGACCGAGATCTTTATTTTAATCCCGTCCCGTTGGATGATTCGAATGGCACAGTCTTGATCATGTGTACAGACTCTGCCCAATGTTGGCAACTGCGAGAATACCTTCAAAATATGAATGCTCGTGCTGAAACCGGCGAGAATGACCAGAACGAAGAACAGGAGCCATCGGCGGAGATAATGATGAGGCGAAAACTGCGTAACTATTTAGAGTGGAAGAAGAAGTTCGCCAAAACCAGTGCAACTCTCTATGAGGAGAATCAAAATGCTCTAAACGGTAACAGCAACACAAATAGTGTTGCGAGCAGCTCCCGAGGTAAAGCTCCAGCAAATAAAAGGAGGAGAGTAAGAGGTGGGGCTTCGAGCTCAGGATCGACACGTGCCACAAATGGCAGTCTTCAAGCGGCAGAGGATAAGCCACTCGAGGTTGCTGAGCTGATGTCAGAGATAAAACCTACGGAATTAGAGGCGTTACAAAAAGAAGAAGTTGTCACAGATCCTCTGGATGACATGGAAGATTATTATCAGTTATATGAAATGAAGGATTTGGTTGTAGTTCATGCGTATGATGGGGATATGGATGAGCATCTTCTCGAAGAGGTGAAACCACGTTATATTATTATGTATGAACCCGACACATCTTTTGTTCGTCGAGTAGAAGTTTATCGCTCCTCTCACAATGATCGAAACGTACGAGTATACTTCCTCTATTATGGCGGTTCGGTGGAGGAACAACGCTACCTTTCGTCTACACGCCGAGAAAAAGATGCCTTCACCAAACTTATCAAGGAAAAGGCTAATATGTCTCTTGTGCATACACTTGATGCTCATGGCATCGAAGACCCACAAGAAGCCTTTCTTCGAACAATCAATACCCGTATTGCGGGTGGAGGTCGTCTGGCAGCTACTGCCCAACCACCACGGGTGGTGGTTGATGTTCGAGAATTCCGGTCCTCACTCCCATCTCTTCTTCATGGTCGTAACATGATCGTAGTACCATGTATGCTTACTGTCGGAGACTATGTTCTTTCTCCTAGCATCTGCGTGGAGCGCAAATCAATCAAGGACCTGATCTCGTCATTTAAAGATGGTCGCCTATACAATCAAGCTGAGACTATGCTCGAACATTACAAGTCACCAATGCTACTCATCGAATTCGACCAAGGCAAGTCTTTCACTCTCGAACCATTTGCAGATCTCTCAGGCTCTTTATCATCCGTATCGGCTGCAAATGCTTCGTCCGATCTGCAATCTAAACTTGTACTTCTCACTCTCGCATTCCCCAAACTCCGCATAATCTGGAGTTCCAGCCCATATCAAACAGCCGAAATATTCGAGAGTCTCAAGACTCAGGAACCTGAACCGGATCCAATACAAGCCGTAAAAATTGGACTTGAAGGAGGTGCAAGTGCGGAGGATCAAGCCTTCAACCGGGAGCCTCAGGATATGTTGAGGGTGGTTCCCGGGGTTACAGGGAAGAATTTGAGTAACTTAGTGGTCGATTTTGAAAGTATCAAAGAGGTTGCTAATGCGAGCCTGGAGGAATTGGCCCCGATAGTTGGAAAGGAGGCTGGAAGGCAAATTTATCAGTTCTTCAACAAAAGCGTACTTGAATAATGTTGCTAGGTTTGAAGTAATGTGGGGAGAAGGTAGATAGTCTAGATGCTGCGTGATTCGTTGGAATCTAACTATGATGAATGAAAAAGATGCACCATGAGGATTTTTCAAGACGTTAAATGATATGGTACCCCAATGCTTCAAAAATCAAGCTTTGTTCACTGGTTAGCTCATGTTTCGAAGCACAAGCAAAATTCGAGGTTATCTTTATCAAAATCCATGTTCTGTTCTCCGCTGCTCCTACCTTTTTTCCCCATCAAAAAATGCTAGAGGAATAGATTAGTGCGGAGCTATTGTCACAGTCACGGACATGTAGTGTCACTATATATTCCGAAGCGTGGATTTGACATAAATAACTCAAGAATGTCTCGAGAGTCTGGATATCGAGATGCAACCATACATATCTATGTGTATATGTTTTTGGGCAGGGAGCAGTTTTAATCCATGTATTTGAAAGCAACGAATTCGGGGAAAGAAATCTTCCACTGTATCATCTCGTACTGTGTTATATTGTATGTATCAATACATGCCTAATTTACTTGTGTTGATATGACCCGAGAGGTTCTAAGGAACGAGATCACCATGCAGGGAATCATCAATATGTCATGGACCTCTGGTCAAACACGAGGAAAATGACCTTCATCAGCATCTGTTGTGCTGTGTAACATCGGGGATAATCACACCTCCCAACAAACCCTGGAATATCATCGATGTCTTCTCTCCGCATCCCGATTTATGATACACGATAACCAACATGTGGATCCCTCAGGTGAAATTTTCAACCTTTGAACTTCTCTATTTTCTTGATTCTTTTCTCTCGTTGAATGGGATGGGGAAATGCAATATGAAATCGTGGCCGTGCCTTGCTGCACTCGGCTGGAAGGAGTCAAGCATGGCCTTGTTGGCATTTGATGGGTTCATCTGGCGCAGTGCTTTGATTTTACTTTTTTCATACCAGGGAGAGGAGTAGGCAGGCAGGTAGGTAGATGTAAGACTTGCGGAGTACAAGCGACAATGCAATGCTTATGGAGTTACGTCATAATAGGTCAATGAACAAACGACCAAGGACACTTCGATAGTCGTCCCCATGCATATGGCCAGTAGGGAACATCTATGATCTATCCCCATCCTTCCGCATTGAGCAAAAGAATCTCCATGCATCTACAGTCGTGTAGGACCCCCATATGCAAGAGGATAGAAAGAAAAACAAAAAACAAAAAACATACACAGATCTACAATTCCCTCCAATAAAATTAAAAATCTCACAAGTGTTCATGTGCATGTGGCTAGTGACATCAGCACGATAAAGCCACATGTGGCTTGACGTCAATTAGTTCAAATTCTTTCAATCACACTCGCCACAATTACCACTCTAGGCATTTTAAAACGGGAACTGATTCCCGCAATCAACGCCATCAACGCCATCCACGATAGATCGATATGGGCGTAGACCTAAAACGGCATTTAACAAGACGCCATACCTTGTTTTGATTTAAGTCTAAAAAGGACGCGAGACGGTCTGGTATGTGATTTTGTTTGAACCAATGAGAAGAGAGGAGGGGAGGATGAGAGGATGAGAGTGAGAGATTTGCATTTTGACAGGGAGATGGAAGTAAGGGGAAAGGAGGAGGGAAGGGAAGGAGCAAAGGAAAGGGAAAGGGAAAGGGAAAGGGAAAGGGAAAGGGAAAGGGAAAGGGAGATGAGAGTGAATAAAGAAAATCTGGTATATCCATATCCATGGATCGTTAATTCATGGGGGTGACCCGTGTGAGGTCGTTGTGACGTCACACAGATACAATATTCAATCCAATTTTTAAATTCCCGGTTGAGAGCAACCATGGCAGATGAGATGAGTTTGATAGGACTTTTTTGAGTGGAATATCTTGGGTATGACGCGTGATGAAATCAATAGTTTGGTTGGATTTGGAAAGGATGGAACGGCCAGGTTTCTTGTTTGCATTGTGGTCAGAGGTGAATGGATATATAGTGTGATGTGTTTCTCGTTGATTTCTGATTTCTTTCCTTCTACACATCAAAACACAACATATACACACAATCATACACGCACTCAATCAATCAACCAATACAATAATCTTGAGACTTACTCGAGATTTCAATCAACAATACACCACCGATATTATAAAAAGTTGCTACTCAGTACAAATACTTCAAAATGGGAGCCGTTGTCTCTTGTGTACGTCTACCTCCCCCCCTCCCCATCTTTCTACACTGCTGCTGCTAGTGTCGACTGAGATCAATCTGTGTGATGGAATCATGTTACCCATATCAAACTTGAAGAATAAAAGCTAACTCTCTCCACAGATCACAGGCATGTTCCGCGCCATTGGTGCTGGTCTCATGTAAGTTATTGCCATCAACAATCCAACATCTACCCACTTCACGTCATTTTCATATACCATACATCAGAACCACTCAATCCTAACATATAGATCAGGGCCGTTGTAAATGGAATCGGAGCAATCCTCACTGGTATCATCAACGCCATCGTCGCATTCTTCGATGTCCTCATCTCCTGCTTGACATGCGGTAGCTGTGGCGGTAGGCGACGAGGAAGACGACACACTAGTGCTGTTTAGAGTGGCCCCTTGTCTTTGCGCGAGGGGTGACTACTCTTCTCTTCAATTCTGTGCTGTTCCATCTCTCGATACCATACGATATGATACCCTTTTAGAGAGATGGAACAAAGTTTGAGAGGAGAATGCACGTGCGAATTTGCTCTATGATAGCTAGAAGGTGTTGGACGGATGAAGGGGTGGAGGATAGAGAGAGAGAGAGAGAGGAGAGCATTCTGTTTTTTTCCCGATTCGACTCGATACCCGGTTTCTTTTCTCTTAATATTAGCGAGGGAGGGAAGATCACGAATGGTTAATTGCTTGCTTGTAGGCTTGCATATTTCCACGATGAGCTGATAGGAGCAGGTTTAATGATCATGAAATACTACCATACTATAAAATATGACTTCGGAAGATCTTACCTTTTGACTGTGAATGAGGGCATGAAAACGTCTGGGGGGGGTCAAGGATCTAATTGTTCCTGAACATCTTTAACTCGGACTTTGAACCTTCCTCAACCTCGCAGTTTGTACCGAATCTCCAAATCAGAGTCTTTCAATCCTCTGAAATCTTTTAAATCCATATCTCCCCTATCAACTCCCTGCCTATTCACATCACTTTCAGAGCCCTCTTCTCTCCGCACATAAAATACAATCAATGACATGTCACCCCATTCTATTGAGCTCCCCTTTTCCTGTCTTGTTCAATTATTTACTCAAACCAAACCTTTTATCTTTTATTGAGTAAAATCCCTTTATGATCAGTCATCAAGTCCCTCATATCTATAGTTTAATACCATATGTTACACACATCTTTAACTAGGAGAAGAAAGGCTTATGTTATGAGAAGTATCAATTTTGAAGAAATCCCATGACATGAAACCATTTTCAAATAATCCCAATATGCACCATTTTCTTACCAGTCTACATATCAAATGATTGGAAATTTCCTATATTAGTAAGATTCTTAGACCTATAATATAGTACTGACGACTCGGTTCACCTTTTCAGAGTGTTTTTCGTTGAAGTGTAGATAGCTAATTAGTTCGTTAAAGATACATGTTTACGCGAATACAGATGTATACAAATCTGAACAGTTAAGACCCGGAGCTAGAGCTAGAAGTGGAGGGTATAGGTGTATAAGCTAGCTCTAGTTAGATAATCGGAAGATACAGAGACAAGGGCTAGGCCACAGAGTTGGTAATAGAGTGACGCAAATTTATCTACTGAGCATCTTGTAGAAATACCATGCAAGTCTAGACTTTTGAGCGTGCGTAAGGAAGGATACAGTTCCAAAATTCGATCTTTTGGCCAAGCGTACAGAGGATATGTCACATGGATTATTATCAAGTTATGTGACTAATTAAACGAATAAATATTTGTATGAATAAATGTAATATTAAAATAATTTTGTAGAGCTATTCTCTCTCCATAAATCATAGTAAAACTCAAAATTCACCTAATAATTTAATATACACTCTCTAGCCCTTGACCCCTTAACTTCTTGAATTTCGATCCTTCCTCCACTCCAGCTCCTAGCCATTGAGTCCATACCCAAGTACCATCTCTACTCAAGACCCCTCCATAATACTCGGTCCCAGATGCAAAACTCCTCATTTATACCCTCAACCTCACCTTCAAAGAAAAACCCTAAACCCATCACCTTCCCGAACCATCTTTCCAACCCTTACACTCTCCTCACTGACTCTCGGGGCCGCCATCTGAATCTCCCTCATTACCAAATTCATATCTCTATCCCTACCACTATCTTCCATCCCCGCGGTCGCCGCTCTTTTTCTCAAGCCCTTCTCACCCTTCTCACCCCTATCACCACAGCCCACATCCGCAGCAACCGCGCCCATCCCAATAACGCTCGACCTCGTATCCAAACCCTTACCATTGCTTCCCTTGCGACCAAACCTCGTCCCACCAAAACCGCCCAAATGATCAAAGCTCTTCGCAATACCCCCTAGCGTCCTCAAAAGAACATCCGTATCCCTCTCAACAATCCTCATTCTCAAATCCAGTTCTCTTTCCCTCGAACTCCCCACTCCCATTCCCAATTCCATGCCCATTTCTCCCACCATTTCCCTCCCAGCATCCAAATCCAAATCCACCCCTAAACCATTTCCATCCCCCTCACAACCTTCAGGTTCCAAATCCAAGTTCCTATACACAAACGGCTCACTATTTGGACGCGCACGATGAGCTTTTTGCGATTGCCATTGCGCTCTAGAGCGAGAGGTATGACCCAAGTTCACTTGTGTAGAACGATGAATATAAGCCGAATTTCCATGATCAAACCGATGGGAGAATTTCGCCGGAATGAACTTCGGGCGCGGAAGACGTGATAGCGAGGGAATTGATGGAGCTGGGGAGAGAGGACGTGGAAGGTTTAGATCGGATTGATGAGCATGAGCGTTGGATGGTGGAAGATCGGCCACTAGCATTATCTTGGATGTTGACAAGACGGCCGAGTTTTTTGAGAGGGGCTTTGTTGAATGGGGTTGAGGTTCGAGGGGTTGGATATTTGGGCTTGGGGGATTAATATGTTTGGCATCATCTGTAGGTGAATTTTCCGAGCTGGGTTGGTCGGATATTATGTTCGTATTTGTTCTGTCCAGGTTGGAATTTTCGGAGCGAAGCGAAGCTAAGTCTTTCTCCTTTTTTGCTCTCACTTTTTCGCGTCGATTCATCTGAGTTGCTTGATCTGATTGCTTTTCGCTCCTACCAGCCTGGGAACTTTGAGGCAAGGAACCCGTTAAAGGACTAGGAGACTGTATCGCAAGAGAACGTTCCGGTTCCACTGGACTAGCTAGAGGAAACCGTATAGTTATCTCACTCTGAGGTGAAGCAAGCGATGATCTTGAAGTGGTGCCCCGAAAACTCTGCAGGTCGATCGTCTCAGCAGTCCCGAACACAGCTGGAGGCATTGATGAACTCGTCTTGAAGCTATCAGGTGTAGACTTAAGAGATTGTCTAATACCCGTCCCAGTAGTTGCCACACTATGAATAGTTGATATCGATTTGATGACTTTGTGAGTTTGATAGGCGGGCTTGATATCGGGAGAAGGCGTTCTGTTTATGACTTTTAGGGGTCCATCTGATCTATGCCTCCATAATATTGGACGGCTAACGGAATTAAGGGAGCTTGTTCGAGGATTGTCGGTCAAGGTTACTTTGAATGGGGGCCCGGAAGATGGAATCGCTTTCGTGGGACTGGACATGGGTCGTCTTTCTGGTGCATCATGATAAACATACCCAGTTGGAGTATACACCTGACTAGTGCGATGAATATATCCATTCTGCAGCATTACCTCCTCAGATCCTGGTTTCGTTATTACTTTGGTAAAAACACCTGGTCCCCATGTACTTCTCTTGGAGCTTGATTCTTCCCCATCCAATCCAGAAAGATCCCGTGGAGGTGTAATGGAATTTCCAGCATTGTGAGTCGGTTTGTGAACAACAACAGGTGCCATGTCGAGGGTCGAGGAATTTCCTTGTTGCGTACCAGTCTTACCAGATGTAAGAGGTGGCGGTAATTTTCCTAAATAGTCATGCTCTAGCGGTATTGAGATGGCTATATATTTTACCCCCTGGCGAGTTTTGGCTGAGATTGCAGTATCAGGAAGTAGCAAAAACTGATTAGACTTCGGATCTATTTTCTGCTTTCTTCGAAGGAGGCCAAACTTTTTCTTTGGACTGGGCGGCGGAGGAGCGGTCAAATTATGTGCCGGTGGATCATATGACATGAGAAAATCAGATAGATGCTTCATGGTTTCTCTTTCGCGCCGTGGCGATGTATTATCCAACGAACCATAGCTTTGGCTGGTCGATTGGCGAGGTTTCGCCTTTACATTCGGTTTGGTACCCGAGCTATTAAACCTCCTTAACTCTGGCACAGTATCAACGGTGCCATGATTTTGAAATCGGCTCGTCCGACGGCGCGACAGTAGTATAGGGTTTATAGACGATGGTGCTAGCATCGACTGAGGTCTTGGGGATCTTATTTCAACTAAACGAGGTGGTGGGGTTCTACTGCCAACTTTTGATGCCATTTCGATGATATTCTATAGTAAACGACAGGTTAGACATCGTCTATAGTTTCTCACAACCAGCAAAGCCTGACTGGAAGAGGGCTTACCGAGAGCTCGTCACACTGACATAGCTTTCGTCGAAGCTCTAAATGGATTGAGCTAGTTCAAGTAACTCAGATAATGAGGCGGCCTTCATCAATAAGCATAATAGGTTCTTAAAGTTGTCAAAAGAGAATCGAATCTCAGTCGGAGGGTCAAGAAAAGAGCTCGATGTTATTATATCTGTGCTCATCAGATATCATATCCACCGCAACAACAGGATGCAAGGAGAAAGCATTCTCCTGCACCCCGTGGTTGCGCAGACGTTGTCCGAATAACAAGTTATGTACCAACAGTAAATTATGTCGCCTTGGTGCATTCTAGAGCTAAAAGGGGCTGAATGGCTTTTCATTGAATGCCGTGGATATTGACTTGTGTGGGTTTAAAGGTAGATCTTCGACCTGCCACTTCTTTCGTGATCAGTCATCAGTAGATTCTCCCAGCGAGCTTCTAGCTTCTAGCTTCAACAAAGACGGAATGTTGGTGATTATGATGATGAGTACTTGAATCCATACTAACTGGGAGTTGTATGACATATAGTCTCGTATCATCATGTATCACTGCACCATACATGATTTTTCAGATGGTGATTAGGATACGCATCGTCGAATGAGTAATCACAGAGGCGCGTTTACTTCTTTTCATTTCAGGACCTACCATCCTCGATACACATAAACCTATGACTCAAAAGCTTTCGAAGCTTTCCCATTCCTCTCATTTTAGGGGTTCTCAGAACAGATGTCCACCAGAGTTTCAGTGCAACTGGAAGAGAAAAATACCCGACAAGGCAGGGCTGATCTATAACGCAAGAGCGCCAGCTGGAGAGTGACCCAAGAAACTTTTTGCCTGTCCGTGCCGAATTTGTGGCGGAGACGATTGACAAAAGTAAATAAGTAAATATGAAGCTGCATTCATGGTAACCAAATTCAGAGTCCTCAATTAACACAATTACGCATAGTATTACCTATCACGGACGTGTATGAAATCAAGTAGTCTGTGAAACCTGGGAGATTATAATATACGGGAACGAGCCGATAGGGTGCAGGGGATGCGCCGGTAGTGAGTGGCCGTTCAGTTGTTAATTATTGAAGTTCTTATCATGGTTGAGTTGATATGGTGGTCTTGAACTAGTTCAAGTCCTCGCCAGGTTGGCTCTTTGAAATACGTATTAAAGCTGTCACAATCACCAAAATGCAACTATTTTCTACCCACTAAGATCTATCAGATCTACTTATAAATAAGATACCCACCAGGGTACACTTGTCTCACACATGCGCCATTCGCCATGCTATCATATTTTGTTGCGCCAAACCATGCAGTGTCCCAGCCTTGGAGAGATTATATCAATAAAATAGATCCACGTTTCCATCATTTCCTTTTGGGAGGTTTGCGTTGAATAAAGGGATCCGCCGGCGCTTTTCTGCGCGGAGGAGGAGGTAAATTAGGTTTTGGAATGCGCGCCGCAGCCGCCGCAGCTTTACTTGCTTGCTGTGCTTGAAGTGCAGCTTCTAGATCCACTTTTTGAGCACTGCGCTGAACTTCGGTTGATCCACTACTATTGGGTGGTGGCGCAAGGGTTTCCGGATGTATCTATAGACGTTAGCAAAAAAGTACAGGTTATGGCTGTTACCAAGCCAGTACTTAGATTGACTCACCTTCTTCTTTTTTGTCGGAATATCTTCTTTTTGAAGTTCTTGTTCTCTGGGCCTCTTTCTCTGTTCACCCGTCTCAACATTCATCGGTATCACCCTAGAGTGACCATCCACCGGTGTTGTGCTACTACTGGAAGATATTGACGTTCGAGAACTTTGATTCTGCGGCGTATCCATCATATCAGTATCGCCGTCACTCTTCTCAGGCAGCCGCTTAGAATTATTGCTGTTGAAATCGGATGCTGGTTTTGCATAATCAATTGCTGGGGCATCCTTTGACGTCGGCCTCGATAGCAATCCCATGATATCACCGCTTGTGTATCTGCTACGACCCTTGGCATCTTGAATAAGCCTATTCCAAAATTCACCTTGCTCCAATGCTCGAGAATCTCCCAAAACCCACAATGACGATTTAGCTCTAGTCAGACCGACGTTCATCCGTCGGATATCGTTTAAGAAACCAATACCTCCTGAGGCTTTGGCACGAACACAAGAAAATATGATGATCTCTCGCTCTCGACCTTGGAAAGCATCAGTCGTATTGAATTCAATTTCTTCAAATATTCCATCTCCAAACTTCTGCCCGAAACGTCGTTTGAGCTCGTTTAATTGAGCCTTATAGGTTGTGATAATACCAATTTTGCCTCTGAAATCATAAGATCTGTAGTCTGTCTTAAGTCGTTGATAAAGTTGAATAGCAGCATTCAACTCAGGAACGTTGATAAGAGAATGTCCTTTAGTCTCCTTGCTTTGAACACCCACAACATCAAAGAAGCGATAAGGTCCAAGAATAGAGCTTGCATGCCATGGCTGAACTCGCAATTGTGCCATCCCCTCGCCATCAATGAGACGACTGTTGTAAAACTGTTGGCTTGGGAAACGGCTAATCTCAGGATGCATACGATATTGCGTATCAAGTAGGTGGACATCACCGGGATGATTACGCTGCATTCGAACGAAAAGACTCTGTTCATAGCCATAACTCTTTGCCAATCGCGAGAGAACGGTTGGTGGCAGTTGTTCAGGATCTCCGACCAAGATACATTTCGTAGCACCGTACTTGAGAGGTATCAAGGCACTAAGTTCAATGCACTGAGCTGCTTCGTCAATAATAACCGTCTCAAACTCGACATTGACATTTCGTAGGAAATCATGTCCAGATCCACTGAGCGTAGCGCATAGAACATGGGCGCCATCAATAATTTCCTGTGTGAACATGCGCCTACTAATCTCGTTTTGCCGAACTTTATTATCACTTTCCTTATCTTCATCGATCTTGTTCCCGATATGTGCTTGCTTACGCTTAAGCTCGTCAAATTCCCTCTGTAGTTTGAGTTCCGAAGTTTTGTCACCTTCAGCTCGACATTTGTCCATTTCGGGCCTCAAGACATTGAGCCTTTCTTTGATCAGCCCTGCATCCTTGTGTAGCTTTTCCCGATCACTCATTTGACCCTTCTTGGACTCTTGGTCTCCTTCGAGCTTGATCCTTACTAGCTCATCAAGAGTGACATCCTTGACACTAGAATTGATAGCATCACTTCGCCCAACACGAATGACGTTAATCTTTTGATGCCCACCGCTAAGAGGCAAAATCCCCTGCTTCAACCGGAGTACCAATTCATCAACAGCAGCGTTACTGGGAGCGCATATAAGTAGCTTTTTCTTCGGTGCTTGAGCTTGGGCGCCCGTACCGCCATTGTGGCCTTGCGGCCTGAAGCCAACTGGTTGTGCTTGCTGCAGAAGCACCTGAGAAAGCAAAGCGCCTACCATGGCGATAATGGTTTTTGTTTTTCCTGATCCCGGAGGACTGGTACTGTTAGCTGTTTAATTCACAGTAATATGAAGGCCAATACATACCCTTGGATCAAAGTAAAGCCATCGTTGTCATTTGCGGACAAAATAGCTTTTGCTTGCCCATTATTGAGCTTATATCTGCTTGAGATTGAAGCGACCTTTTCCTCGGAATATTTCTGTAATGGTGAAGGTTTTGCCTCCAGGATTTCAGTGCATAAGTCATAGTACTCGAGACTGCTCAAGGCCGCAAACTCTCGCAAGGTTGTCGTCATATCAGTAATCTTGAGGGTATATAACTTGCCATTGGGCACAAAGCAGTTTAGAAGTTCAGGTCGAATATCTCTGCTAACTCTGTATGTGACCTCCACTGCATCACGCTTACGGGTTGTTCTGAACACACGGGCTAGGCAGTGCGGTGCTTGCTTGTCTAGAAGTGGATTCGAGCTTTTGGATAGGAGTACGATATCTTGTTGATATACCATGAGGTCCCTTTGATTGGAAATTGGCATAGTAGTACTGACTTCCATGAATTTATCAACAGATAGGCGATTCAAAACCTTGATTTCTATAGGTTTATAGTTGTTCTCCTCTTTGGCTGTCAGCAATGAACGCCACACTTCTGATATAAGCAAGGGTTTGAAGGTATCCTTATATAGTCCGAGGTCAAGAAAGCTGTCGGCAATCTTTCTACAGACATTGTTACTTGGAGGATCCTCGCCTTCATGAAAAATCTCCCAATTGAGTAGTTCGAGATATATGATATCCATATTGGGCTCCAGACGAGCGCGTAGATCTTTCTTTGAGTACACCTTCTTGGTCTTTCGTACCGGACCCGTGGCTTGCAGAAGATTCTTCTTCCTACTTTCCTCATACTCTTTGACTTTCTTCGAAGCCTCTCGACTTTTGGTGAAGAGCAAGTTCGTATCGGAGCCATCGTCATCGTCATCATCCGAATCTTCGTCTGATGATCCCACCATTATTTCACTTCGAACAGGCGCATGATCTTTACCCGCGACACCACTCAAATTCTTTAGGCCAGATCCCTCACCCTTCACCAAAGCTGTCGGGGCACGAAGAGCTTTCGCTTGCGCAATAGCTGCCGCATCACGCATCTTTTTTTCTTCTGCATCTCTACGGCGCTTGTCTTTCCAATCTTCTGTAGCCTGGGCGGTCTTCAATTGGGGCTGCGCCCTCATTTGGTCCATGATACTCTTATGTTTCTCAGTGAGGGTAAATGGTGCCAGTGAATTTTTGTTGGATTGAGTAACGGATACTGGCTCGTAACTTTTGCCGTCTCCAGCCTTGGACCAAGCATCGAGCGAGGTTTGAGTTTGGCGTTCTTTGATACTAGTCGTCGGCTCATGTTTTACACCTCCTGCAGACTTCGACCACGAATCAATGCTCACTTGTTGTTTCCTGTATGTGGTGGAGAGATTTTCTATGATCTCTACACCTGTATGCTCATCTAAAGCAGCATGTAACTCGGCTTTCTGTTGATTCGTAAGGTTTGTCTTCCTAAATCCTTTGTCGCCTTCATTTTTGCATGCATCCTGGATGTATTCTAGTGCAAATTGATGTATCTCTACATCAAACTCTGCTAATGATCGAAGAAGCTTTCCGAGAAGACTAGTTATGACACTGACTAAATAGATGTCTCTCAGCCGGAGCATCATTGTCAGTCCGTTCACGTTCAGGCAAACGACTTGCAATACTTTCTTGAGTGCAGTTTTTGATGAGCTATGGGCTGTTGAATGATCGCTATACAAACTAGAAGACTCGCCTAGAGCTGAAGCAATGATACTATATTGATTGAACAACGACTCTGCATATTCCATGCCATCTCGGCAAAAATCTTGGAGGTACTCCTTTGGGCGTTGAACACGACTTCCCCATGATTCTGTGGTAGAGAATGTCATATCGAGAGCACGCCACTGGTTCGTCCACCAAGAAATTACGGCGCTCCGTTCTGTGGAATCCAAAGAAGAATGGTTTCGTAAGAACCCTGTGTTCCCACATAGAGCATTGAGCATGTCCCGTCCAACCTTAATCAGATATGGAACAGGAGAAAAGTTTTTTGCCTTGGTAATACGGACGACAGCAAATGTCAATGAATTTAACATTGGCACGAACGCTTGCTCCAACAAACTTGACATAGCTTCCCGCTTGCTTATTTGACCCGTTGCAGCTTTAACAACCTCGACAGCGGCTTCGAATATTTCTTGGTCGGCAGAAACAAGCGCTGCAAATAGTGGACGAGAGGTCTGCGAGTCTCGATACATATCAATCAACTGAGGTCCATCAAAATCGCTGAGCCGTTCAAAGATTCTAGACACGTTCTCGGTGAGCTGATGGAAATCTTTGTTATATTGCAGATGAGAAGATGGAAGTGGAGATTTCTTTGATTTTGGTGTGAGCTCATCCAAACCGGTGAGGTGAGTTGTCGCCGCAAGAATACTCTTGGCTAAATCTACGTTTCCTGGTCGGAAAATGTCAAGAACAGCTTGCCAAATTGGTTGAGAATGACTTCTGAGACCCTGTTGTATTGGAATGTCATTCACAAGAGCTTGGAACTCTGCGCTCAAAGCTTTGCAGTCTAGTGCCAAAGCATCTCGTACTACTAACATACCAAGCCTTCTAAGTTCGTGATGTGTGGGGTCAGCGCCCTCGGTCTTCAAATCAGCGCAATTCAAGATCATTGCCTTGTATTTTTCTACAAGTCCCATAATGTTGTTGATGAATATAAGAGACGTTGATGGGTTAATGTTGTATTCCGAATCCACAAAAGTGCCAAGTGTGACACGGAGAGTTTCTAGTCCAGCGTGACAACAAGCAAGTCTGGCATTCTGTGAATAATCTTCAACCTGAGTGTTCTTTAGGAGATGGCGAAGGAAGCAATCGCAGAGATCGTATTGACGATCAGAAGGTAGTGATTCCACGAATTCAGGTATCCATGCTAAAGCAAAAGATGTTTCCTGATCCCCAAACTTTATTCTGTGAAGCATCTTCATGGTACTTAGACTTCGAATAATCTGTTCTGCAACTGTAACTGCTGACATTGTACCATATGCAGCCCAGAAGTTCTTTGGGGATTTCTTGAGTAAACTTCTAAGCACTTCGATTACCAGCTGAACAATTCTTTCCGACTTACAAGTTAAATGCTGAAGTGCAAGCATATATACGTTTGGTTGAACTTCCATTGCTCGGAGGGAACGTGTTATAAGGCCTTCATCAAGTCTGTCCAATATCAATAGAAATCCTTCCCAAAATCGTATGATATCATCGTAATCGTAGGCTCCTTGCGTTACAGAAAAGATTGCTTCTGACAATGTGTCATGCACAACCCAGTCAAATGTTTCGGGTGTGAGCAGAGTAGTAGCTTTTTGCCAGGCGCATCTAGCAAACCGCAGTCGGATAACATTGCGGTCAAAGAGAAAACGGCCTGTGGCTGGTAGTATGTCGCTTATCCTCAGAACTTTCTTTGCTTGTATTTCTTCAAAGACGAAATCGAAGTGCTTCGAGAGGTTCTCTGGAGATTTGTGGTAATCGACGCAGCAAAGTGATTCGTAAAGAGATAATAGAAGGGAAGACTCGTAACCAGCCAGTAATTTCTGCGTCCTCATTGATGGTTCCACGTCGGATATAACTTTCTTGCTTGCCTTCAGCCCGTTATCTATACGCTGGAAATCAATAACATTTAGACGATTCGAGAGCTCTGCGATAGTTTCATCGTCGAAGTTTCTGACACATGTTAGCATCCAAATGAAGGATGTATTGGGATGTGTTACTCTGCTAGTTCCTTGAGGTATGCCTTGCGGCCCATATGCCAGTTATGCACACATTTGTCACAGCACGTCAAGAGTTTGTTCAAACGTGTAAGATAGTCCTCGACCATCGTCCCCCCTGCATCGCGATCTAATCCTATAATCAGAGAATATTTGTAGGCAATAGTCTGTCTCCGCTGAGCATCTTGTATGAGTTCCTTCTTGGTTTCTGCGCTCATATCCTCCTCGGCGTCGTCGGGGTGACAATAGTCGACAAAATCTTCGTCATCCCGCTTGGGACAAAACCAATGTGCATTGGCAGGAAAGCTCTTCAGTTCTCTATCAGATAGCGATTAGTATCAATCCAAAATATGACTATATCCCGAGGAACAAACCCATTGAGCCCATGGAGCTCGTCCATGATATCCGCTTCATCAGGCATGGTTGCAGATATCCTATAAGACGAGCATACGCTTCAAGTGTAAACGTTTAAGAACCGAGATTGATGAGAATAGAGATTGCTTAAAGATATTATTAGGAGAAGATTTATAGAAGGTAGAATTCTGGTGACCCGCAATTCTTTGAATGCCTCGAAGAAAGAGAGTAGTCGCGCAAGAGAGTGAATATCAAGCGCAATTTCTATCAGCGTAAATAGACACTAACAGGCTTATGAAAGTGAGATATTATATTACAAGCAGATATTCACAAAATAATATCATATATCGCAGGTAAAGAAAAGCAAAATTTGGGGTAAGGGTAGAGTGAGTATTTAGGAACGCGCGATCGCGTGTGTGACAAGGCTAGGCCAAAGCCATTTCACGTGGTGATTTTATATTGATTTTATTGATAGCCTCGCATGCAAGGCTATTTGAGAGCAATCGATTCCAAGGGTCACAAGCACAAAGTTGAGTCATTTTACTTTTAGAACTTACAAGGAGAATCCACTGCTTTACTTGCTTTGCCGGCAATGTTTCTCGTAGGACTCTTTGTTGTTCTCGTATATCAAGGAAGTTTCCATGCCATCATGTTCAGATCACAATTGAGAGTCAACATAACCACTTATAAATCACCCACCTCGGTATCAAATGTTCTAGATAGCCCAGGTCACGAAAATCATTAAAGTATATAAATAAATAAAGTAGATTATACTTCGCTCTCTATATTGAAGCTCTGTGCACTTATGTGCTTTGCAATCGCTATATACAAATGGACCACTCATCTTACCTCCACTGTTGAGTATACACCACCCGAAGTGAAGATCTAGAACTATCTTCCAAAACAACGTGCCTTCCACCAGCGAAAAAAAAAAAAAAAAAAAAAAAAAAAAAATCAAGAACAAAACAAAAAATAAGATAATATGGCATATTCCCTTTTCATGTCATTTATGACGCCTATAACACCAATGCAAAAGAAAACCAAATGTAGAACACAAAGGTCGTAAGATCGCTCCGGCAGATCATTATGCTTAATATCTCCTGTATCAACAAAAGAAAAGAAAAATGTATGGTACAGTTCGTCGTAGTCCCTCAGATTGGATGTGAATGAATGTGATTTTTCGGGTATCATTGTGAAATGTCTTCGTTCCTCCTACTTTTCAGCGGCCCAAATGATTGACTTGATTCTAATCGGGTTAGGAGGGCTGCTGAAGTGAAGTCGTTACTAGCTTCAAAACTTGGTCTAACTCGATCACACGACGTTCGCAATCTATCGAAGGAAGGTCGTGGTCGATCTACGGAGACTTGAGAGCCGAGTTGATCCATTGAATTTCGATGTCGTGTAAAATCGGTTCCGTCGCTACCATTTTGACTTCGAGGATTATGTGTGGTGTTCGTCGGAGCAACTGAAGGGGGGTAAATGGGCCGTTGGTCTTCATCAATGCTCGGATATTGGATGTGCTTACTCGGCTTCGTAATCTCAGAAGAAGATGCCGATGAACCATCTTTGGACATCGCGTCCATATGCTCATCGGATCTATCAAGATAATCAAACTTGCCTTGACGGACTTGCTCGCGAATGATGTCGACATCATATGGGAAATAAACCTTTTGCACAGCTTTGATGGCGAACCGTGGGAGGAGGGCGATGACTACAGAAAGACACGTGACAGCCCAGAAGGTGGCTTGCGCGAATATTTGGACGGCAGCTTTATAGAAATAGTCTGACGCAACGAAAGATGAATAGACGCCAGTCCAAAACCATACCAAGAGGATACTTATAGTGACAAGAAGCACCATAAGCCAATCCCATCGGTAGGTGTTGATCAGGATGTAGAGATTGATCGCGACAACAGCCGCAGGTGCTATGTATACCCCAAATCGCTCTCTGTCATCAATCATTTGGCCGCTGCTAGTGACAAAACAAAAGTACCAGTCTCAAACAAGCAATACGCCATGAAGAAAATAATAACAGATTGGTACAAGCCATCAGCCATGTAAAGCCTTGATAAAATTAGTCCTGAATAGTAATTTTAGAGGAGAGTGCATTTATACTCACCAGAATTTCTTCTGGGTCCATTCCTTTCGCTCGATGCCTCGTCTATAAAGCTGAGGAACCGCAAGAGAAACCTTGTCCGAGACATCTTGATCCAAAACACCCATGAAAATAACAGGAACAGATGTAAAGGCCAAGTTGAACAAGAGGATGTAGGTGTAATCATAGAGATACGTCATGTCAAAATTGGCGAATATCTGATACCAGAAAATGGTAAATGTCCATACAACATTCTTGTAAAAGAAATTGGCGATTGTTTCGCCCAGTCTGCGGTATGACCATCGTCCATGGACCAATACGAGTCGCTGTAAGAATCGGAATTGTCCAATAGCATAATCGGAAGACATCACGGCCTGTCTTCCTTCTTCACCAGCAATGCCAACTCCAACGTCTGCCTCTTGAATCATAGCGACATCGTTTGCGCCATCACCAATAGAGAGAGTCATAACATCCAGACCGCCTTTAACCATTGCCACAACGGCGGCTTTTTGGGCAGGGCTGACACGACAACAGAGGACTGATTTGCATTCTTTGCACAAGAGAAGGAATTTTTGTCGCAATGTGTCATCTAGCACGAGTTTGAGAGAGTCGCCATCAATAACAATAGCATGTGTCGGCGCCGGTGGTTCGTGGTTCTTCTTGGCAGCCTTGAGCTCTGCATCGGAGCCAGTCAGGTTGAAAGCTGCCAAGTGCTTGTTGAGCTCGGCCTCGGCAGTAGATATTTGTTCATCCTCAATCTTGAAAACACAATCAGCTCCATGTCGTTATTAAGCAAGTTGCACGAAAATCCGATATTGATAGCAGTCTCAACTTTGTCACCAGTGAGAACCCAGAGCTTGATACCAGCTTCCGCAAGAAGTGCTATGGTATCGGGGACACCTTCTTGCAAACGATCCTCGATAGCTGTGCCCCCAAGTAAGGTGAGATCGCGCTCAATCATATCCGATACTGCTTCCAACTTATCTTCACGGTCTTGAATGGCTGCAGCGGCAAGCTCGTGCTCGCGGTTCCAGTCTTGATACTCTTTCTCGCCAAGCTCTCTTTGCGCGATGCAGAGGGTACGTAAACCTTCTCTCGCAAACATTTCCAAATGCTCTGCTGTCGTACGGCGTAACTCCGGTTGCTCTCCCCGCTTTAAGCGAGAGTATATTATACTGTCTGCACCTTTACAGAAAAGTATAATTTTGTTGTCTGGCATGCGGATAATGGCACTCATTCTCTTTCTTTCTTGTTGAATTGAATTCGAGTTGATTGAGAACTCTATATTCTCGTTCCTCGCCTTGGATGTTTAGTAGAATACCATTGGGTGAATTTCCGAGAACCGTGAAACCGACATCACGGGCAGTAGCAACCAACGCGGCTTCATCAGGCGACTGAGCTCTGAATTCAATCCTGGGAGGATCCCCGGGGATCGTTTCCGAGATGACAGAGTGACAGAGAGCGAGGGCTAACATGAATTGATAATTGGCGTCTTGTTGCTCCTTCCCACTTTCACCAGCCAGATCAGTGATAAAGTCAGGAGCAATGAAGGTCAACTCATCATCGTGAAGGTAAGGGTTGTCATGAAGCTTGCGGACGTCCACTAACATCTTGGCTCTTGCTGATGCAATTTGCTGCCTGGCTCTCGCCCCTTCTTTCTCTACATCAATCCCTTGACGTTTTTGCATGCCCGCCTGGGCTTCGGTATATGCTTCCCCGTAGGGAACCCCATTGATGCTGGCCTTTTTGAATTCCATAACGTTCTGGGTCAAAGTCCCTGTTTTGTCGGAGAAGATGTACTCGATTTGTCCCAAGTCATCCGAGATATTCCACGACTTGGGCGTACAAGGATAATCGAGTTTGTCGTAATACATCTCAGCGTCGCTGTAGATGAAAAATGCCTGACAAGTCTTGATGATTTCGATTGTAATGTATAGGGAAATTGGCACCAAATTTTGGAAGAGAATGAGGGCAGCCCAAAAGGTAATGAAACCATCGAGGGCTGGTGCTCCACCGATGGAGCCGAATTCAAATAGGTCAATGGTATTGTTTCCTTCTCCCCAGATAATGCCCTCAACCAGACCGGACGCGAAACAAATGGTGAACAGGAGAATGAAATTGTAAACGACATTCCAATTGAGTTCTCGGGCGATGCGTGAGCGTTTACTTGGGGTAATTCCCGAGTTCAACATAATCTTGGTATCAAAGCCAGTAAATACGACAACTCCAAGAATCCAATCCGTGTTCCTGAGATTACACCCACGCAGAAGTAAGTTGTTGATGGAGATCGGCTCCACCATCTCCTCACCCTCTCCATCCTTCCCATTGTATTGTGTCCAGCGAGCGACAGCACTGTATTGATAAAGGTTGGGGTGCGGTGCTTCACTATCTATTGTGAACTCCGTTCGTTCACAATCGCGAGCGTGTTTGATGCTTCGACCACTACGAAGAGCGTGTCGTACCTTCAAATTCGTCTCCCCATCCAAATTCTTCGTTTCTACATAGCACGCTCCATCAGGATCAGAGGTTGATAAGATCACGATATCGGCTGGAATTTGATCGTCATTGTAGATCCGAACAAAATCTCCAACTTGCACGTTCTTCCAATAATCCTGGTGAAACCTGGGCTTTCCAGTTACTGAAATATTGCGGTTGATCAAATTTCCAAAATTCCTCTCGGGGGGTGGACTGCTGGCAGCATCGTTTGGGAAAGCCGGCTTTGAATGGTCAGGAACATGAAGCTCGCCATCTCGGGGCAGGGGAGAAGGCACTGGGGTCATTTGAATATCGTCTCTCGCAGCCCTTGACTCGAAGGAGGGTCGAGGTTCCTCCACATCCATCGCACGTTGAGCATACGTCTCACCCGGTAGCGTTTTGCCTTTCTTCATCTTTTTAAGCGTCCGTACGATCCATCGCGAACTAGCCTTTTTGATTCTTCTCCATAGTGAAATATCGTCATCACTAACGTTTACATTGTTCCAGTCAACGAGTCGATGGACAGGCGAATTGTTCAGTTCATTGTCGAGAATGGTTCTGCGATAATCTTCAATCCCATCTTTGATGGCCGTAATGGCGACAATAACAATCAAAGGGACAGCATTGAGACCTGGGTTAGATGCACCGAAGATACTAAAGATCTATACAACAATCATCAGCCTCACATACGCCATCTAGAAGCTCTGGACTTACGGTGAGAATGATCAAAAACAGGAAATACACGTTCGCGATATTATGGAATTGAAACCAAATATTCTTCGGTATGAAACTCAAAGGGGTATATTTTGCAGTTCTGATTTTGTTTCGTTTGTAATGCACCAAAGGGTGACCCGACTCATCGATCGCGTCCCGTGGTAATGGTTGATTAAAGAAGACCTTCCTAGGTCCTTGGCCATCATTATCATCATCCTCCGCCTGTTCTTCCGCCGCCTCGTTAGGTTCGTCTTCTTGTATCCTGCCAAGATCCGTCCCCATTGAACTTGCGCCTGTCGAGAGTCTCTTCTCGCTACTCTGCGATTTACGAGGATGGAGTTTGTCCATTATCGACGTCCTCTTCTTATCACCATTCTTCGGCGGTACCCTTTGTGTAGCCCATCTCATTCGCCTCATCGTTGGATTAGGTGCATCCTCCTCGGGTTCTGCGTTCATGTCGACGTCCGGCATAATTGCGATCGTTTGTGATTGGGGCGGAAGCCCAGTTTGAGGCAAGAGCCCGCAGGCAAGGTGAATATGACCGCCAGTGCTTGAAGGAATTCAATTGTTAAAATATATTTCGTGAAGGAAGGAAGAAGAAAAAAGAATCGAGTATGGAAACAATCAAATCTCGACTCGACTGAAACTTGTTTAGAAATTGTGAGATTAATATCGACGAGCAATGGTAAGAAGTATCGTTATAACAAAGGTCCACACGGTAAGAGGTCTGGTACTTTAGAATGGTCGCTTATGACAACTAAATAATCTGGTACCGGAAGAGTCGGCCAGGAGATCGCGAATAGGCGGTAATCTGTTAATGTCTGAACCTTGTAAGGTTAGAGTGGGCAATTGCAAGATAGTATTTGATTGAATTCCTCGTAGAAATACAATCAAGTGGAAGGTATCGTGAAGTTTGGGAGGAGGGTTTATGTGGGTATGCTGACGTTTTGAGGGGGAGGAGATGGGGAAGAGAAAGAAATTGGAATGTGAAAGGATGTAAAGTTTATGTTTATGGTTTAAGGTGAAGTGAGGTGAGGTGAGTTGGGTTGAGTTGAGTTTGAGTGAATGGAAGGAAGTTTCGGGGGGCAGAAGTTGAGAGGGGAGTGTGTAAAAGCTTATTGAGCATACATGGAAAAAAAGATTAGCAACAAACGCCACTTGAAACCGTCGAATTCGGAGAACGGATAATGAATGATGGGTGAATGGATGGATATAAGGTATAGGCGAAGTAGCGAGTAGTAGCTTCGTAAACTAGGAGGATCGTTCATACATCATATAACGTATGGGATATTGTCATCAATGCCTCGTTCAACTCTCAGGTATTAGGGAGGGAGGGAGGTACAGTAAGTACAGTAAGTACAGTAAGTACAGTAAGTACCTAGTAGTTGGGGAGGTAGGGAGGTAGGGAGGTAGAGTAGGTAGAGGTAGAGAGGTAGAGAGGTAGAGAGGTAGAGAGGTAGAGAGGTAGAGAGGTAGAGAGGTAGAGAGGTAGAGCGGTAGAGCGGTAGAGAGGTAGAGCGGTAGAGAGGTAGAGCGGTAGAGAGGTAGATTGATAGATTGATGGATTGATAGATTGGTAGATGGGGAAATAGATTAATAAGGTAATGAACATGTAAATATGTAAATATGCAAATAGGTAAATACCTAGGTAGGTAGAGATAGGGAGATGAAAGAGAAGATTGAAGAAGGTATCACAGTAGAAGATGGGATGGAATTACTCGACGGAGAATAGATAGATCGATTGAGGGATGATTCGAAATGACTTACTTGGCTTGTGCAATCAAACCGAAAATATGAAAGAAAAAAAGTATTTCCGTAGAACCAATAATTAATTTGTCCTTTAGGTAGAGTGTGGTAATGATGATACCTAATACTAATAACAAGGGAGTAGGTGAATAAACAATACGTGTGTGATAGGTAGAACGTAGGTAGTATCCCTCAAAACAAGTATCTCCAGCTAGGTATAAAGGATGAAGAAT
Organism: Monilinia laxa; assembly: GCA_009299455.1. NCBI lineage: Eukaryota > Fungi > Ascomycota > Leotiomycetes > Helotiales > Sclerotiniaceae > Monilinia > Monilinia laxa. The sequence goes on from VIGI01000010.1 coordinate 392,676, forward strand.
CTAATAAAACAATCGATAGATACTTGGGTACTAGGTAGGCGTAGGTAGATGAAGAGGTATGAATGAATCTATATATCTCGCCGTGCCGCAATATATTCATACACACATGCACGCACACACACAAATACACATACAATACACAAAATCTAGGGCAAGTAGTAATTGGATCTTGCTTTGCCATCTGTAAGTAGGTAAACACTAAGTAGATACACCTATCTCTCATCTACCTGACTACCTCAAAAGACTGAAGGAAGGAATGGTGAATGCTCGCTCGTTGCTCGTTGCTCGTTGCTCGTTGCTCGTTGCTCATTACTCATTACTCATTACTCATTACTCATTACTCATTACTCATTACTCATTACTCATTACTCATTACTCATTACGCATACTCATTGCTCACTCATGCCGCCCGCCATACTCCGTACAATATTTATTAGAAGGGCTGAACTGTATAAATTTCCTTGAGGGAAGGTGGTTAAATTTACCTTTACATCTACACCAATCATTTTCAATCCAGGAATCAGTGGTTAACCTTCAATATCAACCAAGCAGTTACTCTAGAAGGACGTATGTCCACATAATTATGTGAGGCGTGAGATCTTAGTTTGTTGCTTACTGTACTGGGCTTTGTTATAATGTTTGGATGTATCACCGTATCATTGCCTATATGTTGCATATATGATGCATGTTTAGCATGCAACTACTGTAGATATGGAGCACTTTGAATGGATACATACCAAATACCCAGTAAGCAGATGAGTAGATGAGATACAGCAGATACTCTACACAGTACTCATGAATACCGCATCCATCCATACGAGAGAGACCATACGGAGTACTTCGTACCTAGGTCAAGTACAGACAGACAGCGACACTACTTTGTTAACTTATCCGATTTGTAACCTACTCCGTCCTGAAAAAAGGAATCATATTTGTATGGAACAAAGTGGAGAAATACCAAGAACGGTCAAGACTCAAGGGAAAGGTAGAATTTGACATATGTAAGCATTGTGTATGGCGTCGTATGTACGGAGTCGGTTGGAATTAATCAATCATTCAGCAGCATATCAAGAAATGGCTGGGGCTGCTGGGGCTGGGCTGGGGCTGGGAGTTGAGTAAGATAATATTCGGTCACAAACAAAGAAAAGGATTCCAATCTGATTCTTCTCTTTCAAGTTTCAAAGAAGTTTGGCTGATTCGGAGGAGAGCCTCGGATGTTTTGATGAGATTGTTATTATTATTATTACTATTACTATCATACCTGACTATATGAATTGATGAGGATGAGTAAGTAATAAGTATAAAGGAAAGTAAGATAAGTCCGAGAGTCTTTGTTCATTCCTTTGCACAATTCTCATTCGTACCGTACTCTCTCTGTTTTGCATACAGGGGAAAGAGTATAAAACGTATCTAACGTATTCATCAGGAGAATATATTATTACATTATAAATACATATATATAATATATAATATATACATATATATTCATTCACCTTTATCCGTCCTGTTCAATGTTAACCATGTTAGTCAATCCCCCCCATCATCAAAACAATAAATCCTTTAATTGATCTGTTTTAAAGTTTCTGGGCTTGTTACTGAAATATTTCATCGTAGATCTCTATTTTAACCGAGTGGATAAAGCCTTACGTTGATCACCTCATCCCTTTTTTTAACTTGACAAGATATCCGAAACTAGCTGGGCAACTAGTAAAAGGGTTTCCGGAGTCTAGAAAGAGCGAAACGTCTTGATGGTCTGTAGTAAATACAATATATACATACACAATACATCAATCTACCAATGCAGACAGTACTTATTAACTAGATACCAGGTACTGTGCCTAGAACCGTACCTTCGAGGTATCATTCAATCTTATAATTAATAGAGGGGGGGAGAGAGGGGGTTTCATGAATCAATTCGGAAAATGGCAACACTAGATGCCTACTAGGTAGGTAGAGAGCTAGTATACCTAGTCCTCTACTCTACTCTATTCGACTCTCCTCTCCTCGACTCTACTACTTCTCACCTTTCTCATCTTTCTCCCCTTTAAGTACCCAGTAGTTCCTTTCAACGCAAACGTAAAATTACTGCTTACTCTAGTAAAATTGGCATGCATAATAATATTATTCCTGCTAAAGCCCAACATGAGGCTTAGATTATGAATCTGAGGAGGATGGCGAACATCCGGTCCGGACTCCAAGATCCAAATGAATGGATGGATGTTTGACATCTGCATCATATTGAAGCTAGAACGAAAGGTGCATGCATGGACTTATCTAGATTGGTGGTCAGCGTGGTAAAGCAAGGGAAAACATTAATAATGCAAGTACCGGTACATTATACCACTTAATCATGTTACAGAAATGATATTGCTGCATATACTCCGTACCTACATCAGTACCAGTGATGTATTGATGAAAACTCTACAGTACTCACCGGTAACTCTTCGTGTAGATCCATAACTCCATCCTTTCCGCTCCGACTTCATAAAACTACATGTCCACAGGTAGTCGTGGAGGAGTTTCACTTAAATAAATGGTTGTTGATCGTAATGCCAACTCCAATACCACCCCGGCACGCTCAGCGCTTACCTAATACCAAAAATAGAAACAGTTGAACAGTTGAACAGTGAATTGAAATCCGTCATCCCGTGATGTTCGTGTCTGCAAGCATCGATTACGCGACAAAACGCGACTTGCAACTTGCAACTTGCGACCTCAACAAGACTGTGGACATAGTCAAAAATATCCTTCCATGAACTCAACACAATACTATGTCTTGTTAAACCTGATATACTTGTTGGGTGCTTCACAATATGTCTCAAACAAAGAGTAATGGCAATGTCCGCCAATTCTTCAAACCATTACAACAGGCTTCCACATCGAAAACTACCCCTCGTCCCGTAAATCAAAGTGATAGTCGGAGCTCTTCTAGATCAAAACTGTTAACAAACCACCAGCCCGAAACCCTAAACTCAAATGATCCTTTGGAGTCTACATCTTCTCAACAATCCTGCTCTTCCTTATCAGGACCATCCATGAGCCTCCCACAATCTTCCTCAAATATCTCAAGAGGTATTGTTCCGGGTTCGGACGAAGAAGAAGATTATGACTCTGATAGTTCCTTGGAAGACCTTGACGTCATATTCAATACAAATCGCACAGCGCCAGCTAATGTTCCTTCCGTGCCAGCTCCAGCAACTCCCAGAACTTCTAGATCCAGAAAACTTCCAACCTCAACTCTTCCACGTTCTCCATTGACCGTTAGGACACACTATAAGTTTGATTTGAAACATCTCAAGGGAATTGCAGCCGATGATGAAGCACTCGAGGCAAAAGAGAGAAGGCTAGAGAAAATAACCAAGGAGGATACTGAGATGGGAGACGATGAACCTATCGCATTCTCGAATGATATACATGGCAATATTCTACGAGGGTTACACGAGGAGAAGGAAGAAGGCGGGGGGAAAGATGTTCAGAAAGTCTTGAATGCTGTCAAGAGAACAGAAGCCTTGAATATGGGTAGTCGATGGTACTTCTTTGAAACCGAGGAAATTCCTACAGTCAAGCGACAGCCATTTCCAAAAGCTTCAGCCCTAAAAAACTGGAAGAACGATCTCGCGGAACCCCAAATCAGACATCAAGCATTCGTGTCTGGATTTGCAGAGAATATGGTTGCATATGGAAATACATTACCAGATGAGATTATTGAATGGATTCTTGATGACTTTTGTATGGAAGAACAGATGGACCTTCGAAATTCCTACTCTTCGCTTTTGAGAGTATCACGAAAACAAGTTCATCGGCTTGTCACTCCAGAGGTCATTAGAAAGATGTTCAAAGCTCTCGGTGCTACGTCTTCGGCCATTACTCTTACTGACAAGATAAAACCACGTCAAGAAATTTCCGATGCATATTCACATCACCCATGGTCTAAAGTTCGAGCTTTAATCGGCCTTATAAATCTAATAGCCAAGTATCTCCAAGTAGAAACCAGATTAGAAGTTATATGCATACTCTTGAGGCTAGGCATTGATCCGGTGTTAATGGAAAGAGTAGATCTCTTCTCACTAGTACAAACAACACTTCACAGCCTATGCCTCTACATCGACCCAGAAAGTTGGGAATCAAGCGTAAGCACTCCCACCAAGCCTAAACCGAACTCAACCCGAAACTAACATTCCCCAGTCCCAAACCATCTGCGCTACCCTCTTCTCCACTGTCGAACTCCCTTCCCTCCGTCTCCGCATCGTCAACTCCATACCCCCACCCGCTCCCCCCGCCTCCACGAACTCCGTCGTCGCCTAGCCCTAACATTCTACTTCTCCTCCCTCTCCAAATCCCTCCACTCACCTCAATCCATAATTTCCATTCCCGCCCTAATCCAACGTCTCACAGACCCCCCTTTCCAAATCAATCGCAACACCGATTACCGCGAGCTCTCCTCCCTAATCCTCCTCCTAGACATCGCAATTGACGATGGACGAGCCGAGGGCATGGATTTTTCGGATAAAGAGGTGGAAGTACAGTTTAATAAAGATGTAGATGAACTGACCTCTCGATTCGCTAATTTTGGTATCAAGGCCTCGGGTGCAGCTAATATTTCAAGGATGGAGGCGGCAGGAATTTTGAATCTGGTAGAGAGGAGGATCGAATATACCGTTCGGACTAGACCGAAACCGAAAAATATGTTTTATGAAGAAACCAAGAATTACTACCAGAGACGAGAATCTCTGGGGGGTATGCAAAAGGGCATGTCAAACTTTGTGAAGAAAGCAAAGTAGGCCGGTAACACACATTATCTGATGGGGACGCAACTAGAGGGACCCCATAGATAATGGGGTTAGAATCTTTCAAGGTTCAAACGTATTGTATGCAATCTTCATAATATTGGATGCTAATGTATCATACACGCTCTAACGACAAAACCTGCGATATTGTAAAATTGCAATGTGCAAAGCCCCCTTCTCATCCACTTCCACCATTTAGACTCAGAATACAGCGCTCTCCATCTGTCAAACACCTAATCATAGAATTTCCGGTTGACATTAGGTCCAAATAGTGTGGCTCGAACAGAGGGTAGGGCGTTGTCCTGGAGTAACTTCAGACGTTCCTCAAAAGTATTGTTGATATCAATCTTTCCCCCTCCACCAATAATGGACAAACCACCAGCACTGCCAGAAGTTAGCTTCCAATTTCCTACATACCACTCTTCTAAAAAGACAAAACTTACGATTCTTCCGGCAAAGGATTCTTCTCATCTATACTAGTCGAAACTTCCTTCTTCGTCTTCTCCTTGTACTCCTTCTGCGCATCCTCAATCGCTTTCTTAATAACATCATAATCCTGTTTTCTCCCTCGAACCTGCAACTTTGCCTCATTCAATGCGTACATTCCTTCCAACAAAAGATTCTTTAATATCTCCGTATATTTACCCTTATCCTTTGTAGCCTCCTTCAACTTTCCTTGTGCTTGCTCGAAAATGCTATCGAGAAGCTCTTGGCGAGCGGAAAGTACCTTGAGACGAGTCTTGTTTGCGACGGTTGATTGAGTGATTTGTTGGGACATGCGGGCGGTTTTGAACTTCTTCTCGTATTGGGTATCAATTGAGGAGGTCTCTTGACGGACGAGCTTGGATTTCTCAATGGCGAATTCCTGTATGCGGATGTTAGGAGGGAGGTGGTTGGTTGATGGGTGGAGACGTATCATTTGCTTTGAGTTCGATTTCGCGACCTTTCTCCATAGCTTCTTGTTTGATGAATGCAGTCATCTTCTTCAACTCCTGTTTTTACATTGTGTTATTAGGAATTCCGGGATAGGAAACCTGGGGGAGTAGGCGGGAAGCTGTACCTGCGACACCTGGAGATATAACGTTAGCAGAGGTCCTTTGAGTCCATGTAATTGTTGGAAATAGCTTCACTTACCTGGTCGTCCGACAAAGCGTGTGACATGATGGGCGATTGGTATGTGGAAAGCTACAAAAGAAGTTTTTATGGATTCGAGAGATGTGGAAGATGCAAGTTGGATTCGTCGGAGCTTCAAGAGTAACAAGGTTGGGAATTGAGTCCTAGGATAGCTCCCAGGTCCAGAAGCGATAAGGGAAGCGACGTCCGATTAATGATCATGTGATCATGTGGCGTTTACGTACTTCGACCTTTGGATGGTGAGGAATGTTCCTTGACTCTTGGGAAATTAATAATTCATGCCAAAATTCCTCTCATATCATCTGAGAATTGCTGTTTACACTGTCATAGTTACAGAATCATATTTCTTGTGAATCATTGACTTGGAGTTTTGGAGTGATTTGCACGACTCAGGATATCAGCTTGCGACTGTATACTAAGTACTGAGACATCGCATATGACTTAATGTTGACCGCGAGTTGAAACCATCACCTTACACCAATAAGTATTTCTCTCGACAAACCATTACCATACAATCTCTTTCTCAGACAGAACTGTATTTCAACATACCAAATGAAGTTTTGCAGTACATCGTGATGGGACAGCTCGGCGACCTATCGCCTGGAGGAAGCGTGGCTGTAAGTCAAATCCTCCCGTCCTCGACATAGTTTCTATCGTTCGTCACACAAATATCTAACTACGATTTTTAAATTTTGGCAGATTGGGATATTAGTAGGATTAATATCCACAAGTGTCCAAAGTCTCGGCTTGACTCTTCAACGTAAATCGCATATTCTGGAAGATGAGAAAGGGGCACATCATGTTCGAAGACCGCCGTATAGAAGGAGGAGATGGCAGTTGGGCATGGGAATGTTTATTATATCGAACCTTGTGGGGAGTACGATCCAAATAACAACTTTACCTCTTCCTGTATTGTCAACTTTACAAGCCTCGGGTCTGGTTTTCAATTCCATTTGCGCCACTTTGATACTGGGGGAACCGTTCACGAGATGGTCTTTGGGAGGAACCTTATTGGTTTCGACGGGTGCGATTCTTATTGCTATTTTTGGGGCTATTCCAGAACCAGCTCATACGCTGGATCAACTACTTTTACTCCTCGGGCGACGGACGTTTGTTATTTGGATGATAATGCAAGCTTTATTGGTCGCGGGTATTGTATGTCTTGCATGGTTTCTGGGGAGAGTTCCAAGAATTTCTGCAAGTCCTCGGATACGACTCCTAAGGGGATTGGCATATGGATGTATCAGCGGCGTATTGTCAGCCCATTCGCTATTGGTAGCCAAATCAGCAGTTGAACTTTTGGTCCGGACGATTGTTGATCGACATAATCAATTCGATAGGTGGCAGTCATGGGCTATTCTTTTCGGTCTTGTTTTCCTGGCTTTGACACAACTATATTTCCTACATCGTGGTCTCAAATTAGTATCTACCAGTGTGCTTTATCCACTAGTATTTTGCATTTACAACATCATAGCCATCCTGGATGGTCTTATATACTTCAAACAAACCGACAGACTATCAGCCCTCCACGCAGGTCTAATCGCCCTCGGTACAGCTATCCTACTCTCGGGAGTCTTAGCTCTTTCCTGGCGCCTCAATGAAGAACAAACTCAACCCGCCGTAGCTCAAAGTGCGCTAGCTCCCGGCTTAGGCTTAGTCGAAGATACTGATGATTCCTCGGAATCATTTACAGCAGACGAAGAAGCAGCTATAGGTGCGGAAAACCAAGCCCTCCTTAGTGGAGAACCCATGACCCCTACCACCAAACATGACACTATTATCGGCGCTACTAGACATGTTAGAAAAGCAGTCCGTCTCTCCGAAGTCAATGAAATTTGGGGCGAATTAGAAGATGATGATGCGAACTCCACTCCCACAAGAGCAAACAGACCAAGACCACCAAGGCCAGATTCAGCACCTACACTGCCTAGGTCTTCAACATATGATGAAGAAGCAGGATCACCAACCCCAGATGAAAATACAACTCTGTTACATCGACAAGTATCTTCATCACGGAGAAGGAGGAGACGGTCAACAGGTTTTCCAGGGTTTACGGCGAGGCCTGCACCCAGAAAGAAGAGGTCGTTGAGATCTGATAGTCAAGATGCGACAGGGGGGTGGTGGAAAATGAAATGGTGGAAGGACAGAGATAGGGATCATGAAGGGGGGAGTGGTAAAGGTCCTCCCAGTTCTCCGGGCGGTGGTTATGGGGGCGCGGGACTGGGAATTGGTGGAATAGGGGAATCTTACTCTGGGGCTGGAGCTGGTCCTTCGGGTACAAGTAGTTAGAAGAGATACTTTTATATATGATGATTGCAGTTTTTCTTTTGAACTTTCAATATTTGATTTGACCTTTTAAGGTTGGTTCATGAGATGAGATCAGATTGAGATTGATTGGTGGCTTTCATGTACATTGATTCTATGATCTTCTTTTCCTAATATGTGTGGGCTTTTATTGATCAAATAGGCGTTGAAAGTTGAGATTTGGGGTTGAGGTTTAGGATTGAAAGCATTTTTGAGCGTGCATAGGGGGTAGTTGGTATTGGGAGCGAGTTTTCTTGGTATGGATGGGTATTGGTTATATAGGTTGTGTTGTTAGAGTTTTGTAAGGGGTGGATGTTAAGAAATGGGTGGAAGGTGAGAGATGGGGGGAGGCAATAGCATGATGAGGTGTTGCGGGGGAAGATGGGATTGGAGAGGAAGGGAGAAGAAGGGAGGTTACGATGTAAAGTGTTAGGTGGTTGGGATAGTAAGAGGGTGGATGATGCAGATGGAAGGTTGGAGTGGAGATTGAGGATTTGGGAAAGGTGGGATGAGATGGGACGAGGATGGGATGGAAAGAGGAGAATATAAAAGGGAGGAGGGAGAAGCGAAGCGAGGAAAAGAAGAGTGGAGAGTTGAGGGTGGTTGGTGATATTTGTAGATAGATGGGGATATGCTGTGGTTTGGAATAGATATACTAGGTAGGTATATCGGGATTCGAAATATGATATTGTTACTATTGCCATTACAATAAATAAAATCGTGTTTTTCAGTGTTTTATTGTAGATTTGATTTGTTATTGGGATTTGTATATATACACATACATACATACATACATACATACAAATCCATAAAACAGTATAAAACACAACACACTTCCTTTCCCTCTCCTTTAAATCCTCCAATCTTGAAACTAATCCATTCATTTATGAATTTATCCATCTCCAAATCCAAATCCAAACTTAACAAATTACTCAATATACCTAAGTATACATACAAACACAATAATCAACACAACCCATTCGAATTCCCATCAAATCACCTACCATCATCCACAATCTCTTACAATTAATTCATCAATCAATTAATAATAAAATAACTCATCCTCTCTTCCATCTTCCATCTTCCATCTCTATATCTCAACCCCTTAACCTCTCTTCCAATCCCTCCATCAACAATAACAATAACAATAACCTACCTCCCATCACCCATCACCCATCTACCACAAACCACGAAACCCATCTATCTATCTCTACACATCCACCCTCGAAATCAGAAACCCTTAAAAGGTATTGAAATGTTTTGTATTTATGCTATACATATACATATCCATCCATCCATCCATCCATCCATCCATCCACCCCATCCATCCACCCACCATTTCCCAATACAAAACATCCAACTCTCCAAATACTCAAGTCTCCAAATCTCGAACTTCTACTTCCCAAAAAAATAAATAAATAAATAAAAATAAAAAATAAACATATAACCTCAAACTACCCCCTCCCTACCTCTCCGCTCCCCCCTCCTCACAAACCAACCATTCTTAAATCACCCACCCCCTCCTCAAACCCTACCAACCGTTTTACATCAAACCCCTCCCTCCCACCACTCTCCCCTAATCCACTCCTTTTCTCTTTTTTCTCTTTTTCTTTTCTAACCCCCTCCTCCCTTTCCCCTCTTCCCCCTCATATATTCGCTTCACCTCCCCTCCCCCACCCCCAAAATCCCAAATCCCAAATCCCCTCCCCCTTTCACAAAACATACAACCACAATCCCAACCACAATCCCAAAAACAACCCCCCATTCACATTCCATTCACATTCCATTCATAAACTCAAAACCCAATCCCAACCCCAATCCCAACACAAAAGCAAATAAAACCATTCAAACAATCAAAAGAAGAAAAAAAAAAAAAAAAAAAGAGAGAAAGAGAAAAAGGAAAAAAAAAAAAAGGAAAAAAAAAAAAAAGGCCAAAAAAAAAGGCCAAAAAAAAAAGCAAACAAAGTAAAAATAAAATCATGCATATACGATCATATCCAAGGAAATGATCTGCATATCGAAAAGGTATATATATATATGCTTCAGAGGCTGGAATGCTCGAGTTCAGATGGAAGTCATACTTGTCATCTTTTCATTCTATTTTCTGGTTCACTTACTCATCCTCATCCATCCATCCATCCATCCATCCATCCATCCATCCATCTATTCATTCAAACACCACACCAAACCACAACACATCACACACAACACATCATACACATACACATACACTCTTCAAAAAATGGATTTCCTTAAACTGATTATTCCATTTGCTTCTCCCCCGGAATGATTTTACTGTACAAGAGAGAGCTACTACATCGACCTAACCTGAGAGCTAGAAATTGTCACTAACCACTTTCACCTATCAACCAGCCTTTTGATATCATCCCATCATGATGAACCATGTTATCCCTTTCCATGCTCAATCACCATCACCATGCTGAAAACCAACCAGATCAGAGATGAGAAAAAACAAACAAAACAGGGAATCAAGTGCAATTGCAGAACCAAACTTTGGCCGCCCACCTGCCTGCCTAAGCCCCCCCACCCAACCAACCACCTTACACGCCCCCCTCTACCATATATTCAGAATCCCAAAATATGGCAATGTTTATTAATCTCATTATCGCAAATTGAGTTTCTGTTTTGATGAAGTGGTGAAAGTACGTCTGTGCAGATCAAATGAAAGAAAAGCCCCCCGTATAAAATAAAGTAAAATAATAAAGACACCTTGAACACCTTCGGAAGCAACATTAAAAAAGAATCGAATCCCGCAAGACACGAATGGTGTAGAACACTCTTATATTATATGTGCCGGGTATCAAGTTTTAAAGACTGATTCGACCCGTTTCGTGTAATGGGATGTCGCAATTGTATCATGATTGATGTGCTTGCTGCTGCGGAATACCAGCTTGTGGAGGCATGTATCCTCGTTGTTGATGAGCGATATAATTTTGATACGCAATAGCTTGTTGCTGTTCCGCCGATAGCCCTTGTACATTACCATAACCTGGGTGCATTTGTGGTACCTGTTGTGGCATTCCAGGACGACCTTGCTGCTGTGGCGGTAAATGTTGTGGGGTGGGTTCTTCAGGTGATTCGACTGTATTTCCATCATCCACTCCGTTCTCACCATTGCCGGTAGGTTCGGGTGCGTTCAAGCATGCCTAGGGGATGATGTTAGTGAGGGTGAACTTTGTATGTGAAACCGAGTGAGGCTGAAATGCCGCGCATACCTGAATCAAATTCTTTCCTTCTGCTTTGGTGACCAAAGGTTGAAGCTTTGGTGTGGTGAAAGTGTAGACAAGACCAGTCTCGGACACGACCAAGAGGAGGACTTGAGTTCCTGTTAAGACTGACAGTTCGTATGCCTAAAAAGCAATCATAAAATCAGTCATCGTTATTCGCATACAAGAGGCGCGTCGCATTGCATTGACGCGTGTCATTATTGATATCAATGACGACGGAAGACTAACCTTCTTCATGATACCGGCCTTTCTTTTGGAAAATGTAATGTGGCGACGCGATTTATCAGTAATGAACTTGATCTCGATTTTTCTTCTTTCGCGACCGGGCTTATCATCATCGTCGTCGTCGTCATCGGCGGTGGCAGGTCTTTGACGTTTAATTCCACGAGTATCGGTTCCCGCAATTTGATTTCCATTTCCGACAGCATGCTCATCAAGAGCTGAAGGGGAGTTTTGATCGTGTTGATCTGTGATATCGGCCATTGTGATAAGATTTATAAGATATCTTAATTGAGGTAAGGTATGACGAGAGTGACTGTTTTGAGGTGGTTGCCGACGACCTTACTGCTTATGGGGGAGTGGTGGAGAGGCTGTTGTCCTGCTTTGTCGCAGAAACCTGGTTAACGAAGACTTGATTGAGAATGGTGTGAATGGGTTGAACCGAGTTTATTAATTTTCAGCCAACGGGGATGGGGGTGGAAAAAAAGATGGGCTGAAATTTAACTGGAAGGGCAAACGGGAGCACCTTTTTTTTTTAATATCTGTGTAAATTGCCGAGCGCCGAGAAACGCGGTACAAGACAAGATGAGAGGGATGAAAGGGAGAGGGAAAGGGAGAGGATGGATGGATGGATGTATGTATGGATGATGTATATATGTATATCTGTATACGGCTTATTTGGGATATATAAAAAAAGAAAAAGGATGGAAAAGGATTGAATGACTGAGTGACTGAGTGACTGAGTGACTGAGTAACTGAGTGAATGGGATGGGTGAATGGATCGGTATGTGAACAGATGAATAGATGAGTAGGTGAATAAGTGATCAGATGAACAGATGAATAGATGAATAGATCGATGAACGGCTTGAATGATTGATTGAAATTGAGGAATGTATAATATTTACCTGATGAGGGAAGAGTTGGATTTGCAACTGTACGTAAGTGTAAGTGTACTTGTACTTGTAATTGACGGTATTCTATTGTGTTGGATTGGGTGTATATCACACTACCTCGTCGGTACTTGGGGATTGGGATGGGTATGCGTGGGAGGTATGCGTAGCAGGTATTGGCATGTATGTATTGATTGGCCTGCGCGGTATGTCATGCAATGTATGTATGTAATGTATGTAATGTATGTAATGTATGTAATGTATAATGTGTAGTAGTGGCAGTAGTAGACAGGTATATGTATGAATGTGGTAAAGTGGTTTCCTAAATCGTGATAAAAAGAATCAGGATTAGTTCACATTATATACTTGATTGGGATGGGATGGGATGCAATATAAGGAAAATGACTGGATCGGAACGCAAACCCAAAGCCAAGACCAAAGCCAAAGCCAAGACCAAAACCAAAGCCAAAGCCAAAACCGTAGTTAGGTTTGGTGATTGTTCCAGGCTAAGAGATCTTTATCTGGTATAGGAATGGAGGGATGGAGGGATGGATGATGGATGATGGATGATGGATGATGGTTGCGGCTGCGGCTGCGGTTGCGGAATGGGGAAATGTAATATGTAAAATGTAATATGTAAATGTAGCGGTGCTTGGTTGCTTTGCTTTTTCTTGTTTTTTGGCTTCGATTGATTGGCTGACATGGGATGGGATGGGATAGTATGGGATGTACGTACTTTGGATCTTGGGTTTATGATTATAGTTATGGTTATGGTTCTACCCGTACCCGTACCGTACCGTGTTGTACTGTGACAAAAAGGTATAGGGTGGATGGTGGATGGTGGATGATGGGTGATGGGTGATGATGATGGTTGATGGCTGATGATGATGGCTGATGGCTGATGGCTGATGGCTGATGGCTGATGGCTGATGGCTGATGGCTGATGGCTGATAACGCGTGGTATCTTTTTCTTGGTGCTGCGTCTGTCCCTTCGTTCGTACCGCACTTTCGTTTCGTTGTACTCGTTCCTGAAAAAGAAGGGGAAGGAGTTCTTTATTTTTTGGTCAAGTACAGTAACTGTATAAAGGTAGATGGGATTAATGGATTGATCAGGCAAAATGGCTGCAAGTACGAATGCGGGATGTGATGAAAAGAGAATAGATTGATGAAGAAAGCACAGGCGATATTATTTGATTTGTATCTGTATGTGGCCTTTTTAGGTTAAAGTGAAATAAAAAGTATCTGGGATGCTGGGCACATAGAGATACTTTCCCGTATACAAGACCGAAACAAAAGATGGGGGAGGCTGGGGTTGTGAATTGGATTGTGAGTGATGGTATGGATTGGATTGGATTGGATTGTGTTGTGTTGTGTTGTGTTGGGTTGGATGGATGGATGGATGGATGGGTGGATGGTTTGGATTGGATTGTATGGGTTGTGTGGAGTGTATTGGATTGTATTGGATGGATGTATTGGATGTATTGGATTGGATTGGATTGGATTGTATATATACATGTACAGATCATTATATGTGTATGGATTATTTATTGTCTTGTATGGATTGTATGCTAGAGGATGATCGTACGAATGATGTGTATGATATGTATATGATATCTACAATAATATCCACAACATCCACAACATCTACAACATCTACAACATCTACAACATCTACAACATCTACAACATCTGACTACATCTAACTACATCTAACTACATCTACAACAACATAGACCACAAGTCCCGTGATGCCTGTACCTCTGCTTGTACTGCAGCTTGTATGCTTTCGAATCCTTTTGGAGCGTGGTCGATGATGGAACTTGGCCTTCGAGCTACGGTCCTCCGTAATGGCAAGGATGGAATAGGATGGAAGGTGAAGTAAGGTAGGATGCATTGGGTAAAGTCGGGAAAATGTGCTCGGTCGGGAAAGTGTGCAGTGCAGCCAGTAGTCCCATTGGTCCCACCTAATGTAATGGTTGATCCTTGTAATAGTCGAGTGGGTCCGGTGGAGTAATGGGATAAATGTCTTTCTTGTACTGTTTGAACTATTGTATGCGGGAAGGAACGGTGGGGTTGAACGTGAGAGGGAGGTGAGTGTGAGTATGGCTATGGCTATGGCTATGGTTATGGACATGGACATGGACATGGACATGGACACAGGTGGATCTGGGATCAATATATGGATGAATAATCAATCCTGTGGTGTGATTGACTGATTAATTGATTGACGGACAAGGGATATGATGTATGATTATCTCAAAATACTAATACATCATCCAATCAAATCAATTCAAATATTGACATGATCAATGAATGGAATGCAGAAATGAAAATGATTGCAATAGGTAATAAAATGTAAAACTCATTCGTGCTCTTCAATTTCGATGTCTAAAGTTTGGCTGCTTAATAATTCAATGGTTAGCTCAAGTTCTAGTCTTTCTCCATGTACAGATGATTACTCTTCATTTCACGTAGAAAAAGGGCTTTGTAAATGATTTACTCTTTGTAAGGAGAAAGAAAACTCATGTAAAAAGTAGAGAATTCAATAGTAGTGAAATCTATCAACCAATTCAATGGATTGACGTGATTGAGACTGATACCATAAGATCACACATCTCAACAATCTTATGATCATCAAGGTATATCCTCACTAACTCCCTTTGATCCCCAGTCTTTACTCGGCTCTTGTAAGCTTTTAAAGCAATGGGAGTATTGGGACTGATGGGACGGATGGGATGGATGGGATGGATGGATTCAGAAGAGAAGCACTTGCAAGCATCTTTTTTTACATCTTCCACTCATAATCCCTACGTTACTCAAGTTCAAGGTAAACGAGATTAACAAGGGACTTTTGACGAGAAGATTAGCGTGCACCGGTATCAAAGCCCGGACGGCGCGGATGCTTCTTTTCATGGATGAAGATGAAATCCTAGATCAAGATGATGTGGTATGGTGTGTTGAATTTGAATTGGGTTTGCATTTGGGTTTGTGCGTCCATGCTCAAGTGAGTGAGTGGTGCGTGATGGGCGATGGATGGGTGAGGGATGGGTGGTGTGTGTGATGAAGAGGGAGAGGAACAGAGAGTGCTGGGACTGTAAATGATTTTTGGTTTTGATCTCTCACAAACTTTGTACCAGTCGATAAAAAGCGATCGTAATCTTACTCTGGTACCTCTGTTGAAGCAACTTTACTTCCAGTACCAGTAACATTAGGAATTGAAACCATGAGCTCATGACCCTTTTCGACGGGGGAGGAGGGTGTTTCGTTCAATTTGATCGAATTCTAGTCTTCTGTGCCTTCACCTGGTGGTTCAACTTCTCAAGTACATAGTGCACCAAAGTCCTACTTTACTATACTTGCACTGTACTGACTGCCCTGTCTTGTCCTGTATTCAATCCAAGACAAACCCGAGCAGTTTTACTCGAGGGAAAGAATTGAATTTTCCTTGGCAATGGGGGAATCAACAGGCTTTCACCCCTTCCCTTGTCTAGATCGGTTTGAGATAAGGTGATTCGGTCTATATTGGTCAAATCTTACCCTTGATCGCTGAATGGACCGTTGTAAATAATGAACGGAGTGCTGTACTCTATACGGAGAAAAGATAGAATGTCTTTTAACTCCTAATGAGTGTGTGTATGCTGTACGTTCTCCTGAACAAATGTAGAATTCTGTGCAGTAGTGTGAGAAAGGGTTAAATTGTAAGCCGAGATGTTTTCCCGAGCTGTTGGTAAAGTGTAGCAGTATCGGCATGGTGCAGTGTGTTTATATGTATGATGGAGGGAAATTATGATGGTGGTGTGGGGGAAGTATGAAGATCAATGCGACCACCATGTGTACAGGACAGGACAGGACAGGACAGGACAGGACAAGGACAAGCACAGGAAGATTGAAACTTGGAAGATGGAGATGAAATGAAGATGGAGAAGAAGACACAATCATAGTAGTGGGTGTATATAATAATAAAGCTTGGAGAGAGAGGTAGGTAGAGGTAGGTAGAGGTAGAGAGTGTGGAGTACAGTAGAATAGATTATAGATCATAAACCATAGATCATAGATCATAAACTATAGATCATAGACCATAGACTATAGACCATAAACCATAAACCATAAACCATAAACCATAAACCATAAACCAATTCTAGTATCTAGTACAAAGGTATAACCATAACACTCAAAACAACCAATCCCTCTCCCCCATTGCACTTGAAGCTGTACAGAGTCTACATTTTATATCAACGTACCTTACCAAAAGAGTGCAATTTAACACCTTTTCTGGGCAATATTGTACTTCCAAGGTTGTGTGTACTTGACCTGTATGCACGAGGTAGGTAGATAGATAGATAGTATTGGTATATACGCAGCAGATAGTTGCTATTCAAAAGAGGAAAGACTCGGTTATTTTTGGTAATAATTATTAATAATCGGATTGAATGGTCTTGTATTTATTGTTTGCAACTAGAAGTTTAGAGGGAAACTTGAGGGAGAATTTGTTCCATTTTCCTTTTCAATAGAAGCTTTGGAATGCCAGGTACTGGTGGTGGCTAATGAATATAAGGCAAGCGTTGAAGGGAAACACTTTTTTCTTTTTCATGAGGGAAGTGTGAGATGTGAGAAGAATTGAAGATGCTACTATTTCCACCATCATATTACCGATTAGTCAGCCGACAATGAAGAGGAGGAGACAAAAGAGGGAAAATTCATTATTAATTAAAATGAAGATACATAGGATAGATGGAATGAATCAAAGGAATAAATTAAAGGAAATAAATAGGATGATTTAAATGGTTTGAATAGTTTAAATGATTTAAATAGTTTAAATACTTAAATAATTTAAATAACCTAAATACCTTAAATAAATTATAGAAATAAAATAAATAAATAAAATGAATGGAATAAATAGATAAAATAAATAAAATAAATAAATAAAATAAATAAGATAGATAAAATAATTATTAAATTCGAAATCCTTTTCTCAAGGGTCATTCATTCATACGTTCTTTCTTACTAGATACTTTATTAGTACTGCTCAGGTGCGCTGCGATGTAATGATTAGAATGTTTATTCCATTGATTTATTGGTTTATTGAATCCATGCTAACTAGATTGGTGGATTGTTGCTTTACTAGGTAGTTCCAAGGTTCCATCTACTCATTCATTCATCCATTCATCTACTCATCTACTCATCTACAGTATCAATGTCATCCTTACTAATTACTACTCAAAGCTAACTAACTACGGTGCTCAGCACATGCAATAGATGAAACTAAGAAACTTTTGATGATCCCGATTCTAGTTTGATAAGAGAAGAGACAAGACAATGCTTTGCTTGAACCGAATCTATCTTTGTACCGGGACCGAGGACAGTACTGTGCTATATTTCTATATCATATGATGGATGAATGTTCTTGAAGAAGATGAACTAGCCAAGATACTATCTATACAGGTCCCTAGGTATGGAGTATATAAAACATAATCAACACACACACAGGTAGGTACCCTCTTCAATCAATAATCGGTTGCAATGCAATATTAGAATTAATAGTCATCACCACTATCACCACTATCACCCATTATCACCCATCACCACCACTCCCACCACCACTCCCACCACCACTCCCATCACCACCATCATCACACTCCATCAATGGTAAATCAGCAGCTAACCCCCAACCCTGTCGGCAATTATTCATACCACCCGCCTCTTGCATCGTTTGTAACTGAGGACAGATCTGAAGTCTGAGATTCCCCAACAGTTTATGTATACACTTACTCGCTGTACTACTGATACGTGATACAATCAATTTATTGATCACTTTCCGTTTACCCAGAACAACGGCCATCTCAGATATCTGCACATACCCGTGCATTGGGATCTACTTGTATATATCCATGTATGACCATCACAGATACCTAAGAAGAGTGTTTAAATTCTCCAGCAACAATGTCAAAACTTCTTCTAATCCTTCACATGACAAAGTTAGACGGGGGGAATCAAAATATCGCTTCCATCGAGTGCGGTAAGGAAAAGGGGTATGAGGGCTTCCCCTTCCTTTTCTCTCGTGAAATATATTTTAATAGGAATAGAACTACATGAAAGAATCTCTTTGTCCCTAATTCCCCGATATGATTAAGCCTTTTACATCGTTCTGTGCTCAAACTGTCAGTTTCATTCTTTTGGATGCGGCAGATAAGTTTTCAGCCTCAACTGTTGTCGAAGAACGAACAATGCTTACGAAGTAGTGCCAACCATACCTAGATAGATAGATACTTTACATTGATTGCATTATTTACCATTGAAGTTACACTATTCCACTATTCAACCTGGAGCAACTTGAAGCGGATGGTACTACTACCACTTATGACCTTCAGCTGGCACTTCAACATTTGGTCACTACGGATTTTGGTCTTGACTTGATAAATATTTATCTTTTTCAACCTTCGGCTTGACCTTTGAATCCTTGAAGGAGAGATTATGAATAAGCAACAAGCATAAGCCTTTCTCATCACTCACACTCCCACTGACATCTATACTCATACTCACACTTACACTCACACTCACACTCACACTCACACTTACACTCACATTCATTCTCACTCACTCTCACTCACTCACCTCATTTATCAATCTTGCCTTTCTCTCAAGTATCAAGAATTCAATCAACCAATAGAAAAATCATGATGCAGTTACAAAACTCTCAATCCTCTCCTATGATTGGTTCAAGTTGAAATGTGTTACTTACTACTCCATCATGAGGCAAGATTCGAAACGCCAATTGTAAAGAAGAGTCTCCAAAATCCTTGAACCCCTCTCACATTCACATCTCGCTGACACTTGGCAATATTCTGCTACGCCATAACATCATCCCCCTTCAACCACAGTCACACTCCTGTTACAATCTTCTAGAACATTTTGATTTGAACCTATTGCACGGCCCATTTCATGAAGCAATGCAAGACAACTCTCTCATGTTATGAACAGGTAGTACCGACTGGTAAGGGAAGTGTTTTGATTTCTATACTGAGATGGTAAGATCAGACCACGATAAATGTCCCTACGTATGATTTTATGATTTGACTCGACTTTTTGCTTCATACCGTTGAACTCTTCCTTTTCACAGTAGGTATTCTCTTTTACTGTTCATCGCACGAGAGTTTCTTGGGCTCTTTTTACATTCTATTCAATCTCTATCTTTTCTTCATCTCAATCTATCTTTAACTTGTGCCAAGCAAAGTTCAGTTATTTTGATATTGATTTCTCTACACATTTGGCATTGATTGCTTCCCTTCTTTCGTTTCTCTGTTCTTCTCTTCTATTCAGTCTTTGATTTGTTCCCTCGTTGAAATACAAATATAATCCAACCATTGGCCCATTACCACAAATTTAGGCGCCGGTCGTCCCTGTACTAAAAACACTTCACTCTCCCATTCCATTCCACCTCTACTTCTTTCATCTCCATATCGACTTCAAGTTGGCATAGCTGGTACTATTCAACAAACAACAAGATGGCGGACAAGATTCTCTGGACATATATCATCCTCGATTTACTCTTCGTGGGTAGTGGTGCATTGTTACTGGGATTTGCATTGAGCACGAAGGCTAGTACTTCGCAAGCTCCCACCATTGCGAGCGTCTCAGCAAACCTCTTGTTACTTTCAACACCTCTAAATGGTAAATCTACTCCACCCAACCCCTCACCTGGCACTCTCTTCAAGCCAATTAAAAAAGAAGAAGAAAAAGAGAGAAAACGCTAGCTAACCACCACCCCCCAGCCGCAATCGGCAATGCCGTCGTAATCTTCTTCTCCTTCCTCCTCTCCATCCCCGCCATGACCCTCTCAGCACCACACGCGGCTGGCTCAAACTCCACGGCTACATGGTCGTCATTAGCGGCATCTTCACCCTAGTCATCGGACTGGACATCTGGTTCGGGACGCTCCGCTCCAAGGAATCCCTCCTCGATACGTGGAACAAGCAATCCGTCACCGTGCAGTCACTCCTGCAGGAAGAGTTAAGCTGCTGCGGCTACTTCAACAGCACCAGCACTCCGGCTTTCGTCACCGACTCGACGTGTCCTAATGCGATTGTTGCGGCGACGATGCCGGGGTGTAGTGCGGCGTTTGTGAAGTTTGATGGGCTCTTTTTGGATGTTATTTTTACGGCGGCGTTTGGTATTGTCGGTATGTTTTGTTTTTCTTTCTTTTTCCTTTCCTTGGGGTGAGCTCGCTGGGAGGTGGTGGGGTTAGCGAGGTGAAGGGGGGCAGGGCGGGTGGTTTGATAAATTTGGGATATGGGATATGGGATATGGGATATGGGATATGGGATATGGGATATGGGATATGGGATATGGGATATGGGATATGGGATATGGGATATGGGATATGGGATATGGGATATATGGGATATGAGATATTGAAATAAGCTAACATAATAATTAGGTCTCGATGTGGCGCTTATATTCGGCATTGCCATGCTGAATAAAGATCGAAAGGAGAGGGAACGGTATAGATTTATTGATGAGAAGAATGGGATGGGGGCTTTTTAACGAGGGGGTAGATGGAGATGTTGGGATGAGGAAAGAGGGGGCATTGGGATTGGCGAAGAAAAAGGGAAGGGAGAGGAGAGGAGATGAGAGGAGAGAATTTGTATAGAATGTAGGTGCTGGGGTAGAGCAATGGTATGATATGATATGATATGATGTGATGTTATTATATATCATGTTAAAAATCTAAATAAAAAAGTCAAGATCACAAATCCATCTATCAATCAATCACCTTTTTCTTCTTTTCCTTTTCGAATAATAGAATTCTAGAAGATGAGAGGGCTATTTGTTTTGGGGGAATGGGAGAGGGGGGTCGAAATGCGGTTTTGGTGTAATGTAGTATGATGGATATAACATGATTATATTTACTATACCGTTTTTACTATACCGTTTACTATACCGTTTACTATTCTCTCTAGCAGTTTGAGAAGAAATTTCAGGAGGGATAGGATAGGATGGGAAAGGGAAAGGGAAAGCGGGATGAACAATCTCGTTTTTTTGTATTGGCTTTTGAGGTGGATTTGAATGTTGGGTTTAGCTTTTGTGTATAGTTGGGTGGTTTGTGTGAAGTGTGGTTGAGGGAGGGTGTGATGTGTGGTTAAGGGGGGAGTATGGTTGATGAGATGGGTTTGTTGGAGTTGAAGTGAGGGTGAGGATGATTGCTTATTTATATCTTGAATACTGAATACTGAATACTGAATCCCAAATCCCAAATCCCAAATCCCAAATATTCAAACACACATCAAATCAACAGTAAAAGAAATAGATTGATGATAGTTGAATAAGTAATCTTGAAAAATCCCATTATATCAGATATATATCAGATAACTAGATACATAGATATGAAAAGATCTACCAAACATTCTCTTTTCCCCCTCCTTTCTCGATCTCGCCTTTTTATTCCCCCTTTTCTATCTATCCTTTTTCTTCCCCTTGTCTTCCTTTTCTTCTCCCTTCTATTTTTTTTCTTTCTACTTCACTTGTTTATTCATCTATTCATTCTCTTGCAATCTTTCAATCTTCCAATCTTCCAATCTTTCAATCTTCCAATCTTTCAATCCTACTTCCCCTTCCTTATTTTTTATTCAACTAATTCATAATTCACAACTCCCAACTCCAAACCCACAGCCCAAACCAAATCATCCCTTTTCCTTTCCCTCTCCCCTCTCCCCTCTCCCCTTTCCTATATATCTATACTCATCCTCCCCTCTACTTTTCCTATCCCCCTCCCCTCCTCCTCACCACTTATCTTCCTTCACCTATTCACTTCACTCATTCACTCTAACTATCCATCCCCTTTCAACCTTCCTTTCATTTCCTCTTCTTCATCCTTACCCAACACCCAACTTCCATCCAAACCTATAACCCAAACCCAACCAAACTTTCCCCTTCCCCTTCCCCTTCCCTCCCCCAAAAAGATAAACCAACCCCCAAACCATTTCCTCAAAAACAAAAATCATAAACTATATAAATACCATTCTCCACACCCATCATAAAGATACCAAAACATCAGAATGCAAATACGAATACAAATACAAATACAAATACAAATACAAATAACAATAATACAATAACATAATAAAATAGCCATAAGATGAAACGATGATATATCGATGTATACGTACATATTAAGGGTGATTGATTACTATTACTATTACTATTACTATTACTATTACCTACTATTGAATCAAGTTATTTCTATATAATTATAATTAAGATCATGATCATGATCAAGATTAATGTCATCATAATCATCATTGTCTTTACCCTTACCATTCTTATATTCAAGTCAAGTAACATCAAGTCAAGTAACATCAAGTCAAGTAACATCACGTCAAGTCAAGTCAAGTCAAGTCAACTCAACTCAAGTCAACTCAACTCAAGTCATATCATCCATTCACATCAAGTTATATCACTAAAAACATGATATAAGCAAAAGTAGCTATCATTAATCTATTATTCTACCAAGTTTGATGAATCATCGTAATGAAACCGTAAACCCATTCAACAGGCAAAAAGGCCCAGTAAATAAATGGAAAAAAAGTAGGACGATCAAACCTTACTTTATTCACAATCAAATCAATTATCCCTTGTAACTTTTATGCCCAATCGAATCGATTGTCCCTTTTAACTTCATGAAATATGTGAGCAACTCCATCATTATACCATTGTTGGTGTAAGAGAAAATACCATCCACCAGATAAACCAGCACCAGTAAAACAAACCACCCACCAAAGAAATGATCAACCTCAAGAACTTATGCCCATTTACCAAGGAGTGCCATGATGGCAGACCCGAGCACAACACAGAAGAGCATAAAGGTCAGTCTATTCTTGTCATGAGTCAGTTCTGGGTTGAACAAAAAGTCACGCGCCAATAACTCAACAAGACCAGTATAAATTAAAATACCGGCAGAGATGGCATCGAGAACACCTGAAACAACATTGGCAGTGAATGAACCAGAGTTATAGGTGGTGCGGAGACCAAGACCAATGGCAATAGCAATTGGCGTAGTGAGACCATATCCTGTGCAGAGAGCCCAAGGGAGCCAAGAGAAACGTTTTGGGAATGGAATGGCTGACAAACGTGCCCCAATACCCAAACCTTCAAACGATTGATGGAAGACAAGGACGGGGAAGAGGGTATTAAACTCTTCGCCAGCAGTACCAAGGTTAAGACCAATGATGATTGAGTGAAAGATGACACCAAACTCAAGGATGAGGAATGCAGATATTTGTTGGCGGAAAGAGCGTTCGATAGTCATTTCGGAGTTGAGAGTGGCTTGTTCAACATCGCTTACACCATTCTTCTCGTTGGTGAAAGAGTTGGAAGCTGGGCTATTTTCCTTGCCTTGTTGAGGTGAAGAGATGTTATCGAGAAGTCTTGGGTCCTGGTCACCAGAGTGAATTTGGTTGTGGGTGAGAGCTGCACGAGCATTTCCTCCTGCGGCACTGGTTCCAGGTTGATCGGTGATAACATCCTCAATGGAAGGACCATGAGCGAAGCCATACTTGCGATCAACATATTGTTCAGCACCAAAGTCCATCAAGAAGATTAACAGAACAGATAGTAAAACAATGGCCGGGCACCAACTGTACTCAGCCCAACTACCAGTCATTCCAACACAGGTATTTGGCCCAATTTCTCCATAAGCAGGATCAAGTAAACTGACAACTTTGTTAGATCGACCTTCTCATATGAAAAATCTTTTCGAGATAAGGAAGACTTACTGAATGAAAGCAGTGGTGATGATGACACCTGCACCAAAGTAACGAGCGAACAAGTAAATATAGATGTTAATCTTGAACCAGGTATTCTTAGCAGCGATGACAGGAAAGAAGGTGGCAGCCGAAGAGACAATCAAGATGACGAAAAGAGCAGCAATGCGACTATGATATTTTTGTCAGTACTCATAATGATGCCAATAGTAAACCTTTGACGTGAAGATATTAACTTACACGCCCAATCGACCATTGTATTCATTTTCACCAAGTTCGAGGTAGCAAACGATAGCAGCTGGATCAGCTGTATCCAGATCAACCATATTGGGGTTGAAGTCAGTCATCTTTGCTGATGGAAGAGATATAAACCGATTGGAGGAAGTGATTGTCGCGTTGAAGTTGTATTTAACGTAAGAAAGGTCGGAAGGGAGGAAGGTCGGAAGGGAGGAAGGTCGGAAGGGAGGAAGGTCGGAAGGGAGGAAGGTCGGAATGGAGGTAGATGGGTAGATGTGTAGGTGTGTAGATAGGTATTAGGTACGTAGATTGATCAACTGATTATATAAATCAACAGATCAACAAAAGATATCAACGAGAGGAGTTGCCAGCTATTTGATGGAAAGGGTTGACGTTTTTGTATGGACGGAGATGGATGTATAGATGGATGTATATGGATGTATATGGATGTATATGTATGTACCCAGTATGTATTTAGAAAAGAAGGATGGCAAGATCTTCACAAGTTTCATGGATAAAACTTTATAAACCTTTTCCTCCTCTTCTTCAAGATTGAGGACCTTGATAGACAAATCAGGTTCTGCACGTGAACGGCACGGAAATGCCCTGATTGAGAGAAAAAGGAAAGAAAAAGAAGGAAAATGGCCGATGAGATTGCAACCGGTTGATTTTGAATTGGTCTGATTGGATTTTGAATTGGTCTGATTGGATTTCGAATTGGGCATTTTAGATAAAAGGTGCAGTAAAGAGGGAAAAAAGCACCTTGATGGATACCTCCCTCCCACTTCTCAATTTCCAAGCAATGTTAGTGAAGAAACCAAGAGATTATGAAGAAGATGGCCAACAAAGAATTGGATTGGAGGAGAGCATGTAATTAATTGATGATGGGATTTTATGTAATAGATATCATTGGTGTGATTGGATGAAAAAAGTCAAACACAACAAGAAAAGTCTAAATGTGGCAATAACTGGATCGATATAGGAAGGGACGAGGTAGGTATTACCTTGATGGTTTATGAGCGTACTTTGTAACTTGCTAGTAGGTATAACCTGGAATATAGATGCATCGATATATGGTTGTTTCAAGAGATAATATATATTATATAATATTATATAATACAAACCTAGGGAGGTAGGTGGCATCAACAGACGCACATAGATCGAGCTTAGCTTTGATTCATCTTAATTCCTATTTGACAAGAGGAGAATAAGAAGGGGACTTAAAACGGACATAAGAATCTACAAACGGGGAGAAGGGGGAGGAGGAGGAGGAGAAGGAGAAGGAGAAAAGAAGGAGAGAGCGAGCAAAGATTTTGCTTGAAACTAAGCACTAAGCATGCGTACTACCCAGCAACAACCAGGTATCTACATACAGACTGATGACTACAGACTTCAGCTATTGGAATAAGAATTGATAGATATATCAACGTAGTATTACCGACGTAATAGTGCCGTAATACGAACGTTATACTCGAACAACTGGTGAATCTCAAATGGGTAACTATCGGTCCACCTACCAACAGTTACAATCAGCCCCCATCCAGATTCCAGAGTTACAACAAGTCCTCATCCACAGTCACAATCAGCCCCCACCCCCAGTAACACAGATCCTATGAACGAACCATCATCTGCATCATGCTGTAGCAAACTTCCGATGCGGGAAGTCACTTGAGATACTTCTCGTGCTGCTTGCACACGTTGCGCTTCGTATTGGGTAGAGTATACCCGCAGCCAGTGAGTGCATCTTGCAGCCTTGATGTACGAAGTATGTGAGCTGATATATAGATGAATCAACACTTGCCAATCAAGTATATAGAAAGTGAATCATCCGATATTTTCGTCTTGTATCCGGATTCGTCCTTCCTACACCCAAGGTTTGATCTTCTTTTTCTCCCTTCTCTTCTTCCTCTCTTCCGTTCTCTTCTTCCCTCCCCTTTCCTGACCCATCCTCCCCCCTCTCTCTTCCCTCTTCACACCAACACACAATCAATAACCACCTATCCATCACCACCCATCACCACCCATCACCAAATCCAACAACCCTCCCATCATAAACTCGACAAAGTGGGGCTGAAAAAATCAATATCTACAAGGCATGCCAAGAAAGAACCACTTCCGAGGTAACACAAATTGGACGACACTTCTACTTTATCTGCCAAATTGCACAAACTTGGCAATCCTTGACGAGTATAGTATCCATACTGTATACATGCATGTAGTGCTTATGTTATGGAAACCATGTTTTCTCCATGATGTGGATGCGCGTAGGGTTGAATGAGGCTAATTGGGGTGGGGGTGAAGTAGTTTTCGTAGGATGTGTACTCGAGTATACATAGTTAGTTCTATTAGATTTGTATTGATAAGATGGGGGATGAAGCCGAGAGTGAGTGAGAGTGAGTGAGAGTGAGTGAGAGTGAGATTATTTGTGATATGGTTTGTATATACAAAGATTTAATTTTCTATATATATATCAGCTCCCTCCCCTCTCCCAATTTCTCCCCAAGTGCACAGGAAAAGGGGAACACAAGTGTGTGTACCCGAGTGGCAAGGAAAGAAAACAATTATTCCATGGTTATGTCTAATGACCTATATTAGAACGGTAGTACTAATGATCAAAGTCCAACTCAAATCAGACTCGCACTCAATACCAATCAACCAATTTATCGCATCCTTTGAAATCTTGTCGCTTCAACTTTTACTTCTTGGCCCAATACAACATGGCAATACAACACAACAACCCGATAACCCGATAACCTTTGATGCAAATTTATACTGCATTCATTTATTCTATATACCTACATACCATACACAAACATCACCCACCAATACACTATGAAACCATCCATACATAATACAATCAATTTTCCATCAACCACAAATACCACAACAAACAACAAACAACAAACAACAAACAACAAACAATAAATAAATACTTAAATATCAAATATCTAAATACCAACTCCAACTCCAGCTTCAACCCTAGCCCTAACCCGAAACCTCAAACTTTAACCCCTTATATTCCTTCGGATATATGTATCCAAAATATCCAATACCATCCATATGCATACAACAAATATACATTCCAAGCAACCAAATAATCAAACCACTGTTATATCTCCATAACCTAAGTATTTTCTCACTTCACAACCATCTAATCCTAATCATATTCAAAGAGATAAAATCCGATTTATAAGAAAAAAGTATAAATCATAAACCATAAACCATAACTTACAAATTACAACCCATCCAACAAACAAATCACCCAACAAACGAACCAACCATAAACATCATAATATACACACATACACACACATACATACACATACACACACACACACACACACAAATACTACACAATCAATCATCAAAAACTCTCTCTTAACATTCCTTCCATACCTCCCAACCTCTGTATTCCCCTCCCCTCTCCACCCTCAAACAAACCCTCATACCCATCCATACTCCCCTCCTCTCCCTCCCCCTTCCCCAGCCCCTCTTTCCAAGCCCCCCCTCAAGCTATAAACAGAAACCTCCAAATCGTATTCCTCTTATACTACTAGTATAGTACTACTATACTCCGTACAGGACAATAAACTCCACACCGCACCACATCACTCCACACCACTCCTTACCCATTCATTATCAATCATTCAACATCCAGCACTACGAACACCAGCACCATCCAATATCCAATATCCAACATCCAATATCCACCATCCACCCATCCACCATCCACCATCCACCATCCACCATCCACCATCCACCATCCACCATCCATCATCCACCATCCACCATCCACCATCCAACATCCAACATCCAACATCCAGCACCACCACCACCACCAATCTGCATCTCCCTTCTCATAATCCATCAATTTAAAAGCTTACAAGGTTGAGTACCTACCACACCACACCAATTAAATCTCTTCTACCACCTTCCTCTAATATACCATAGTACATCCGATAATGAAACTACGCTTTTAGATTAATTTAATTTGATATACATGTAACATTTTATCAAATATATTGCAGTATAAATGAATGCATGTAACACCCCCCCCCCACACACCCACACACACACACACACACAACGAAAGATAACAACGGTGAAAAAAAGAATGAAAAAAAAAGAGGAACTGTGTAAGAATTGATTGTCCAATTTCGCTATTAATGAACCGAAACCCCAACCCAGCCTAAGCCAACCCAAAGCCAAGTCCAAACACATGAGCATAAACAGCCTATAACCCATCATCCGAAAGCTACAATTTAGAAGCAGGAGATGCGTGCCCCACGGCGGTAATTTCATTATAAAGAAGACTGTATCCCTATTCGTTAGTAACCTAATCTCGGGAAGACGACCGGAGAGAGAACAAAAAGAAAGGAAGACTCACGATGTCAAAAAATCCGCATAATCCTCCCCGGTGACCTGACTCGAGAAGTATTGCGCAGCCAAATGATACTTGTTCCCATTTGCCCCCTTACTCGCCAATTGATCCGCTTGTTCCTTGAGCAATCGGAGCGCATAAGCCTTGTCGACCTTCTTTCCCTCCGCAGTGTTGACACCATGTTTAACCCATTGCCAAAGCTGCGAACGACTGACTTCGGCGGTTGCGGCATCCTCCATCAAGTAATTGATAGGCACGCATCCTACGCCCCGGAGCCATCCTTCCATGTATCCGAGCCCGATGTTGAGGTTCTTGCGGATGCCTTCTTCCGTGATGGCACCCGGGACATTCATATTTAAGAGATCGTTTTGGCCGATTTTGACGTCTTCGCGACGGATGAACATTTGATTGGGCGTGGGCATGTGTTTGTTGAATACTTCCGAAGCAATGGATGCGAGTGCTGGATGAGCTACCCATGTTCCATCATGACCAGCTTTGGCTTCACGAAGTTTGTCGGCGTATACGCCGTCCATTGCCTTGTCATTGGCGGCTTTATCATCCTTGATGGGGATCTGAGCGGCCATTCCACCCATTGCGTGGACTTGTCTGCGATGGCATGTTTGGATCAATAGCTTGACGTATGCATCCATAAATGGAACCGTCATGGTTACAGCCGATCGATCAGGAAGGACGAAATTGGAATTGTTGCGGAACTTCTTGATGACGCTAAAGATGTAATCCCATCTTCCACAGTTGAGACCAGAACTGTGATCTCGGAGTTCATAAATGATTTCATCCATCTCAAATGCAGCAAGAATTGTCTCAATCAAGACTGTTCCTCGAATAGTTCCTCGAGGGATGGCGATGAAATCTTGAGCGAGGTTGAATACATCGTTCCATAAGCGAGCTTCGAGATGAGATTCTAATTTTGGGAGATAGAAATATGGTCCGAAACCACGGTTGATCAACTCTTTCGCATTGTGGAAAAAGTATAGACCGAAATCGAAAAGACTGCCAGAGATGGGCTCTCCATCTACCGTGAAATGTTTCTCATCCAGATGCCAACCTCTAGGTCTCACAATAAGTGTTGGGAGTGTACGGTCGGTTCGGAGTTTATATTCTTTCTCCCCTATTTTGAAGTCGACTTGTCGTCTGATTGCATCGTAAAGGTTGACTTGTCCATTAATCATGTTATCCCATGTTGGAGCACTAGAATCTATGGAAGACATTAGTCCTTGATCATGTAAAGAAAGAAGTCAAGATAGACAAGTCGTACCCTCTAGATCTGCCATATATGTCCAAACATTTGAATTCAAAGCGTTGACAATCATCTTCCTATCGGTGGGACCAGTAATTTCCACTCTACGATCAATCAAGCCCGGGGCTGGTGGTGCTCCCTTCCAAGCATCATTCTCTCGAACATGTCTTGTTTCTGGGAGGAAATCTGGTAAAGATCCTTTATCGAGTTCTGCTTGTCTGATTACACGACGCTGAAGAAGTTCTTTCCTAGTGCCATTGAAGGATCTGTGAAGGAGGGCGAGGAACGCAACAGCATCTTTACTGAGAATCTTCCTGTTGAAATCTGTAATAGATCCAGAGATATTCACGCCCTGCAATTGAGCATCGACTTGAGACATGTTGGAAAACAAACTATGCTATTTGATGGGTATATAGGTATTGAAGGGTATGAGAGGTGATATTGTAGATTTAGAGATCTATAGATGTCAGATAAGAAAGAACCGAGGGATGTGATTGAGATGAAGGAAACTTATATTAAAAAGATATTGAAGGGAAGAAGAGGGAGAGGAAGGTATTTCTATATCAAGAGCCTGGTCGCGGTAATGATGAACCAGTTTCGGCATGCAAAAGATCCCCAATATCAAATGTGATATGCATTCATTCATTCGGGTGGAGGGGAAGATAACTTTTGTGGTTAGCACTGAAAGCTTGTGAATGTGGGGAAATACTGCACGGAGCATGTAACCCTTTTTCGGTTGTCGCCGCCTTACGTTATGTCGATGAATGTATTTTTGTTGTTTGTATCTAATATCTTCATTCCTCAATCTCTATATGGATCCTATCATGAATGACAAAATAGATGATGTCGTCTTTTTGAATGGATTAGTCAATGGTGTTGTTCCTTATCGTACATCGTAGAATTTATATATCTTTGTCGAACTAGCGATGAGATATCAACGACTAGCTATCCTCCCTTCCCATGATATTTTCATTTGATGTCTTTGAATTTTGCCTGTAGAGGGAAGCTCCTTTGACACCCGACATGATACATAACAACATCATGATGCATCATCTCCAGCCTTGTAAATGCTTGTCAATGCTACCTACCTAGTAACTACCCGCTACATACCCTCGGCCATCATAACCGTAGAAAAGCCGGTTATCTGTTATCGCCTAGACGTTGATAAGCCGAGGCATTCATTCATTACTCGATGAAGTCGAGTAACAATGAATGACTTTTGGACGACAGGATACTTTTCCGGATTGATTCCGGATCTATCCGATTATTGGTTTGGAGTCAATATTGGGTTGGTTTCGAGTGTGTCGGGTAACAGGAACGTTGCTTCCGAAGTCGGCTTATCTACCTATTCAAAGTCCGTATATCGCATCTTATGAATATTGCCTCCGATCATTCGTTAGGGGGGAAGACGATCATCATCATTCGAACATCCTCATCCCTTTGATATTGGTATACATAGGTAGCTAGGTAGTTATAATTAATGATACTACTAGTTATCTATCATTTCATCGGAGAGGGAAGTCTGATGCCCTTTCATAGCAACAACGAATATGTACATATATCAGCAAAATGCTATATTCCTCTCGAACAACCGCATAAGCGATGTCTCGACATTTGATCGACATTTGGAATGTTTATCTAAACGCAATGGATGTGAAGACAAGCATAGCAGCGATCTTGGGAATTCGAAGATGAGGTACTTCTTCGTCAAATTCTAGTTATGATGCAGCTTTCTTTTCCCATAAGTTTTGGATCAGTGGTTCTAATGGTTGTTGGTGTTGTGATTCCTTTGGTGTAGTAATATCGAATAGTATATCATGCAGAAAAGCATACTATGATTTCAACAACTCATCTTATCCCTCAATCTCATACCCAAAATCCTCCAAAACCCCATTCATCCCCCACCTATCATAAATCAAATAACATCATTCTCTCCGTTGCTTACATTCCACCCTCGCATCCCTATACATCGAACCTTTCATCCTCACCCCGTTTCCGCAAAATCCTTCCTTGAAACAGTAATAAAACCATGCTCAACACCATCCCCAAACTCGTTTCCAACGCCGAGACAGTGAGTGAGGTATTTCTTCTTCGTGTCGTTTATTCTGGAGGGCTTTTTTCATTTCTTTATTCCTTGATTCGATTCTAGAATCTAGTTTCTAGTTTCGTGTATGTGAGTAGTAAATCGAGCTTCTAACATATATGATCTAGTATTATAATCTCCCAATATCACCCATACTTCTGTACTCTCAGTTACACACTACATATCAAATATATCTACAATCTCTTCATAAACCATAATATACACACATCTATCCCTCACCTCATCCTTCTTCACAAATATCACTTTAATATGCAATTTGCTAGCTAGCAAGTGATCGGGTTTTCATACTGTGATGTAATGTTGTGTTATAGGAGACGGATGGTGGTTGGATTGAGGAGAAATAGGCATGGGGTTAAGTTTGGTTGATTTGGGCTGGTACGGTTGTAGGATAGGATAATTTGGAGATATAAGATGTAAGTCGATGAATATTTGAGTATCAATATCGTATGTGTTGTTGGATCTAGACTCTGAAATGTATGGGATGGGATAGGATGGACAGTTATGTGGGGCCATATCATGATATGGAGGTTAGTTTGGTTTGATGTGTCTTTATGTGTATTTATGTAAACGGCTGAGACTCTGTATACCTAGTATATAATGTCTTCCCTCCATGCATTTATAACACTACGCTTGTGCCAAAGAATGCCAATCCCATCGTTTCATCCCAACTCCTTTGTATAACCCCTATACAACATAATCGTCACATCGTAATCGATAGGTAAATTTAGCAATCATGCTTCATTACCTATCGAGTCATAATACCCAAATGCATCCAGATCATCGTCGATTGAAGTTTACATGATGCTTCTTCATCCAATAACCGCCACCATAAAATTAATTTCCATAAAGCTGCTTGCCTGCCGCAGTACATGTATGGGTATGTTTGTTGTAGAACGAATGTCTAGTGCTCAAATGCAATGACATAACGACCTAATGCCAAACTTCCAAGAAATGTACCACCCAAGACTGAGAGAAAGTATCCAAGGTTCATGGTCATGATCGCGAGCATACTATTGGTCAATTAGTTTTATGTTCACACAAACAAAAATAGAGGAAGGAAAATGTACAGCAACCACCCAACTCCAGCAATAATAGTATCCATAACTGCCCTCACAGGATCAACGCTCAATCTCCAAGGTCGAACCCCCATTGTACGTGTCTTGACCACCATGACATTCTCCTCCACCCCGTTCTCACTCAGAGTCATATTCTTCACATCACTTTCCATGCTGATTCTCTCGGATTTTGTACCCTTTCCGGCAACGCTCACATAACGACGATTGGTTTCTTCGGCGAGCCATGCGCTTTCTTTCCAGGCTTTGACGGCTAAGAGTCCGCGGAAGAGGGTCGCGAGGAGGATTAAAAATATACAGGTTCCTGCGTAGCCGGCGTCGGTGGTGGGTGTCCACATGTTGGAATAGAGGGCCGTGGTTTTAGATATGAAGAAGGTCATGGACATCATTGACATGTCCATGGTGGTGGTCATTGTGGTGTTGGAGGTGGACATGGTAGACATATCCATATCTGAAGTTGACATATCCATTCTTGGGGAAGAGTTGGTGTAGAACTTGTTTGTTGATTGAGGGGTTAGGCTAGTATTAAGGGAATGATGTAGATATTTGTAGTGGTGTTGTGTTCGTTAAGATGGAGAACCGCCGGCGGATCGAATGGATATTAATGGACTATTGCTATCGTATGATTCGATTGATGGATGTGGATATTAAGAAACAGAGAACAAGACGTTCTTTTAATACGGCTGAGGTTGAGATAGGAAAGATGAGCAGTTATGAGGTAGATATTGAGTGGATCTGAGCTGGTTGGAGGGGTATGTTTCTAGATCTCTTTTCGCATGAAAATCTGGGGGAGAAAGGGATGAGGCTCTAGGAGGATTTCAACTCCGGATTGGCGAGTCTCAACGTTCGTTGCGATCTTTGTTTCAGTATTAGCAGCGAGGTATTTGTCGATGTTTCTAAAAAACGGATGAAGATGATGCTATTTTTACTTGATGATGATTGAGAAGGGAGGTAGTTAGACGGTCAAGGTTGATCTCGATAAAATACAGTTCAACGAGCAAGTATACGTATTAAAGATATAAGATATATAAGATATATAAGATTTATAAGATTTATAAGACATCGATTATATATCTCTGTCCTCCATTTTTATCTGTTCTTTTGCTCTATCTTGCTCAAATTATTATTAAAAATTACCACAATAGGTAATTAGGAGTTATTCATTATCCCAAGGTTGTTTGAAAGATGGCTCAAGGTGGTTTTCAAAAGTGCCAAGGGTAAATAAAGTGCTCAAACGCGCGCAGACTAACTGGATTGAGACTAAAGGCTAACAGAGCACGCTCGACTTGCTGCTGCTTTTATGCATTCTCATCGTCTTGTTATAAGTCTGCATGAATTAATAACCAGTATTGACGTGTACCCGGTAAAGCAGCACTCAAAACCCTCTCAACTCTTGCATTGACAAGCTTTTTCAAGGTTGTTTCTGACGTTTGGACATCTATCTACTACGGAGTACACCGCTAGCATTATGCCATGAGATATTGAGAAACCTCATTTCTCGCAATCGACCAAAAGCAGAATGGGCAGTACGGTGCGGTACAGTACATTACCCATTTGAAGCTTTCTTCATCGCTACGTAGTAGTGATTTCTTATACGCGACGACTAGAAGACTATGAATGAGAAATACCCAGGACTTCACCAACCAGTCTCACGGTCAACCAATTTACTGAATGACCGGTTCAATATTGGACATATATGTGTATAGCAAGAAAGGTAGGTAGATATAAATTTGAGCTGAAACTTGGATGGATTCATTTTCCCTCGGTCAGAAGTGAGGAAACAAAAAACCTTTGGGCACCATCCACACCATTGGGATCCCCTATGCACATACTTATCAGAGCCTCAACCATCAAGATTCTCCTTGATCGGAAAATCCCCATCGCCCGTTCTAGACTCGGCGTTTTGTTTTGTGGGGAGACAGGCTCATCAGGAAGTCGAGTTCCCGGTATCTTGTTTTGATACGATACCTGGTCGACTTGCATTGAAGCAATGTGACCTCAGCTCACAGGTCATGTCAGAAGAGTCAAGATATACTGGTATGGTCCCAATGCACCATCTGTCATCCAATCATGACGTCTAGAGCGGCCCCTATTAACCCCAAAACATGAAGCAGATAACGACATTACATACATTACAATTCTAGTTGGAAATACAATTGGGAATTAAGTATAATTCTCTCTTGAACTCGAAAATTAACCATACAAAATTCAAATGTTTGCAGTGTTTGCAAAGCTTGCCCTGGATGATTGCTACTCAAGGATAATATTCGGACATGGAAAGACACTCTATACCTGACATACCCTCAACACTATCCCAAAATGCCCAATCTTTTGGACTACTCATAGCATTTCCTCGATCAACTTTCTCCTGATATTCTTCTCGACTCTTCAATGCATAATGATGGAGTGCTATTTTATCTCTCGTGGGCGAATATCGTCTTATAGGTGCCTGGACCCCATTTTCATCGACAGTTATTGCCCCGTCTTTACTATAAACTTGATGGACAGTATTTGGACCAGTATAAAGAGAAAGTTTGGCAATTGTCTTGCCGAGAACATTATGTCCTTCTCCATCCCAAATACAGTCGATGTAAGCCTTGCGAACGGATTTTGGCCTCTTCAATAAACCGGCCGAAGAATGCGTCATCCATGAAGGATATACTGCACCGACACGTTTATCATTCTCGAATTTCTCTAGGAACTGGTTCAAATCTTCTTTTCCTGTCATCTCCAGGTATTCGTCGGCGTCCAAGAAGGCCATCCAAGTGTGGTTACTTCGATACTTTTCGACACAGACATTGTAGACGTATTCCTGCATGTACATAGTATGTTCTGATTTACTGAAATATTGGAATGTCACATGCTCTCGGGGAATGCCCAAGTCTTCCATTTCTGATAGAGGCGGATCAGAGCCATCGTCCATGATGTAGAATCTTTTTATCCCAAGATGGTAGTAGTGGTGAACGAACCATTCAGGTAGGTCTAATCCCTGATCTTTAACTGCCATGCACACAGAAACATATTCGTCATCTCTAGTATCCTGCTTTGATCCAAGGAATGGCTTCTTCACCTTATGGCCTGGTGCCGTGGTTTCTAAACTCGCTGTACCCCCGGATGGTCGTGAGTCTTTGGCACCCGATTTTCCCATCTCACCAAAAACCCCAAGCATTGCCTTGAACTCCTCAAAAGTACCCGCGGGACTTGCATGCGCCGCAGGTGTGGGACTTGGAATTGTGTCGACCGACTTATCAGCCTTCAATGTGCTTGCCGCAGCCTTCTTGTTGGGCTCAATATCCACCAACATATAATGAATCATGATCAGTACCGAGACGCACAAAAAGATAAATTTCCATGGTACTCCATGTGTTCCTGATAGGAAATTGAACAGCATCCTCGATAGATGATGAAAGATCGCAAACCCAGTGGTAATTTTGTGCAGGTTGAAAACTTGAAGTGGTTTATCTGGCCCCTATCTGGATTATCTTTACTTTTGTTCTGTTGTCTCAGTTGCCTATGCAGGGAGTACTGAGGAATTGAGGTGGCGTTGTGCATCGCTTGATTCCTAGAATAGCCCCTCGCTTGAGATTTGCTTTTCTCCTGTTTTTTTGGTGGCGTAACATCTCTTCTAATCATTACATCTTAATTCTTATCTTGGAAAGAATTACTCAGACAGTATAGATTTATTTTTTTGAATGCTATTGATGTAGTAGTACTCTGATTCAAGATATGAGTCCGTATTTTCATGACTTTATGTATTCAAGCACCGCAAGATGTACCTTTCTCAAAAATTAAAGATCTGTTTTGCAGTGTAAAATAACCATGATGAAAATCTGTGTCAAAACCTTACACCACTTTTTTCGGTTTTATAGTCTCCGTCCTCGTCATCGTCGTGATACTTTTGTTAACACACCGAATAACCTTCGTAAATGCTCATGCATGTTCTTAGATACTATTTCTTTGAAATATACAAACAAAAGCTCTACGATGGACAACGTATAACGTATATGTAGTATATCTAAAACAAGGTTACAGAGGAAATTATACGGCGGATCGGGCAAAGTACGTTGTGAATATGGCATCTCAAGTTCCTTTTCATCCTGACAAACCTTATGGCTCGATTTCTGGCTCCGTCAAGAGCTCTACAGTGTTTCATGGCATCAATTATATTATTTAAAGTATGCAGTTTCTTGCCCTTCTGCTTGATAATATGCTGATATGATGTGATTAGATATGCATTATCGTGATGGGAGGTTATTTCAATCTGGCTGACCTGATACTCTTAATGGATTTTATGTTTATCAATTCACCTTTCTTTGATCATATTTTCCAAATTAATTTTACTTGGTTTGGTGGGCTTGTGATGATCATAACTTCTTGGGGTAATAGCAGCTTTATGGAAGCAATGAGAACTGAAGAATATGCTCCAGCGCTCCATGCGCTTCATGTAACTCCCGAGTGGATTGAAACAGGGCGAGACCTTCAAGAAAAGACCTCAAAAGAATCAGAGTTAGATGTGTAATTTTTCCTGCCTGGTTTTTCCATAACAGCTCATGTTGTTACAGACCTCTGGAATACAGGCGAGATCTAAAGTTTTAAATCACGGTAGTTGGAGGGACTACAGGAAAGATTGGAAGAAAATATGTACTTTTGGGCTGCGGGAGCTGAAGGTGTTGGATTAATGTATAAGAGCAATTTGGTCAATGGAATTATGGAAAGGTTGCGTGACTAATCTGGGAGAACGTGGGTTTAGCAGCTAACATACGGCTGGGATTGATGCCAAATTGTCAAAGACAAGGGCTACTGTAAACTAGTTCAATAATTATACACTAGTCTATACACCACGTCTTCTAGCTATAAAATAGATCACTAATTCCTCACATTGTGTCACATGAATTCCTGACAACATATAAATCATCAACTTCCGGCAGAAGTAGCCACACGCTTGTTTGTAACCTTATCATACTGCCAATCACATATATTCCAGCATAAACCGAGAGCTCACTTAGTAACTCCTGGTGTGGAGAGTCACTCAAACCCATGAATGAACTTTTCTAACAGATTCACCGTTCCCGCACCATACCACATTAAGACCCTCCAACTTTATACTAGTAACTCAAGTTACCTTCCATCAACATATCACAAGACACTTTGCAACAATATCAAACTTTTTGAATTCCAAGAAAAAAGCCAAGTTGACTCCCGCTAAAGGATAATTACCATGGCAAAATGTGCAACTCGGGGGCGGGTGGATGTGCATATGGCATGTCATGCTGCTCTCTTTGGTATAATTCTTTAGATTAGCATTCTAATCTTAGGGGGCAGACTCCCAATACTATCAATCGACACTTCTGAAGTATCGGCCTCTTATAAACTATACGATCTACTTCACTAGAATTTGCAAGGGTGATAATCAAGTTACAGGTCTTGATAAGCGAGTGACCGAGTATCAATGTTAAAGCTAGGATAATTTTGAGGACGTATCGACTATCACCGTATAGAAAGATGGACTAATAGATTGCCCAGGTAGCTATGGTAGGGTAGTCATTCTCTAAGGAAACTCATTTTTGAAAATTTGGAAACGACACCTCGCAGAGTATGTCAGAATATATTGACTGGCTCAGTACAACCTTAGATCATCTAATCGGCATAATATACTAATGATTTGCCTATTTATATAGGTTCATATTTTGACCGGTGGTTTTACAATGACATCAGCTCTTTTTGTTCTTGAATACTCGTTTGTATCGCCAATACCATGCTCATTTTTCCCGTTGTCATTACCCATCTTCGACTAGATATATGCACACATGGATGGGTATCCGAAAAGTGGTTTCGGGTATGATTAACTGGAATTGCATAGATACCATTCTCTTCTGTCTGCAATATATGCTGATGTTGGACAAAAAGTGATGTTAAAACAACTTGGAGAAGAACAGAGCAGAAAGAAGAACTTGGGCATAGGTATCTAACCTATATTGGTTCTTGAATAAAAGGTTTTAGCGAGCGTTCTTTGCCCCCCTGGAATGAAGTCTCCCACTATAGCAAACTTGTAACATAACCTAGATATACTGTAGCCATTTCGAATTCGAGGGCTAGCCAATGTAGTCATTCGCATATGAATTCCCAATGAGATTATCAAAGTTTCAGAGTGTATGACTGACTATCTGAGGGAGTCACACTGATAATATGTTAGGGATACTTAACAATACAGAGTAATATACGATTGTACTTCTTTAATACCTAGATCAGCACTGAGAAAATCCACCCACGTACATCAAACCTCATCTTCGAACCCATAATCGCATCATGAGAAAATCAGCATCTATCGGTTGGATGTTCTTTAGCACCCTCACTCGTATACTGGTAGCCATGCTTGTGGCCCAAGGAAATAAACCCTCCACAATATCCAACGCTCTCGTTACCATTTCCTATAACATGACTGCATTCAACAGTCAGCACGCCGAGTTGCAGGTTCCCAATAAGATGACAATTGATGTGTACATGTTCTATCTGAAAATTTATTGCAAAGGCAACTATGAAAATATGGGTGAACCGAGTTTGAAACATATGGTGTGCGAAGCTTTTAGTGATCTGAAGAGAGGTTTTGAGGAAATGAACGGAGTTTGGCGATCAAGTGTTTTGGCGCAGATGAGTAGGTTATTTCAGATTTTCTCAACATTACTCCCTTGAAATAATGTGTGAGTGGTAGCTGCTGTGGAGGTTCTCAACTAAATATATATAATACATGCAATTTCTTTGGAAATGATCTTTAGGTACCCTTAAGAGTATCATTGGCGCATATATCTTCGCACTAACCCTCATCGCCATTCAACTATTTTTTCGGTTCAATTGTACCATTCTCTCGATCTGATTCGCCAGCTCTTGACGATGTTAATTTCTCCAGTGAGTCCAGTGTCATGCTTTTACCCACCTTTTGATATTTCTCTTATACTATGGCTTATCACACAAAAAAAGTTGCTTATTTTGATTTTCTTAATATGAATGATTATATTTTGCATTGTCCAGAACGCAGCCAGTACCATAATTTATGCGGAGAGACGGCATGGGGAGAGGGGTGTATGTATCTCGGGCTTTGTAGAAGTAGGGCTGGTTGGGTTGAGTGCGGGTGCGATGTCCTCGGCACTTTTTATGGGGGGATCAAGGTTTTGTATGGTGTCTTCAGGGAGGGGAGACAAGGAAAATCTGGCTTTAGCGGTAGCTTGAGAATGATTGAGGCGTGTTTAGTATAGATGATTATGGAATGGATAAAATATGACTCTAGAAGGATGTTGATTTTTCCAAGAACCTTTCAAAGTCTTGTGATCACACTATTCAATCTTCTGAGATTCTTTGACATCAATAAATTGGCTCTCGGGAAAAGATGATACATCTATGAGTAGCAATTGCTCTTGAATTGTGGAACTGCGCTCAAATGAGAGCTGGGACATGGGTATATGGTGAATCGTTTGAAAAAATAAAGGGTTTTGTAGCACACGTGGTGATGATAAACCTGCCATGACTCTACAATATAGCTCGAATTCGAACATAAAGGGGTCTTGATATATTTCTTTACCGCATACAAACTTAACCCATACAAAAATCCAACACAACTGAAACCTAAAAGATATTCATTCATCTACCTGTTAATCTAAGCAGGCTCGGCCTCCAAACTTTCACAATGCAATACAGACTCATCAGGACTTACACAGTTCTACCTACTCTGCTGGTAGGCTTGTTTCTTCTTCTAATAGTCTTCATTGGCAACAAACCTACTTCGAATCTTCATTTTGCTATTCTTTCCATCGACACATCAGATTTAAAACTTTCGAATTCGGAGCTGGAGAAATCTAATTTGACACATGATATCTATATGATTTACTCGAGGAGTTATTGTAAGGCTAATTTTGTGGATAATTATACGCCGCATATACTTGAGGGAAGATTTGGGTGGCAGTTGAAGGATATGAAGTGGATATGAAGTGCAGAGACCACGGTAAGTTGTATCTGTATAAGAGAATGATGTACATCGATACATCATAGATGCATATAAGAACTGTATACTAATGTGTGATTATATTGAAGAGAAACATTGGCGCCCTGGACAGTTTATCGCGAACGATTTTATAACCGAACATCCGACCAACACCTCAATGTTCCCTTCTGAACTCTGTATGCTTGAACTTTTTCTCTTCGTTGAATGTTCCTTATACTTAAGTTCTATCACTAATAACTTGTTCTTAGTCTTAGCCAATCATCTCGATGGCTCATTTCGTTTGAAAATACAAGCCAGTAATATAATCTGGATTGCCGCTTTGGTTATGCTGTCTGTCCTCCTCGCCTGCAGCTTATACCTTCTAGGCTGCTGCGATATGTTTGTGAGCGTCACTCTTGCTTACTATAATACCATAGTAAGTCCTTCAAGCAAATGAATATACGGGGAGGTATGTATTGTATCCTAACATGGATGAATAGTTGCTTCTATTGGTAATGATCACCGCATCTTCTCTCCGGCGCGGAGCTCAAAACCAAGCTCTAGCTATGGTTAAAGTTTGCGAAGGATGCGAGAGAGTTTCTGCATATTCCAATGATATCGGAATGACAGCTGGCTTGATGTCTTGCTTATATATATTTTGGGTTGTACTTATGGCATCGTGGTGTATGGTGGTGCATGTCAATCAATGAAACATGGTAGATGAGAGTTAAGACAGAATGGTAACATGTATGTATGTTGTTTATATAGAATAGAGAGTCAATCCAACCACATCTCAGATTTCATCAACCCTCCAATGAATATCATATCAGAAAATCTCTCTACCGCCCACATCTCGCTTAATCCTCATATATCCAAACAACACCATAACCCTCAACAAACACAACAGGCATTCAACTTAGGTCAGTTGGACAGGACAAATTGTGTTCAAGAGGTGGAAAAGAAGAGTTGGCCAACAAAAGTCGCAAATCCCGCATACGATCGAGTCGAGTAATAAAATCCCATTGGGGATTTTCCCTAGCCCATCGCGGGCTAGGTTTTTGCCTTTTGGTTTTTGGTATATTTTTTTTGGAGGAGGAGATAGCGGGTCAAAGGCTGGATGAAAGCGTGTGTGATTGGAGGTTGGGGTGAGGTGAGGTGTGAGGTTTTGATAAGATTTTTATTTTTGTTTTTGTAAATGAAATATCCATGGATTTCACCATCGATTTGCTAGTATCTCACACGTGTAGCTGAGATCTGAGATAATTTTGTGATTTATCATTGAATTTTGCATTGTTGTTGATGTTTTGGATCTTGGTAAGTCGGAAGTGATGAGGTTGGAGCATGAGTGATGCTTTAGGCGAATCATGTTGAGAGGACAGTGAGGTGTTGTTGGAGTGAAGTTGAATCTTTGTTTGCATTAAAAAGTGTCTCAAGGCACCTGCTTACTCAGAAGAACAAGTAAATGGATATCTTCCTTTTCAGTAGATAGGATCGTGTATCCATGAATTAAAAGTGATACTAAAGACTTCACTACCATGAGTCTCGATACCTTGAGCGTGTTCATTTTCTGTATGAAATGAACAGCAGTGCTTTGTAACCATTATATTTTGAGATCCTCTCACCAATTTTTGGTTTATCAGCTAAGAACAGTTATAATATGCTATATACGTCCTCCAGACAGCTTTGAGAAGCCAAGTTATAGAGAAAGTCCAATCTAGCTTTCCTTAAAATAATCAACATCCGGATCCAGACTCATCGCATATTCATCTACCTTCAGTACCCTCCCTATTTACCTCCAGATTTACCAACCTGGCCAGTTCTGTTTCTCCAGGATCCCTATGACATTGTATATAAACTCCTCCATGATTCGAACCTTGAATACTACTATCATCCCTTCCATTTATCCACGCCCCCCATCCCCAAGCCACTGCCGCAACAAAAGCCACTGCAAAAACAGTCCATATCAATACCAGTAGCCCTGTTCCTCGATATCCCATAATCCCAATATCCCCACCGTACTTGTTAATGGCCTTGACGGCTTGGGTTTGAAATGTCGTTATTATGCTGTTTCCGATTAACAGAAATATTGCCGTTAGCTGTTAGGTTTGTTAGTGTTCGTTTTCTGGCCACAAGAACAGCATAACATGATAGACCATAGATTGATTGCTTAAGCAATGGAAAAAGGAAGTACATACGATAGAGAAGACTCCTGCAATCCAGCTAACCTTATCATTCCAATATGACACAAAGGCCAAAAAGATAATAATACCACCGAAACAAAGAGCACTGACATAGATCAAAAATGCAATATGTAGCTCTTCGTTATATGATATGGCGAACTTCTTCTGAATCTCCCCAAGTTGATGCGCAAAATTGTATGCAGAAAGTTGTATAGGTTCTGATGAGCTTAATTTGCTGAGTTGAAGATGGATAATATTGGCTGGAAGGAATTTGACTTGAAAGTGTTAAAAAAATTATCTTCTCTTTATGGGCTGACGATTAGAAAATACCATTGGATGACGGCGCTGAGCACGTCAGATTCTTCAACTTTAGGCTTATGCTGGGTATGGATATATAATTTCCTTCGCAATGTGTTTGAAAATATAGATTCAACACATCTGTAATAGGGAATGTGAAATTGCTGCTTTGCATTATCTCACCTTTCAACAGGGTGGTATCAAGAGAGATGACAGGGAAGTCAAGTAAGAAATTTGGCCATCGACCTATACCGATGAACAATCCTGTTAGTGATATAACGAGGGTTGCTAGTGCAGCTGGCAAAACAATATGCCTTGCAGGCATAGTGATATTTGAAATAAGTTACGATCCCTTTAATATCCAAGCAAAACCTGGAAAGTCTAGATAATGGAACTTTGGGATATATTATAAGGGTAATCATGGGGAATCAGAGTCAAAGAAAATGAGAGTAAGTTTATTTTCTTTTCATGATTCACTCTGATTTTGCACTATGTAAATCAAATGTGAATGTGATTTTGAGAGCAATAAAGACTGGGACTGGGAGTAACCGCCATTATCTGTGAGTAGACATCTATCACTGTTGAATATCATAGTTGATTAAAGCCATTGTGTCTTGGAGGGACTTGATAGAATTATGAAGCTCGCAAGAGAAGAACATAATATAGTTCTCCCTCATTCCAGCAATCTCGAAGATGTCCTTATGAAATCATTCGCTATCCAAGCAGACAACAGTTGCTTCACTCAAAGCGTCTGCAACCTTAGGAGTTTGTGATAAGCCCAGAATATGCAGTTTGGTAATATCTCATCTCATATATCATAGATGAGATTTGATATTTCCAAATTGGGAGTTGTCTTCTCCATCAATGATCTGAACAATGCCAAAGGTATTCTCTAGGACAATAAAGAGAAGGGCCGGGA
Organism: Monilinia laxa; assembly: GCA_009299455.1. Classification (NCBI taxonomy): domain Eukaryota; kingdom Fungi; phylum Ascomycota; class Leotiomycetes; order Helotiales; family Sclerotiniaceae; genus Monilinia; species Monilinia laxa. The sequence continues at coordinate 437,435 of VIGI01000010.1, forward strand.
GCATGATAGGTGGTTGGGGCCACGGAGCAATGGACCCCAAATGACCAAACCAGAACAATCAATCAAACTCAACTATTGGAGCACCGGTATGAGGAATTTGATGTATTTCATAGCGACAGCCAAAGCCCTAATAATGAGAAGCAAACATAGCTTGCTTGCCAATGACTTTGGAACAAATATACATGCATCCATGGATATGCGTGTAAGCCAAAATTTGGTATCCAACGCCGATGTCCGACTGATTACGCAATTGATACTCCGCGCCCACTCTCATCTCTGCTTTGTCATCTGAATTATCTTGGCATATATCATATATGACTCAAACCGATCATAAGGAATATACATAAGCAAACCTTCCTATATCAGACATCAATAGACTCTTTACCGGCAATATGGTTCTTCAAGTTGAGGTCTGTAACGATGATGACATGCATCGGGTATTCGAGATTTTTTGCCAGGCATTCGGTAAAAGGCATGCAATGATTGAGGCAATCTATCCCAGTCACGATACTCCAACCGGTCGAATAATGGGAAGCAAACGCATGCTTGATATCAAAAAGAAAGACCCCCACACAACATTTCTTAAAGTCGTAGATACTGATACAGGCGCTATGATTGCCAAAGCCAAATGGAACATTTGGAAAGGGGTTATCCCATCGGAAGATGATCTAGATGGTGACTATTGGGAAACTGAGGAGGAGAAAGAGTGGGCTCAGCATCTGAACCGAGATTTTTTGATATCCCGTCGAAAGGCTATTAGAGATTCAGGGGGACATTTAGTTTGTAAGAGCATCGAGTCCTTGAATGTGTTTTGTTAACCTATGAATATAGCTTTGGATATCCTTGCTGTCGATCCTGAATATCAACGTCGAGGGGCCGGTCGCCTTTTGGTGAGATGGGGAACTGCGATTGCTGATGAGCTTGGATATATGGTATGTGGAATCTGATGAGTGCTTGTGTGGGAGTTCAATTGAAGCCATACTGATACTTGAGCGGAACTAACGTGATTGCAATTTAGGCAATAGTCGAAGCATCGGAAGCTGGCCGACATTTGTACGAATCTGAGGGATTTGAATTCGTCAAATTGGTTGAAACAAGCATTCCGGAAAAATGGAGGGATCGAAAAGGGGAGAAGTTTATATGGATGGTAAGGCCAGCAAAAAACTTGGCCTAAGTATTACCACACGCCCTGCAACTTTAATTCAGAATCTTGATGAAAACAGATAGGTATTGAAGTAAAGTGTACTAGAATCCGGAGTCAAAGTCCCTGTACGGAGTACATAAAACTGTGGCAAGGGGCGTTCTCTGGTGCCGCCCAACAACCACTATAACCAGCCACTTCATAGGAAACAATTACAAGAATGATCTTGGTCTCTTTCAACCTTCTATTTCTTTGCCTTGACATGAGAATCATACTCGTTATATTACCATGTCAGAGACAACATCATTCTGCCCATGAATCCTTGCTTTTAAAAGCGGTGAAAAATCTCGCAAGTTGCACCTCTGTACTGCCTAGCATGCGCAGGACAACTCATAATTTGACGTCAACTCACTTTTCTTTTGCAGCAATATCACTTGATCGATCTGATGTTCATTTATATGATCATGACGTATCAAAGTGTGGATGACAGAGTGTAGACGAAAGCGAGATGAGAGGCGGAAGGAAATAATGGGAACTTCGAGGATCTCCACCGAATGAGATCATCCAGGAGATCTCATTACATATGATACCAGGAGCCCGCATTGGAGCCGCAACCATGGTATATACGCAAGTCATGAGTAAGATTATCGAGGCGATGAAAGTCCTCATGTGACTTCAGGATCCAAGCAGCCGGTCTCGTGTCAGGTGAAGCTTCCTTCTGTATGACTGTGACCGGAGTTTTCGTTATTGGAGATGATAAATCCATTGGGGAGTGTGACCAACGTACCAAAATATCACACTGACTCGGTGGAATGCATAATTAAAGCATTTGAAAAATTTCTTCATAGATTATTCCATCGTCCTACCCTCCAACAGTTGCTCTATGTTCTTTGCTGACGTAAACCGCGTTAGATCAGTCAAGGAAGGATCTTTCACAACCGCAAAAGAAATTAAATAACGAACTTCAATCCGTATTGAAAGTACCAGAGACGAGTAAGCTTGAGCTTAAACGCTCAATAGAGTCAGCACACAGTGGATATCATCGAACCAAAAAATATGTATCGTCGAGCGACTAATTAAATCAAAGATTTAGTAGATTTAGTGAAAGGAAAAGTAATTTGGACTGGTAGCAATTTACCAGTCGAAATTTCCGAAATAATTCTGACAAAAAAACTCCTCTAGACAGCCTTGAAATGACGGACAGAGTTTGCAGATCTTTTTGTGAACCTAGTGGACATCAGGAAAAAAGGAATATAGGACAAAGCCATACCTGCTCCGTTTACCGTGATGTGGTTTCAAAAGTCGGTACGCTTCACTGACGGAAAGGTAGGATTGGACCGGAAAAGTTTCTATAGGTGTCATAAGGGGCTTGGAGATAGAGAGGTAGGTTTTCATTGATATTCCGCTTTTTACTTATATTGGATGACCAAATTAAACCAATAGGGCACAGCTACATCTCTGAGGGGCCCAGGACGATTAGATGGCCCCACATCAATGGAGTTAATGAAACATAGCTTTATGCAGTTTGTTGGAGATAAAGATGGACAATAACTCTGGGGTGCATATGATACTACTTGTGTGTGCAGATGAAAGTGATGAATTGAGGGTTCCCTTGGCAAAGTGGATGAATGGCAGATTGACAGAGATATCTTGGCCAGATATTGGTATGATGATTGGATCCTTGACTATCAACGGGGAGATGGCAGCGTCACATCTACTGGAGGCAACCCTAGAGAACTCGAAAATCCAGCAACACAGATGGCATGAAATAGCGGCCTAGATGTATTATGGAGATGAAGAAGACACTGCAACGTCTCTCATGTCGAATTCCAACTCTAAAGATATAGAGAGGCAACATGTCATCAATGGGAACAAGTTTGAGTAGAGCGACAGCAACAATTGAACCTGGTTTGATCATCAAAGTATGGAGTACCTTGTCAATTTCATTCAATGTGTTGTACTACTATTCTCACAGATCAAATTGAACTATTGAGATATCCACTATAGGCTGAACCCATTGAGTAGAAAGCCACGAAGGGGGGTTTTCTTAACCTTCATGAAGCACCCCAAAGACATACAAGTCCTTCCGCTCTATCAAATGCGATGAAGGTGATTTTCGGTAGGCAAGAGGGGAAGGCCAAAAGAGCATATCGGACCTACAAACGGCTAATGATACTTATTTTTATGAAGTTGATCTTGTGTCTCAATATTTTTAGATTGATGTCTCTTTGAAGGGACGCAATGACTTGACTTCCTTCATCTGGCCAAGAGTGTTCAGCGAGAATGGTGTTATGAAATAATCATAAGATGGTGAACAAAGAGGGATCATCTGAACAACCGAAGGAGATGGCGGCTACTGCACCTCAGATCAAGAGATGGAGGACTACGAGCCCTGAGATATAGACTCGGTTTCTTCTAAAATCGCTCACTGGGCCTTGATGAGATGATGGCTTGCAATTGGGGAGAGAAGATGGCCAGGGTTCGAAGCGACGTGCTTGTCATTGAAATCGATGCAGAATGAATTCAAACATAGATTAGCTAGAATCTACTCATTAAAGTGGCTGCAAACTTAATACGAAGCTGTACCTCTCATTACATCTGATGGGATCTGATGAGCTGCTTTATTGAGGCTATTTACAGATGAAACTCCACCTGCACGGGCCAACAACATCCAATATCAATGCCACCTTAAGCTTACAAACGTGATGTTGAAAAATTGATTCACTTTACAAAATACCATTGAGAACAATATTTTAGAAGTAAATTCTCCTAATGACTCTATTCTACCTCCTCATCCTCTTTCTACCCATATCTGTCCCCCTTCTCCTGCGCCATCAAAAATGGTGGCGAAACACGCTCGAGCGAGTGTGTTTCATCAGCGTTCCCATCAATGCGATATTAAATCTGACCTTGAGTTTCTCCTCGACTCAAAATAATACCTGGAGCCAAATTCTTTGCATCTTCCTCTCCAGACCAATCGATATAATGGTATTTTTCATCGATCATCTAAAATCTCACACGATAGTTTCGTTGCCAATCCCGAAGAAAAAGTTCACGGGACAGACGATTATTGTCACGGGGAGCAATAGCGGATTGGGGTTAGAGGCGGTGAGGGAGTTTGTACGTATTGATTATATATCTGATCAAACCAGGAAAATACAGACTCGTATTAACGGGACAAAAGGTCCGACTCGACGCCCAGAAAGTCATCCTCGCGGTTCGCAACTTGGAAAAAGGCCAAGCAGCCCTTCAGTCTATAATCACCAGCACCTCGTGTCCTGACGATATCCTTGAAGTATGGCATCTAGATCTCTGTTCTCATACTTCTGTCAAGGAATTTGCTCGCCAAGCGAATACACTCCCGCGTCTCGATGTTCTCGTCTTGAATGCGGGGATCTACGTATTTGATTTCGAGATGATGGAGGGTAATGAATCGACCATTTGCGTAAATGTGATTCATACGTTTCTGCTCGCAATACTCTTATTGCCGAAAATAAGGGAGACGAGCGTACAGTATGGAACGAGAGGGGTGTTGAGTTTTACAGGCAGTTTCGTACATCACCTGACGAAGTTTCCGGAGAGGAGGGCAGGGAATGTTTTTGAGGAACTGAGGGATGAGGAAAGGAGTGACATGAGGGATAGATATAATGTAAGTAAACTGATTGGACTCCTCTTTGTGCGTGAACTAGCTTTAGCTCTTGGTGAATTGGAGAAAAGAGGTCAGAAAGGTCGTGTTGTGGCGAATGTTGTCAATCCTGGACTGGTTGATACAGCGATTACGCGACATGCGACGGGGGCTACTAAACATTTGATGCAAGGATTAATGGCGTTGATGGCGAGGACGACGGAGGAGGGCGCGAGGACATTAGTTATTGGTGCGGAGGGGGGAGAGGAAACTCATGGAGAGTATTTGGATGATGGAAAGGTGGGGAAGTAAGTATTCCCTTTCTTGTGCGTGGATCTTTGGGTGAAATTGCGACTAAATAATGAAATAGAGTATCATCATGGACAACTTCGCTCGATGGAATAGCAACCCAAAAAGATATTTGGATGGAGCTGTCACAGGAGTTGGAGAAGATACAACCGGGTATTATGGGGAATTTATAATTTCAGAAGAAAGTTTCAAACCCAGTAATAGAATCAAATTAAGCATAATGATGTCCTCCATTCCTTCATTCCATCTTGAGTACAAATTTTGATCAAGCGGAGCATTCCCCTAGCAGATGTAAGCTCGCCAGGCAAGTTTACATACATCTCTTTCTATATTCAAAAGCTTAATTTCTTAAATTTCATTTTTCAGATATGCAACAAAACCTCAAATAGGCTACGTGATTGGTTCATAGAAACCAGATGAAGGAGTGAGGATTCAAGAAATATCTCAACAGGATAGATCAGATTGCTAATCCATGCGCAGCTCACCATCATAACTCATTGCCATATACTTCTCTCAAATCATCTCATTCCTCTCACTCTCATCCGGATATATCAAACAATCACCAATTGCATCCTAAACATTCAGTAAATTGGAGAAATACTTCCATATTAGTCTCATCATATCAGATGAGAATTGACCAATCATTGAAGCAGCAAGTTTATACCTCTAGTCATAATATCTAACCCACATCTTCCGTTTTATGAGAAATGCTACTAGTCTCCCACTCTTGCCATCGTTCATCTATTCGCCATTAAACTCCTTTAGCTCCCAATGATTACCATAGACCAAAATGCATCTATATCCTTTCCCATGCAAATAATGAAAGACAAAACTATTTAGTGATAACATAATACCGAGGGCTGAACGATAAAATCATAAATCTCGTCGCTATCGTCTGAACTATCATCTTCCAAGCTCTACATCCTCACCACTTCCACTACCACTCTCTTCGTCACTTTCCTCCTCTTCACTCCAATTCTCACTCTCTAAATCTCTACCTCTGATTCCCCAACTGAAAGCAAATCCTACCAAGGCGATGCCACCAAAAATGCCCCAAGTGAGGAACCCTCCATTATGGATATTTGTTCCCAGTGTGAATAATCCTCCACTTAGGAAAGGACCCGCTGCTCTTCCTGCCGCGCTCAAAGTCTGTGCCAAACCATTCAATGTACCCAGTACACCGTGATTGGGCGCAGAGTTGGTAATGAGCAGAAGAGCACTTGTTAACCCTCCCACCGCCGCCACAGTCTTTATTAACAAGACGAATCCAAGTTCAATCCATAGCCATAATTTACCATTTCCGATCCCGAAAGGTGCAGGGGAATCTTTATACCCCACCCAAGGCATGAGCATCATGGAGACGAAGAAAAGTAATAGTCCAGCTCGATAAGTCGCTTTGTTTCCCATCTTCTCTTTGAGTTTGCCGAAAATACCAACTTGAAAAACAATAGTAACTATTCCAGCAAAGGAAAGAGAAAGACCGATTTCGGAAGGGGAAAGCTCTCTTCCAGTGCGCCCAGGCGCCGATGCGAAGATAGGGTATAGGGAATTAAAGGAAATGTTAGAGAGTTGAAAGATAAGATATGTACCGAGAAGTAAAATCGTGTCGCGATTGAGAACTTCCTTGTAAGTTAGGTGGGCATCGTTGGATGAGTTGAAGAAGTCAGCCATCGAGAGGTTTGAAGAGGTTTCAGAATCGTCGTCATCCGAGGCGTCAGAATCATGAAGAAGTGGGCGCTCAGAGGGACTTCGTGTATATGTTGGATGTCGAGCGCCTCCTGTGAATTGCCACATCCACGTGAAAATACTCTTGATCCGATGATTCAGAGGTGGAAGTTCCCTCGCCTCCTCTAAACTTTCCTCTAAGAAGATACCAGTCAATACCAAGTCGAGTAATAATATTGATGCCGCAAACAAATTCGGCAGCAAGTATGGATAAGGATTGGGGTGCCCCTTATGGAATGGATTCTCTTCTAAAATCAACAATCCACCCAAAGCTGGACCTGTTATTCCTCCTATTCCATATATAACCGGCAGATATACAAATGCTTGGCTCTGATTACTTCGATCTGTAATCTCGCCCAAACATGTACTTATCACACCTTGATTCCCATTGACCATGCCCATAAGCGCCTGTATTATTATGGCCTGCCATAGAGTTTTGCAGAATCCAAAAGCAAAAAAGCATGCTGATGTCAAAAGAGTCCCAAGCATAACCACTGGCTTTCTCCCTATTCTATCAGACAACCACCCCCAGAAGAAATTCGTTGTAAATTGTGCAAGTGCAAAGCTCGACGCTATAGTTCCTACATATAATCCTATTTGACTGGGATCAACTTCGGGAAATTTGGAGGTCATTTCGGGTAGGTATGGAGATATTGAGTTCAACGCGGTTTGTTCGGCGAGGGCAATGATTGCCAATATGGCAAGTTGCTTCTTGGGCAGAGGGGATTGATGGTGTTCATCTTCGTGATCTACCTCATTGGAATTCGGATTTACAGATCCATCTCGACCAGATGAAGATGCGGATGTGATCGGAGGACTGCCGCGAGATTTAGGTGGTGGGGTAGGGAAGGTATGATAATGAGGAGTAGAGGACTTTCGACGTTCCATCCCGCTGGGAAATCGTACTCGTTTCATCGCGAAAGATGCCTCAGATGGCTATTGCGTTGGTGAAGTCAATGATCGCGCAAAACCCGGGTTGTTTCTTATAAGTATTGTTAGACGGGGTAGTTTTGTGGAAGCTCATATAGTAACAACAGGTTGTAGACCAATTTCTAGATAGATATAGGAAACTCGGGATGGAGCTTACCCTTATCGAGAGCGAGAGTGAGAGCAAGAGGATTGAGGATTGAGAATTGAGAATTGAGAATTGAGAACTGATAACTAATAATGGAATCTGTAGAATCTTTAGATATCTATCATCGAGTCATTGATTCATTGATTTGTGATGATAAGTCTATTGTCTTCGAATTAAAGAGTGTATGTATATGATCTCATTCTCCGATTATTATTCTACCATAGAAGAGTATAAGCAGAAGAGAAGGTATCGACGTAAAGAAAGTAAAATTTCACTAGAATGCCGAAGGAAGCTTTAACCGCAACTACATCATCATCGACTTTCAAGGTTCCCTCCAAGTTCTGGCCTGAACTAGCTTCCACCAATCAGTCCTCGGAATTTATCCCAGCCACGCCATCACTAGCCACACGATTTCCCACAGCCACTCTGTCGCCTTTCAATTGAATTTAATAAAAGTAGTTAAATAAACCAATCGCGAAGAGATTAATTTAATATATTGAGATAAAACATTTCCTAATAGAGTTTTTAAGAAATATAAAACAAATGCACTCGTATTAATAGGTATGCTATATATATTTAGTCTGAAATACATAAGGTTTTTCTTATATATATTTTTTAATTAATATATGTATGATAATCGTTACTATTTTAATGTGATATTTCACAACGATAGCAACGTCTATAATGCTGTACATGTGTTGCCAATGTTAGCTTTGCTGAACAGCAAGAACAATACAGCCTTATTATACGAATAATGGATTAGATAGTTTACAATTAAGGTCAGCTTTTATCCTAAAATGATATTGTCACAATTAGTCTCAGAGATCCGTGCACCCAGTCTACCAGTCTTGGCCATTCTGAAGTTTTCTCGTCTTGTAAAAGTTTGAGCCTTTGCTAGAGATGACCTAACTGTCGTTGTAGCGAGGGGATACGAGTGGATGCACGAGTTGATACAAAGGCTATGTGATAGGCCAATGCTTGTTAACTAAGGTATGGGAATGAAGCCAATGTAGTACTATCATTTACCATGTCATTACTCCTTAAGCTTGACTGGATCTAGTTAACGAGTATTCGAGACTATAACAATGCCCTCGACTAGGCCATTAGTCATCTGTGATGGCTTTCGTACAAGACAGTATTGTATCAGCTGATTTTAAGATCCTTCATTCTACACTAGTATGTGAAAATAATGGCATTCCGTTCGTCCATATGTTTCAATAATAGTATGTACTACTAGGACTATATTGAATCATATCTAATTTTGCCAAGTCTCAATGGCGTTGCTTCGAAATGCAATAAGATAAACTTGATATAGCTTCAATATTGCTATAGCTATAGCTAATCCCATCACTATTGGTCATCATGTGAATACGTATACTCCAACACTTATAGATTGAAGAAAGATTGTTGCGTTAGATCTCAAACATTGAAGTCTAAGCTCTAAAAGAATGGTTCCTGACAATTGCAAGAGGACAAGATATTTGCGTCTCAATTTGTTGCTATCAAAAATATTCAATTCGCTACAAAATTCACTTTATCATTTGGTACACCTTGCAATTTTGAATATCTTTATTATACATGCAAGGGCTGGTACATAGATTATGCTTCCGCGATGCGACAACCGCGGGAAAACAAACCACCACTCCCCTCCACTGGTGCTCTACCCCTAGACTATCACTCAATTTCATGCCAAACCCAACCCAGTATGGTGAAGCTATCTATACCTATACATGCATGTACAGGTACATAGATTGTGCTTCCGCGATGCGACAACCGCGCAGACTTTTGGCAGGAAAACAAATCACCCCCCCACCAACCCCTAGACCATCACCGAATTCGTGCAATACAAGATACAATAGATTGAAGATTTGGTAGAATAAAGAGTGAACGAAAGAACTTGAATGCCGCGATGCGCCGAGCAGAGGATCTTTCTTGTAGGATATTTAAAAGAAAGACTGAAGGTACAACTGAAAATGGAATGACAGGACGAACCAAGTTCGAGCCGGGATTCCAGTCGATAAAGAATTGTGGTTGAGACGGAAGGTAAGGCTAGGATCTTGCGAGAAATCAGACAGTAGCTTGGCTCGAAATTGGTATCAATAACGAATGATAACAATGAAACGATGTGCTGTGATGGGTTCGCTTAGGAGGAGTACAATTCGATAACCATCTTCGTATCCTTGGTTGAGTACGTGTTTTTATCGTCATTCCACTCTCTGTAGGCGGTGTCGCATGGGAATCTGTGGCAGCCACTTCTTGCGCCTGCCTCTGAGAGGGGATACATGAAGTGTACACCGTCTTGGTCTGTATGGGTGGTGACTGCACTGACATCGTAGAACGTGATGTCATGGTGGGCGCCACTTTGGAAGGAGATCTCAGCCAAGCTACGCATCTTCTCTGGATCGCCAGGGATGAATGCCACGAGATTTCCGGAAAATTGATGGGGAACATCGACCCAAGCGACTTGTCCACCTTTGAGGACGAGTTCATGTCCGATCATCTTGTACTTCTTCATCGATTCTGGATACTCTGATCTGAAATGAACAATTCTTGTTTTTTCATCCATGTTCTTGATAATCAAGGTGTTCTGTTGACCGTTGTCATCCCTGATGATGGTCAAGTCCGAAGTATCCTCCATTGGGTTGGACAACTCCAAAGTCTCCATCATTGGGACAGATTGAGCAATTGCTGTGCCGATGGCAAATGCTCCAACAGTGAGTTCCTTCATTGAGAACCTCATCTTTTTATTGATATAAGAAGGTTCCAAGGTAAAGGTGATGTGAAATGAAGTGTATAAAAATGGGGGGGGGGCTGCTTTCTATACACATTCTCTTAGTTAGTATGCTGAATCTTGACCGTCAAAAAGGCGTGAGTCATCATCTTGAGATCAAACAATCATCTAGAATACCCGCGGACTGTTTTTAGTATGGAGAGCTATGTCAAGCTATCAAGCTTTGAAAGCACAATCATTATTCATGTAATATGAGTTATTTTATCATGACTAATACCAAGCTTATACCATATATAACCTGGTTATACCCGCCACAGAGTCAAATGACATGGCATAATGCAAGGGATCTATTTCTTCCAGCATACAGTTACAAGATGATGTAGATCATGCTTTTAACACATAGTTTAGTAACTTTAGTTAGAATCTGGCGTCGACCCAATTGGGAAAGGTCCAACCAACAGATGACTTTGAGAACTAAACCATCATCCATCGTTTCATATCTGTCATCTTCAAATGCTGATAATGTCTTGGTCCTCTTAGACAGCTTTTGATGGAAGCTTGTGGTTGCACCGGAAAATACTCTGTCTTGGTCAAGATAGCCTTGGAATAACGATCATCGTCATATTCTAATGTTATAGGGTTGGTATGACTGCTGTAGGTAGAACCTTCCGGATCTTCACACATCCGACTTTTCTTCACGTCTTCTAAAATAATCGCCACTTCGAACTTGCAACTCTATAACGAGAGATATATGATACCTACATCATAATGCTAAGATTTGATGACTTCATGGAGGCTGTGTTCATTTCATTCACTTTACTGCAATTTCAAGCCCAAAGCCTTGATACGTGGTATCTTTTTGTCACTATGTGCGTTGTAGAAACCTTATCTAATGACTTCAGTTTTTCAAAACCACCTCTAAAGATCAGATCATAATATTGGATTAAGTAGTAGAATTGAGGTTAGTTGACAAGCAGGCGCCAAGTTTTAGACTACATCCGAACATATTCCCAATCAAAAATCCTTAATCCAACCGCGAGAGCCATCCCAAACCTTTGGGAATTATCAACGCTCGCTATGAAAATAGCCCCAATGAATTGCCCACAAACTTGAATAATCCCAGAATTTTGTCGCAATAACCCAAGATGTATACTGCAAGAGACTTTTCGGATCGGCACTATCTTGAAAATGTGCTGAAACCGAAGACTGGAAGAATCCGAGAATGAAGGCCCAGGCAAGACTAGACGGAACGTCCCGAACGCCGGCCCATTGACGCTTTGACAAGTTGATCTTTAAGAAATCATTAAAAGCCCAGTTGACTTATAGACTTAGTAGAAGAGTTACCTTTAATTCTTGGTACCGACCTTTACAATGAAATCAGTCTCATCAGTAGATCTGGTGTGAGGATCATGAGGATTGACGTAACAATTGCTACATGGAAACCAGTCGCATCCAGGTCGGAAATACGCGCTGAGGGGAGCATTGACGGGGTGCATGTGATGAATACCAGAGTTATCAGTATGATTATCAATCGCACTGATATCGTAGTAGGTGAATTGGTCAGGTTGGAAGCAGATCTCAGCAACGACACGGTGGACAGGGACGGTGGAATCTGGCTTTTTGGCCATAATATTGCCTTGCCATGATTCAGGAAACTGGTGTGTGTAAACTGCCCCGCCTGGAAGATCGATATCATCTATTTCCAAAGAGTTTGGGTTGCATCGGAAAGACAAGATTCTATCCTCATTGTCATTGGAAATAAAGGTCATTGTGTTATGACCATGAACCACAGTTGCAGCTATAGCGGTGCAGAGATATTTAACCAAACGTTTTGACTTCATTTTTCAGGCTTGGTAGATGTTCTCAGCTCTAAATTAAAGACAATTGTTAGATTCAAGATGGTAATTATAGGGAGAGGGAGGTTTGATTTACATTTTTTTCGATCGAACTGTTATTCGGTATTGAACACCAGGTGTTCTCAAAATTGTAAAAGTACAAGAGAAAGATAGGAACTTCCAAACTATATACACTTCGAAGACTGATTTCGGGTCTCCTCGCATAAGAAAACCGTAAGTGCATTCGATATCCACATCGTCTAAGTGAAGAGGCCATGTACTGAGTTTCTGTGGCGTCTATGTCGATCTTGTGTACTTGAGCTGCCCACCTGTAAGTTAGAGAAGTCAAGTTCCTTGCGACCGAATCTTTCCCAAGAGAAAGCCTGGATAACTTATCAAGCCAAGGCCTCCTCAAGATTGCTAAAATGAAAAACCTCAAAATACGTGCCAAGTCATTGAGTTATGAGCTTTACGCCGGGTATTCCAGGAAGATATCAGCTATAGCATTTGTCAGCAACCAAGTTACCGACTCGAACCAGATCAGAAGAAAGAATTAAAGTATGCTCTAACCAAATTTAGGGCTAGTTTTGGAATTAGTCTAAGAAAGCCATGTGTTATTACAATACTAATACCACCCCGTATTTCGCATATCAACTACAAACTAGCTACCTAGAAAATGCCATCAAGAGAATTATTGAAATTTATATAAAATTTTGTTTTTCATCAAGAGTAGATGTTGAAAATTTTGACCATAATTACATAAGTTTTGAGTTTTTTGTTCAAAAATAAGATAGCAGCTGAGAATTTGAGAAGCGTCCTTTCACTTAGCTTAATTCTAGCGTACCTAGCCACTGATTCGCTTATGCTTTCCGTATAAATGTCCAATATTGATCCCCTATCACTGAATGCGTATATGAGTCGACGATGGTATTGGCATAAGAGATCTCGATCTTGAGGATCTTCTAAGTATAGATGCTGTCACCGGCCTAACCTCGACATGACCAAAGAAGCCTGCTCTATGATCCATCCATTGTTAAACCAAGAAATTCAACCCCAAATAAACTTTCAATAATGATGTTTGGGCAATCATATCGCAAGACCTTGATGGCTTATGACTAGGACGCCATGGCCAGTTCATCCCCCTACATAAAGAAACATGTACCCCAATCTATCCCCCAGGTATATGCCAAAGCTATTCCATTTTTTGAGCGTGAATATTGGCCCTTCGATATTCAATTCTTTCCTGTCAAATCGAACTGTCAATCTTAGTGCAGCAGTCAGGTTCATGGGCACAACTGAACGCGAGCGCCAACGTTAACGATAGCTACACTTTTTAAGCCGTAGAACTGCGATATTCTGTGCCACATGACCACACTGTCGAGATCGGTAGAAAGTCTAGATAAGATCAAAGTTCAAGCTAGATTATGCAATGACTTTCTCACTGACTATGTCATTCACTGGTCAGTTTTCAATCGGCTAGAATATTTATTACCCTTTTAAGCTTGAGACTGAATGCCACTAATTCAGAAGCGGAAATATGGGGCTCTAGGCTTTATTAACACCATCAGAAATTTGCCAGAGCTCGTCAATTCAAGGAGACTTGTGGCGAACACCATAATAAGGTCTACTAGCTTAGTAAGCACCATTTCCACTCCCAGCGAAGATTATTCACTCACCCCATTTTATAGATTAATAACAGAAGTGTCATCAGCAATGGCAAGTGCCTCTTTTTTTTAGCCCACCAATAAAAGTGCTACATGCATATGACAAGCTTCTGGTCGAATGACTCGGAGAGAGTAGGGAAAATGGTATTTAGCGATCAATTATACTCGTTTAATTTTATGTGGGTCGAGTCAGGCTTAAGGGTGGTTTAGGGGGGCAAGTGGCGAGAAATGACCAATTGAAGATTTCGAAATTCTATTATTTCATTCCACGAACCTTCTTTTGGGATGTGGCAAATTATTGAACGATTATCTGAATCGTATAACTCTGGGTATTATGGTTGATGGAGAGGCCACGGTATCGTGGATGAATTTTATTGATTGCCCCATAATTGATCTAATTTTCGATTTCATAACTAAAGTCAAGTTAGCCTTGATCTATTTCCAAATGAGAGCTGAGAGACTTCATATCAATGGTAGCCTCCGAAAGGCTCGCATCATCCTATCACAGCCCGTTAAACTCCGAGAATTAAGTGGACGGCAACGCGAGGCTGTGATGTGCACACCTCATAAAGTTCAATACACTGGCCAGGAAGTTACGATCTTCCCTCGGAATAATCTATAATGGTTTTCCTGGGTCTGCCAAGACTTCAAAGTTTAATACATGTAACGAAAATTTTACCCCTCGCAAAGTCCCAAAATTGAAAACTCGCTCATATGAAAGAAGTTTTTTGAGACTCAGCTTACTTGCTTAGCTTGAGGTATCTACAGCACCTAGTTATACACAAGCAGCTTTCAAAGAACAGATCATACTCTCCACGAAAATCTCCTGCGGAGAATTTGGTGGTTCTCGGACTTTTACACCGACTTCACAATTTGATTTATTTTCTCGGTTAATAGTAAGTATATTTATGCGAAACTAACCCCGAAATATGAATTAGGTATCAACGACAATTCCAAAGACTATTCCTCGTTCATATCTTCATCATTGCATTTGTTTGACTTAGAGTTTTCCTTCATCATCTGGGGACACCCAGAATAGTCTCTTCAACCTCCTCTCTTTCTCATCTCTCATGTACTCATCAAAATGCATTGCTACTGGATCAACAGTTGTGCCTTGATATAGTTCTGGAGCTAGGAAGGTACATTTGTCGGCCTCTAGCGCAAGATATCTGCAGACATGCGTGTGTAGCAGAATTGCAACACGCTGATTTCCCCTCTCAGTGAGACGCCACTCTTTTCCAGTACTTTCTTCTGATCACAGTTAGAGATTAATTTATGAGTTGTGGAATCAATCTAACCGTCAAGAAAAAAATCTTGATCTTCTGGCCGTCCTTCGAAGTCAATATCGGTGTTTAGCCAACCCGAAGTATCAAGCCAGAATACAGATTTGTCCCCTTCAAATTGAAGCCGATCAACTACAGAATGTGTTGCTTGCTCAAGCTGTCCGCGAAATGGTCTCATCACGAATATTGGGATATCCACTGCACGATATTGTGGGTAGTCATATTGCGCGGCTTCAGCCACGGTGGAGCGGTATTTAGGATAGGCCAAAGTCCTGATTGCTTTTATCAAAGAAACGTAGGTATCCTCAAAAAGCACACTCAATTCCCATGTAGTCAAGTTATATTCTTCGTTGTAAATTCGAAATGACTCCCAGTCAGCATTGCCGATGTTAAGAATCTAAAAGGTTTAGTGCCAAATCATTGCAGAAGAAAAAAATGCTTACCATTACTTCTGGAATATAAGATTGGAAGAGCCACGGATGCGCATATTGCTCAGAGCCAAGTGGTCCACTATTAAAGTTAGAAATTATGTATGCAAAGGTATTCGTATTCATGAGGATACCTTTGAAAAAAGACATCTGCCAATCCTGCTGGACTGCCTCTGCCACCGATACAATCTTGTACCAGGCACATGCCATCCATTCCGATGGTTACGTGATCGCTGCCAAACATCTCACCAGTCAAGTATTCCCACCCCATCACACCCCCCAATATTCCATTCGCAACATTGGCAGCAATTCGATGCTTTCGTCTATCCCGACCGGTCATAGAACCAGGTAGATCGGTAATAATCTCCAACATCTTGCGCTGCGGAACAACTTTTTGTGATGAATTATTCCTAGGTCCATTGAAGTACTCATTCGTAATTTCCTTTGAGGAAATTTGTGTGCTTCTAGTGGACATCGGACTTGGAACTGGAATTAGTTGTCCAACACTATCTATCCAGATTCCTAGAAATTGAAATGTCTCGACAGTATCCCTGCCGACCATTGGTGCTATAATCCGGATAATGTGTTGAGATTGAGGATCAAGATCTTTTGTTCGTAGGGCTACGAGTGATGTTGCATTTGGAAGTATGATATACTCTTCATCATCGACTTGGGCAAGAAGAGAAATAGGCTCTGCGCTGATGTTTTCCAGTGATGGTGGAAACGCCAATTTTGTCGTGTTATTCTGGAGAATCGTGTGTTTCACATTTGATTGTTGGTCAGAGTTATGAAGTGATATTAGGATTGTGCTACTTCCGTTGAAGGCTATATCGAGATAAATGCCTATGCGATCCCCGTCAGTGAGCCACCGGTTAGATAGCGCTGGAACAGACCTGGAAATGACCCATCTCTTCTCAAACCATCAAGTGTTGAACACCAGCGCCCCACAAACTTAGTTATATTAGCACAGTTTTATGTATGCAATGGTTAGAAACTTACACGTATGTAAGGATGGTTTGCGTCAATAAACTGTAGGTCATCTGGGACTGGCTGGGTTGTAGAAATTTTGGTGTTGTAATGATAGAAATGTATTCGTTGCTGTTGTTGACTCAACCAAAACCAAAAGCAGATCATTATCAACACTGTGAGCCATATAGCTTTGTGCAGACTCTCCAAGCTGGTTTTGTAAAAATTTTGAGATGTCTCCGGCAGCATCTCTTCGTCATAGGCTGGTGGTGAGCTTCTGAAATCCACACCATTCCGCCAGTCCTCCATCGAAATATCTGACCATGGCGAAGTATTGTTCGTTTGTGGTTGAAGAGGTGTTTCGCTTGTCACTGTGGGCATTGTGGTGGGAGTTGAGAAAGGAGATAGGTAAACCATTATGGGCAAAAGCTGGTCAAAATTGAGTAGACGAGCAAAGGGGCAAAATGAAGCAAAGCAAACACCAAAGATATTTGTTGTGATCAAAATGCAAAGGCTGTGTCTATGATCAAGTAAATTGATATGACAGATTCTGATATATAGCGAGAAATGATATGTTGGGAAGGCGCGAGACCTGCTTATTTCGTGGCTTCCTTTCTCAAATTTGCTGCTTACATATGCGACGATGAATGATGTGTCTCCAAGTCTTGAATTACACTAAGATGTCATGATGCTTTGAGAATATTCTCTTTGCCGTCTTTGCTTCTCGTTTCTCCGTCTTTCTTAAGTACAGGAATTGCCAGCCTTGACTAGAAAGAGATATCTATCTCTCGATTATCATTCTGCTGCGCCTTGGTATCAATACGATGGCA
Organism: Monilinia laxa; assembly: GCA_009299455.1. Taxonomy (NCBI): domain Eukaryota; kingdom Fungi; phylum Ascomycota; class Leotiomycetes; order Helotiales; family Sclerotiniaceae; genus Monilinia; species Monilinia laxa. The sequence continues at coordinate 455,047 of VIGI01000010.1, forward strand.
ACCAAACAAATGGCGAAAAGACTAATTTTACCACTCGCGATCCTTTTCTGGGTCGCCATTCTTATATCCAACTTTTCCCCTTTCCGATATGGAAGACAAATCTATAATCAAGCGAAAGATAATACACTTCTTCGAGTTCCAATAGCTCATCCATCTAAGAAAGACTCGAAGATTACTGGTCAATCATTGTTAAACTTGGGCAGCGGTCATTTTGACACGCTCCACACTTCAAGAAACACTATTCCGCCTGCTTTATTGCAACTTACAACACATTGCTCTGCCCCGGTCAACAAATTTACGAATCATCTTAGACTTCCCAACCTACTCTATAACATTTCTATGATGCCTAGAAATGGGCCTCCCGAGAAAAGAACATTCTGGAACCCAACAATCATATCACTACCATACTGGGCAAAAAATCAGTATCTGATCGTGAGTATGGTTTACTTGAAAGAACGTGGCTACCGCGCAAATGTTTTATGCGAAGCAAACATTTGCCATCCAAGAACAGGAAATCTTGGAAGTCTTCATGAGAGAATCTGTACGAGCGAAGATCTCGAGATTCTCGGCAGTAATGGAGGACTGAGATGTGAAAGTTCCCCGGTAGAAATGAATGTGCCACCAACTCCGGCAGAGAGTTGCCAGGGAGACCAAGAAAAACTCGCAGATGTTTCCGGCTTCCATGATCCTAGGATCTTTTATTCTGGAAGAGGAGAGCCTGTCCTGATGTTATCTTCTCAGTATGCTTCATCTTTCATTGCTCCAAATGCCAGTAACTAAATTACAGCTAGGTCGCGATATTCTTGCGTTGGATTATGGTCTATCGATCTTCGTTCCATATACCCTAGCCTGGAAGAGATCTTTTCTAATTCCCCAAAGAGCTTTGGGGGCCCACTAAAGTCTTATTCAATCTTGACAGAACTTACAAGAAATCCCCGGGAGACGCGGCGCCCATACGAAAAAAACTGGTTTATATTTTCACCAACGACATCATCGTCATATGTACACTATGAACTGACTTCCTCAAAACGGACGTTTGCAAAACTTATTGGGGGTGGCTTCACGACAACTAATTTAACAGATACAGACGAGATTCCATGCCTAATAGATGCTACTTTAGAGGAGATAGCCTCGAACAAATACATGGCAAATGCTGTATGGCACCAGACTACACCTGCCCTGAAATTGATTCTTTGTACTAGATTCAACGCTACTTGTATCTCCAAAACACCAGATACCGTCTTTATTGCGGCGATTCACCGCAAACATAAAAACATTCTAGGCCTGCCAATACGCTACGAACGATACATTGTCATGTGGGCAGCAACATCTCCGTTTAACATGTTGGCCATAAGTCAACACCCAATTCTCTTCGCGAACGAAACAACCACTGGTTGGACGGCCAAGGAAAGCTGGGATGATGTCCCGGAAGCTTTATCAGAAGGGCGTGACTTCTGGGCTAAGCTCACTTACACTACTACTATCGCATATGCCTGGAACAAGGAGGATGGTGATCTTAGGGATAAGGGTGCAGGGTACTTGGACGACGAAATTATTCTTAGTGTTGGTGTTGATGATCATGATCAGGTTTATGGGAAAGTTCTTGTTTCTGAACTGTTGCAATGTCTGAGGATTTGTCCTGGATTTATGTGATATAGGCTGCAACGAAAGCAGGAGACAAAAAAGCTATGAAGTATAGAGATTCAAGGGGAAAAGATATGGGGAAGTTGAAGAAGTTTGATAGAGAAGGAGGATGGGATTTATAACAGGTTGAGATAAGCAAGAATAATGCGAATTCATGTATAGTTGACTATTTGAAGCAGATGTTAATAGGGTTCTCATTGAAGTGAATATAATTGGGCCATAGTGTGTCTTGATAATGAATCATTGACACTAACAAATATTGAAATATGCGACATGTCTACATTCGACTTTTAAGTTTGCGCTCTAAATCTTCACCTATGAACTTCTTTATAGGCAGACTCATAGCTTGAGTCATTTACTGTCTAAGAATAAATATATTCACAAATCAAAAACGTATACTGGAAGTTAGGTATCTCATTCATATAACTTTATCTTGGCTTTGGTTGTAGCCATACTCTAGCTTTGCTGAAGCTTACGATGATATAAAATAGTACAATTGAGTTTCTGTATGTAAGGAGCAGCCTGAGATATGATGACTCGACTGAAAACCTTCAGTACAAAATTCCGAGTGCGAGATAATGGAGGTTATAATTTGAGGATGTAAGTGTTGCATTTGAATGTCGAGAATGGAGGCTGGCTTCTAAGATCTCTTCCTTCATCTCTGACTCTCAGAGATTCGGGGACTGGGATATTTTGATACAAGTGATAATCAACCAGGAATGGGAGGACTTGCACTTGGCAGAATTCTTGTCATAAAAGTGGTAGAAAAATTGTACGATGAGCCATAATTCTCTACCCTAAAACAGTCATAAATTTATGACTTATGACTTGGCATCAAAAGTATCCGTGAATCTCGTTCAGATGTGAATGATCGGTTCGTCATTCTTTAACTCAAAAGAGCTCAAGATTTCCAATTTGCTAATTCCTAACACAGACATTCCAATAAGAGACAACTATCCACAGCCAAAAACTTTCACTATGCCTTCACAAAGACTCAACAAGAAAGTTTCTTCTCCCAATACTTCACTAATATCTGGGTCAAAAGTTCCTCCCGTGAAAGTTACAAAAAAGACCTCGAGCTCGTATCCAAAGAGAACTCGCTTTTCCAAGCGAAAACAAGAACAAAAGTCTTCATCAAACCCTCAAAAGATTAATCCAAATCTTCCTCCATCTCAGATTCCTAATCCACATGTCTCTGGCATATATTCTCAACATACTCAGCAATTTTCGGCACTGGATCGTAGACCACATGTCAATCTCGAGTCTGAACCTCCAATCACACCAAAGCACCAGGAACGGGAAACCTCAAAAAGCCATCGTAAACGCGTCCACTTTCAAAGTTGCAAGGATAAATCTGCTTCTGCTGATGGCTTCCCCATAGATGCCGAGAAAGGCGTCGAGACTTTACACGAAGACCTTTCGCAGCCCGTTGTAGAAACAATCCAAAAAGAAGCAAACTTTGTGCACCCTTGCCCCGAGCTCACTGCACTCTTGGACGTTCTTCGAGATCAAGAGGAAAGGCTCACATTTCATGGCGCGCGACTTGAACTTGCAAACGACTGGATCCCCGAGGAATACCGCCGCATAACTCATTTGCTTCAACATGGGACTATTGCAACTTATTTCGGCTGCTGCAAGCACAATCCTCCTTCTCCTATCTGGACCAAGATCGCCGATGAGAATACACCTGATGAAGATTATAGGTTGAGCTGTAGGCTTTGTGATCATAGCTTCATGTCACCAGACGGTAGGATATGCACTCAGTGCACTACTGAGCCGGTCTTAGAGAAGATTGGCGAAAAAAGAGAATTCGGAATAACCTTGAAGAATTACTTGGAGCGTTATGGATTGTCGAAAGACTGGATGTATTGCTATTTCTGGCAAAAGGAAAGCGATGGTACCTTGGTAGAGATGTATATGAAGCTTCCAAATGAAAGGAAAATTAGTATGTATAACTGAATTGTGGGAATGAACGAATATGCGCTGATTGAACTGATAGTACTGGAGAGGCTTTTGAGGTTATCACAGAGAAGTGGAAGTGAGGGATTGGAAAGCATTCAGTAGAGAGGATGGATATGTCAGTACCTGTTCCATGGCTTCTAGAAATATCATTATTATAACGACTCCTCTATTTTGTGACGTATGTCACTTTTTATCACTAATTATTGTATTGAAAAGAGTTAGAAACGCCTTGAGAGGAGCAGACTTTCGATGTGCGACGCCCTCAGGTAGTTAAGACACAATGATACGGTGAATTGGTGACCAAGCCTTGTAGCCACTCAGGATGAGCATACGTTGAATTATGTTCGGTTTGTATTTATTCTGAGTCTCAGCTCATAGGGACAGGTGTCAACGTGGATAAATTGTAAAATTTCAATTTGATTTCACACTCCCAATAACCTTGGAATATCAAAGACGGATAAAGGAAGCGAACCAGCATTTCTTCCGTAAACCTCACATAACTTGACATCCTCATCTTCCCCATCAAAACATCTCCCAAGATATCCCGGATATCCTGAATATCCACCAAGAAAGAATAAACTTGAAGGAAAGTCAACAAAAAGGCAAAGGAATTTAGAGAAAAGAAACCAACAACCGAATCTGGATACTCTCATTATCTTTTCATCTCATCCTATCACCATATTACCTCTTGTAATGCTTTATTAAGGGGGCACTAAGACAAAAATGGAACTATTGAATAAACTTAGAGTGGCTTTTTTCGGTGTAATACTTTAGCAACCCTGATGGCCGGGGATACAGGTCTTTTAGCTGGAAGCGCTTTGGGTGTTGACGAACTTCCCTCTCCGGACTGTAGAGATACTTCTTGATTAAGAGGGGTGACGGATCTATCTGTCGAAGTATTTGATACGCTTGAATAAGCCCTGCGTGTTCTTGCAAGAAGAAAAAGATTGATTGATTGAGGCTTTTGTGAAACTGGTGGCAAAGTTGCAGATGGCTTTACCGGGAATGTTTCAGATGGTGTTGGATAGGAGCTGGGAACTGCAGGTTTTGGATGAAGAGATCTTTGGAGTTGCGGTAACCTCTGTGAAGCTCTTATCTGCGGTGAAAGTTTACGCTTTCCTAATCTTGAGCATGTTGAGGATCTCGGATCTCTGGGTGCAGCTCTAGTAGGATTTGTAGCTGGCATAGAAGGCACGGTACCTACTACTGTCTTAGCAAAGCCGGAAATCGAACTCTGGAATCTATTTTCGTGGACTGGAAGATCATTGTCTTCTTTATTGACTCTTGTTTTGTGTGAGCTAGATGTCACAGGCTTGTTTTCGGCATCAAGCGTCTCTACATGAGCTGAGTTGTATTGTCGAGATGGTGTTTCTAGAACAGACATGTAAGAAGACTTATCCATGTTGGACGAAAACATTCCATATATATTACCATAGGATGCCCTTGCGGAGCTTGAGACTCTATTTCCCTCAAAAGTACCTTGACCAAGGCCATGTCTTATTCGGCTTTCAAGCCTTGGGCTCATGTATTTGGTGGCCAATGTGCCTCGCCGTATTGGGTTTTGGATATAGATTGAGGTTCCCTGTTCCATCTCAGATGTCCAGTCCCCTTGTCGAACTGAATGAGGGTTATCGGGAATAGTGTTAGGCGGTTCAGAAGATTTTTCAGATGTAGAGGATGATTGATTTGCCCTTGGTAGAATGATCGGCTGACAGTTGGAAATTGTTGTTGGATCTGCTGGTGATGCTGTTCTTTTATTTGCTGCTTCTCGATGCTGCGGTATAATTGTTGGTGCATTGTGTGGGTTCCTATTTAGCTCAGGGTCTGATGAGGCCTCCGAGCTTTCATCATCCCATAAATTATAATTCACACGCTTGTTGTATTGGCGAAAGTCAGGGAATGGCATGACGGTAGAAGAAATCTGAGGATTGTACGCCATACCATCTTGTCGTTGAGATTGAGCTTCGATATCTGGCGGAGATTTGGGGATATCACATTTGAAGTGACGTTCCTTACTAGACAGATACAGAGTGATATGGTCACCATGTTGAACCATGCGTTCAGAAAATTCGAACCGCTTGGAGGGTTCATCTGTGAATCCCAAGAAACTGCAGTCACTACACTTCATGTGTCCACAGTTAATGGAAGTGCACCCCGTCTCATTTTTGAGCTCGTGTTGTTTGACGAAGATAGGCTTTCCAGTATCGCATCTGCAGCACAACCACACACCCGAGATTCCCGCCTGTATCATACGAGTCTCGATAGGTTTCACGTTTGAAAGAGTCATATAATTGACCATTTTCTATATTTGTTGTCGAGTGGTATCAATTTTGGTTGTTTCTGTGATTGTTGGTAATAATTGTTGTATGTTGGGATTGAATGTCTTCTTGTTGGCAGCAACGGAACTTTATGAACTTTCGACAGGAAAAATGCCGAATAATCTCTGGATTATTCATCTTTGAAATAATAATGGTCATTATTCATATTACTCTTACCGTAATCCTTGTGAATAAAAGTTTCCTTGGACATATAAATGATTCGAAAGTGGAATGACAAAGCCCCAATTCTAATGATACCAGTGTTGAATATGTATGTCATGATCAAAGTGCACTATCCTATGAATTGTGTATTACGCATCTCCAGAGAAAAGTTTACCTCGCAGGATGACTCTCTACTTCAAAGTCATATCAGGGGGATTTCGGTAGATTGATATTCTCTGGAGCGTATCTTTTCTGGGAGAATGATTGATTGTAGAGGCTCAGACGTGATTTGACTCGGGTGCTTTCCAATTTGCAGGCACTAGCCACCCTTGGTATACTCAAGTTCTTGTCACAATCAGAAAGAAAAATCTTCGTAAATAGTGAAAGCTATCCTTAGTTCTTCAAGTCAACGAGGTTTGAACTTGAACGCCGAGGAAAATTGTTTGAGGACCAAAATCAAACTGACTTGGGAATTCAACCACCACAATTTACATCAACGTGAAAATTTAGAGGACAATACCCCCATCAATCTTACTGTCTTTGTGAGTGTTAGTGTTTTCTTTCATGGACTGCTGTAATGAGCAGATATTGGTGCAGTTTAGATTATGATTCACTTGTAATGGTATTGTATCCAGCGTTGTCTTGGGAACAATGCAAGTGAATATATGCAGAACAATATAGCAACTACATGATTGTTAACAGTAGATCATTATATCTTTTCTATATAAGGGATCATCTTCCATCTCATGAAAATTCAGAATTCACAATCAAATTCCCTGATACTCTGACAACTTCAAGATCGAAAATCCACTTACTAGTTCGCCATCCACTCAGAGAATCCACCTCAATCATCTCAAGATGTGTTTCCAAATCCGCAAGACCATGGTTCTTCAAAACCAAATCATCCCCCCACTTATTTCAGGAGGCAAAATTGATGATTCACTTTTTAGTGAAATAACCACCATGAATTGTTGCCAATGTGGAATGTCTAGTGCTCTTATGGGTGGTTGTCCAGGAGCAAGCACCTGCAGCTCTTGTGGTCATTTTGAATGCAACGACTGCGATTTCATTTAATTAAACAACCTCCCAGCACTGGACGGCGCAATGGCAAATGTGAGTTAGCTATGAGGATCCCTTTTGTGTTATTGATTCTAAGTCGGGAAGTTCTTTGCGGTGCAGCTTGCAATTGGTAAGAAAAGCGCAATTGAGGACGGGCCAGCAAGATATTATTTATCCTAGGAAAACTATTCGAGTCACCTATGATAAATAACGCGCGTGTATTTGAAAGCTCTTTTAATACTTGAGAACTATATATATTATGAAACCCATGGCAAGTAGAGTAGATCACAACTTTTTATGTAATTTTGAAAGATTGCTTGACGTGACGTGACCATGAACAACTGTAAATCAGGTACTGACTATAAGTCAAAAAATCAAAATAATGTGTTGCTTTCAGGGCCGAAATTAAAGTGAGCTTTCGTCTGTGACAATTCAGACGAGAATGAAGGGGGAATTCTAACATGGGAGAATTTGCTTGCCTACAATTTTTTAAGGGACGTCAGGGGATTTTGTTTCAACCAAGGGAATATGGATATGAAACTTGCTGGCCGCCAATAAAGATGGATTCAAGTTCTTTAGGAGTCAATGATTAGCATTTATTTTGAATTGCAGAATGGGGGTATTGTTTGATAGTGAGTTTAAGTAGGAGCCATAAAAAAGAGAGAATGAATCTGGAGAATCACGAGGCATTATCAGTCCTGAAATCATTAGAAACTTTTCTATTCCTAGCCATATCCTTTTAGATTTATTTATCTTGAGCAAAGAAAGCTGTTAATAAACACGACCTCTTCTGGTGCTTTAAAGCGCTCGGTCTTGCTCTTGCTTTGTTCTCACTATTGCTTTGTTCTCACTATTGCTTTGTCGCCCTCTTGCTTTGTTTCTCACTCTTTGTCCTCTCTTATTTCACCAAAAAAAAAGAAAAAAAAAAGAATCATAGGCAACATGGATAAGAATTTGACTCTCCATCATTAAAAAGATGGGTTCTTGCTCCCCCGTCATCAAAAACAGAGAAAGAACTTCCTCGGTATCTTCCAGTGGAATCCCGAGCATTGGCGACCGATGACGAGAATGCACTTCCCGTGATGCCCAAGAAAAAGTGACTCTTTAGCATAACCCCCATATCGATAGCACCTTGGAAATCAAAACTAAGCCTGTTGATCGTCTTCAAGGTGTTGATGTCTTCTTTCGCTAGTTTCCATTTATGGGTAACTTCCCAACCTCTTTCCTTTCCCGCTTCAACGAATTTCACCACCTGGTTTTGATCTCCGCAAGCTAGATAGACCAATGGCTTCTCTTCATCAGGACTGCCATACATATTCCACGCGTGATCTAGAGCATCCAGATCAACTTGAAGCTGGTTCTCAAGAGAGCTCCAGATTTGATCTGATTCGACTCTGAAATGCACACCATAGAAAGGGCGATCGATTTGAGCCAATAGTCTACTGACAACTCGTCGAGGGGGCTCTTTAAAGCGTACGAGATACCCCAAGTCATTCCACAATTTCAGATCTTGCCCGGTCGCATCATCTGTGACTCTGAAGACCAAGAACTGCGGATCAATCTGTATAGCAGTTATTCCAGCTTCATGATTAAGCTTGTTGTTGGGATTCAACAGGAATAGCTGTTCTAACTGAGAATATTGAGCATCAAAGAAATCTTTGAATCTCCTTCCTTTCCAGAAATACCCCTGGAGAGGTGCAAACCCTGGAGCTGTCTTAGATGAAAGTTCTATTGACCAGCGATGTTGCACAGTAATCTCGCCAGATTCGATTTCTCTGCGCTTGATAATTCGCATTTGTGGACAGAACCTCTCTATTATCTCAAGTAAATGTGATTCTTCAAACCACTCGCCATAAGTCATGAACGCTTCTTCATTAAACCGGTTTAACTCTTTCAAATTCTTCTCATTGCGATAGGGAATCGATGGTAAGATAATTCCGTGGCCAGAGTCCAAGGCCATTTTCAGACAAACCTTCACTTGAGATATAATTGAAGTCAATCCTGCAAAGATACCACTGCACTCTAGGTACACTTCATTTTTCGGCCATTCTGCCTGTTCACATTGTTGTTTGAGAGCGGGAAAATCATATTCTACTGGCTTATCTATCGAAAATGCTTGTTCGAAGTATCTTTCAGCTTGAGGGTGTGCTGTGTAGGCGGAAGAATCTTTAATTTCGGCAGGTCTTGCAAACTTCCAGCCGTGATACAAGATAATGCAAGATATCAATAATAATGGGAGGAATCGGAGCAGAGCTCCAGGAAGAACAATCATGATGAATAGCCGGCATTGAGAAGGAAATGAAGTTGAAGTAAGGTTTATGGAGGTGTGGGAGATGTAATCCTTGTCTTATTTTGCAATCTTTGGGCGGCAAGAGATCTTATCTTCCAGTTGGATGAAGATTGCGAATGTACACATGTACGTATGTAGAAGAAGTCCGTCCCCTGCAGATGCATGTTGCCTCTGCTCTCCGGAAAGATTCGCGGGATAATCTTGCGAGCTTGACCTAGTGGCTTTAGGGGTATACAGTGACAGCAAAAAGCGGCATGACTTGTGACGAAAACCAATCGGTGCTTATTTCAAGGCCAAGATAAAGCCCCGGCGATCGAATGATCTCGTCGAATTTGATGAGACTGGCTACAGCTGACTTCGTCAATTACAAGGCATAATTCATGACATATATAATTTAATTACACAAGGCCTAAACAAGTATTCCGGTGTCCACCAATATTCAGCCCCATATTTCTACAGACGAGGCGATGGCGCGAGAGTTTTCCTATATAGCCATTGTGCAAATTTAACACTAGGTTCGTCGATCAATTTTGTGACAATCTCTGCAGCCCAAAGTGTAAGCGGTAAAAGAATCAAATGCGGAAGAAAGAAACTAAGCTCCATGCCGAACGGGCCAACTTTCGATATTGGGAAAATATCTCTCCACGGCGCCATCTCGTCCGACATTTCTTTTGACCAGCCAACCGCCGAATACAATCTATCGCCCAAAAGAGCCATGACAGGCCCATGTACAAGATAGAATGCAAAAGATATGTGGCCCATATATTGACAAAATCGACATTCGAAGAAGCTCTTTAACAATGGTATGCGAGGAATAGATGCAACAAGAAAGCTGGCAGCGAAAAAAAGATAAAACCATTTGTAGTCAAAGACCGCTTGTGGCTTTAAGTACGATAAATAATGCCATCCAGGAGAGTTTCTCAATATCTTCTCATCCAAATCAAATGTAGGTACGCCTCCGAGATACATTGCAGCAACGAACAGGTTAAAGAAGATAAGTTCTTTCCAAGAGTCGAACATTGAGAAAAAACGAGGCAAATCATCGTTTTCGGCGAGTAGATCCAGATCACAAAGAAGCATACCAGACACAAACATTGCATTGTGTGCACCGTCTGCGATATAAATGAAATAATAGATCAATCCAAGCTCCAGGTAGAGTCTCGCATTTCGTGAGCATCTCGAAAATGCCATGAGTGCTGTGTAAACTGTAATAGAACCTTTGACCTCAACCGGTATCGACCACACATGAACATTATAAGTGAACCAAGGTTCTCCACCGGTCGTGAAAATGTAGCTGAAGCTTTTGACTTCCAAATACCATTTCCGCAACTCGCTAGTCCAATTCGCTTCATGCTCAGATCTTGGTGGAGGATAGAGATTGAACATGTGCCATATGGTGAAATATATGAACGTCGTGGCAATGACTGGAAGCCACAATCTTAACCAGCGTCTGAACAAAGCTGATGCCAGGTTGTCCCCAAGCTTTGCTAGATCCCCGGATTGAATGAGCATCAATGGTTTCCTGGAGAGAACATATCCTGAAATGACGAAGAAGGTCGTTACAGCAAGATGGCCACCCGTGAAGAATGTTCGTAAGAAAGGCAATTGAATCAAATAATATTTCTTCTCATAGCCGAAGCTCATTTCCAAAATCCAATTGCCATACACCAAGGTATGGGCCCAAAGTTCATGATGTAAAATGTAAACCAAGAATGCAGCATAGCCTCTCAATCCATCAAGCCACGCAGTTGCATGAAGCGGTTTTGCTGGTGCTCTCACCCTACTCAGAAATGAAGGCTTTATAAAATCTGGACAAAACTTCTTGGGCTTCCAGTAATTGGTAGGTAATTTACTGGTGGTTGGGGATAACAAAGGTTGATCCGTTTCAATCTCCTCCATGAACCCATTGTCGAGGATGCCTTTGTATTCGGTCGGCATCTTTCGAATACTCTTATTGTTCATAAGCTGGGAAACTTTGCTAAAGAATACTGGGAGTTGAAATTGACGAAGAAAGCAATGTCGTAGATGAATTTTGATGTGAATAAAGCTATGCCACCACACCTTTGCAGGAGCATTCGGAAAAATGCATGTTGTGACGGAAGGAACAATTACCACCTTGCATAAGCGCAGCCATTCATATACTTCAACATATCTACTTTCCTCATAGAGACACTGGCAATGCTGCTATTGAAAAGTTGGAATCGGAAGTAAAATCACAAGCATCAATTGACGACGTTTGTTATTCTTGGCAATCTCTTCCCCCGAGGCTCGTGCACATCATATATTTCTAATGCGGGGTATCTGTGTCAAAAGTGGAATATTGGAGAAACATTGGAGAATCAGCAAGATTTTTTTTCATGGGAACCCCCATGTCGCAATATGCTTCGTGCAGTATTGTTGTTGTTCCTATTAATCCGTGGTAAAGTAACTTTTTATGTGAGCTGAGCTCGGAGGTAGCATGGCATATGAAGTATAGCGTCGGCAAATACCAACCGATAAAGTCTTTCATTGGCTAGCGACAGGGAAAGGGGCTATCTCGTAAACCATTCACCACTCACAAAAAAACAAGCTTCACACAACTTTTGCTTTTGTACACTATACCGAGGCCATTGAGATTAGATCGTTACATTCGGCCTATTTGCAAGAAAAGAGTATCTTGCATGATATCTTGCATGAACATGGTAGTTTCCCACATAATCTGGACTTGCAAGCTCAACTCCTAATGGAGGTGTCATCAATAGGCTGCCCAACTAGTTCTAGCTACGGTACTTGATACCTATCTCAACATTCTCCGCATATTATTACACAACTATGCATAAACTTTAGATATCATTAACCAGGCACAATTGCGACCCCCTCCTCGAGACCCCTGCCAAGTGAAGCCACCAGCTCCCAATTTTTCAATCACAAGCTTTTGAGCCATGGCTTGTTTAATGAGAGGAACTCTCTGATAAGCTTTCCCCATGTTTAATATTGAATAAGTCAGATACATCGAACATTCCGGCTTCTTCTTAGTTGGCCAGCTGGAAAACCATTCCATTTTCCGCAGAAGGCAGCTCTGTGTCTACTTTGTCGATTTACCGAAAACTTCGAAAGCCTCGGCGTGACTATCTTTTGTTATATGATTAGATTTTAAGCATATCATTTCAGACTTAACATGCGATCAATCCTCCCACATGCAGAATGAGTTCAGATGCCAGTGCGACAATAATGGAAAAGTTACGAAGAACACGATCGCGGAGTATGCAAACAACTTCTCAATTTGGCGGTCGCCTACCAAAGCAAATACAAAGGGCTTTACCGATTTATGCCGTGCTTATACTTCTTATTCTAATTATCTCAAACGTCCAGAATTTGAAACCATCGACAATATCACATGCGAAGAGATCTACACAAAAAATTCTGAAGGGGCCCACAACAAGAGAATTCCCCAGGAAGATATGGCAGACGTGGAAAGTTGACCCATTGGGATTCGCGGAGAGAGATCTTTTGAGTGCCCGGACTTGGACTCAATTGAATCCGGGGCACAGATACGAAGTCCTGACAGACAACAATGATATGTACTATGTCGAAACACATTTCGGACCGGGTGAGTTGGATAGACCGGATATAGTCGACATGTATCGATCACTGAAAGTACAAATCATCAAGGCGGATCTTCTACGCTACCTGATCATGTATGTTGAAGGAGGAGTTTACACTGATATTGACGTCGAAGCGCTCAAAGCAGTGAGTTCATGGATCCCTGATCGATATACTGTGGGCGACGTGGATATGGTTGTCAGTGTAGAGATTGACCAACCTGAGTTCAAAAATCACCCAATTCTTGGCAAAAAGTCACAGTCTTTCTGCCAATGGACATTCATGTGCAAGCCCCGACTTCCAGTTATGTTAGCGTTAGTTGATAACATTTTGGAGTGGCTCAACGACGTTGCTGCAGAACAAAATGTTCCCATATCAGAGATCAAGCTCGATTTTGATGAAGTAATTTCCGGAACAGGTCCTTCAGCATTCACAGATGCAATTTTGAAGGAAATGAGCGTAAAGACCGGAAGTACCGTTGATTGGACGACATTCCACGCTATGCGAGAGTCAAAACTTGTTGGTGGCTTCCTGGTTCTCACAGTGGAAGCCTTTGCTGCTGGTCAAGGTCATTCGGACTCTGGTAATCACAACGCGAGAGGAGCTTTGGTTAAACACCATTATCATGCTTCAGAATGGCCTTTATTACATCCTCGTTTCAGTCACCCCATATATGGCGAGGTTGAGAGGTGCAATTGGGAGCCGGAATGTGTCCGGATATGGGACGAGAATATGGCTGCTTTCGATGCTCTATCTCCAGAAGAGAAAGAAAAGCAAATTGCGGTAAAGAAAGCGCTAGATGAACATGATGCACTCCATGCGCAGATGGGCGCCCAATCTTTCGATCCAAACGCATTTATGAACTCGCCTCAAACGAACCTGAACCCGCTACCCCAGGCAGTACTTTCTCACCCGCAACCTGGATTCTATCCAGATGGCTCACCTGTGAGAAACCTAGACGGATCTATCCTAAGAAATCTGGATGGTTCACTGCCTGTAAATCCAAATGCTCCGCCTCCACCTCCGGACCCTGCGCCCCAACTCGAAATAAAGGACTTACCCGTGCCCAATTCTGATCCTAAATTCCCAGACCAACCCCAAATTCCGCCAAAACCAGAAGAGGAGTTGAAAGTCACAAAAGAAGAAGAAAAAGATATCCCTAAGGAAGTACAAAAGGATACGAAAGGCGAAATATTGTTAGGAACTTTGTGATTATCTGGCAGTTATGGAATATATGTTCAGTTATAGAAGGGAATAATGAGACAAGAAGTATTTCATGTAAAGAGAGTCTATACTTGAGACTTCTACTTTTCTTAGAGCCCAACATGATAGGTTCCAGATGCTAAAGGTGGCTATAGTCAGAGAGATGGAGGATAGCCTTGAGAAAAGCCTTTGCATTTCGATTACTGGCTATCGTACTTTTCCAGCCAAATTTGAACCTAGGAAGACACGCTTATCGCTTTGAAGAAGTAGTTTAATGGTTTCTAAGAGTATTGAAATGGAGTTAAAGTTTTATGATTGGAAAGAGCTCCGTCAATCTATATGGAACAATGTTTTATGAATTATGGAAAGTCACTAATGAGATCATCTTTCATCTTCGATCTTCAAGATATATAGTACACGTCTCTTTCACACTCATATTAATATACCTTAACCAAACAATGATATCAAACGATTCAAGGATCAAAATCTAAAGTACTCTTTCCTTGTGAGAATGCATATGACAAGCAATCCTTTGCCTCAAATTCATGTTTCCACAATTACAATATGTATTCGACATCAGATTCGAGGGCAAGATCTAAACCCTCAAAACTATGCAGTATGCTATACGGAGTACCCCTCAACGAACCATAAAGCCTAAATACTAGTCAACCAACCGTTGTAGAAATGGAAGCCCGACTACCCTATGAGGATTGATTATCTAAGACCGATCAGCGGGTAAATTCCACGGAACTTATTATTAGCCCGTCAGGAACCAATACATACATTTTCGAACTAACAAGTTCGTTCTGGTCATTGGTCTTTCGCGAAATAAGCCATCTTTTAGTTTCCGTTGATTAGCCACGTTGGAAAAACTTTAGAAGAATGACCGACTGTATATTCTTAGATTTGGCGGGAAAATAGAACTAAGGTTACCTTGGGCTTGATAGCGTAGATACCTTCATTGTGCAGAAACTATATTGGGTTTTTGAATCCCGAGGACGGGATGTATCATCGTCTTGCAAATTTGTAATACGGTATGACAACCAAGTACTAGCTATATAGGGCCTTGAAAACTCGACTCGGAGTATATGAATAGAATCATTGTGGGAGATTTTCTCCGCAGAGTATCGTATTAGTGCGTGATATCTATAGCTAGTGCTGTGTCATTGCTTCTAGCGCCAAGACATCTCTAGATCGACAATCCAGAAAATCTTTCCATATAAAAGCACTACAAGAAGTTATTTTTGACAGATTTATGACAAATGAGATACTACGAAGCCATAAGACTTCAAGAAATGCCCAGATAATGATTCTTCCCGCCTTAGACAGCCCTCAGATCCTTTAGGAATTGCATAACTTTGAAACTTCAGATGAACAATCAGCCAATACTTCCCACTTGGAGATAAGGTGAAGCTATTCTTGTACTTTCCATCAGCGAACAAGATGTCATAATGCACGAGGCTTCATGTACTGCTCCAGCTTCTTCAAGCGATTCGAATAATTTCAAGATGCTAAGAAATCAGCCCATTACCAATCTGCGGTACTACCCTTCCAGAACTTCTCAGACGGGAAGGTGTTGATCCTCTTTTAAACATCAAATATTGAAAATATGTATGTTGATATCACATCATAAGTCCGAATAGACATTATCGTCTGACATGTACATCAATACATGTATAAGTAAGCTAGTTGACTCTTATCTATCTGCACTGAAACACACCAGATCATATCTTCAACAAAGGCCATTGCAATTGGCGTCCAAAAATAAATTCATGCCGTGGAATGAAGAAAAAAGCCGAGGAATTTTTCCTATAGGACTATCAGTGCCATGAGGCTCTTGGTTAGAGGGCTGTGCAAAGCCTATCGTGTGCAGCAGTCGGGCTGTCGATATGTTGAAAGATACCCAAAGGTATATGTGAATGTAACCATCGTCAGTGCCGACCATGGATAATCTTTCTCTGGATATCGTGGGTTTTAATTGCAACCCAAAGATCAATAATGAGATACACGACACCATATTGTTGAATGATCACAGGGAATGGCGAGTCAATCTAACCTTGAGAGAGAAGGAATTCGAAGACTCGCGCGGCAGTATGAGTACAATACTACGTGGGGACAAAACCGTTTGTACTCGGCCACCAAATATCTTCATATCAGCGGTACTCACCCGAAGTACTGTATTGTGTTGTTGTTGCTTGAGATCTGGTCTGAATGGACAAAATACGAACAAACAATCGTTGTTGGTATCCAGAACCTGTTTTGCCCTTTCAGCTTGTATCCAAAATCTCTATTATCTTACCATCAACCCCATTTCCTTACTACGAAACAAATTATTCGTCGCACTAATGGCCTTCTTCTTGGAAATATAGTGATTCTTATTCGTTTTCCTATTTACGTGGGTATCCGGTTATTTTGTTCTATGTTAGGCGTGGCGCAGCTTTCAGTGCTTGCAGCTCATTCAATGATCATGGCTCGCTTCGGCTTCACAAAGTAGCCGGGGTGATAATAATAGATTCTTCCTTGCATATTACATGACACCATTTTGATTTCTAAAGATTCTTTTCTTCGACAATCTGTGTATCTTCATTGGGAAAATCTTTCGAGATGGTATCATGTAATGGTGTTGAAGATCTCAATACATGTAGCTATTTGTCGATCCAGACGTTCCTGGATAAATGCCATGGTGGCTCGCGATGGGAGGACTTTGGGCCTGATCATACATTCAAGATGAAGTTAAATAGTTCATGATAAGATGTGAATATCCTGATGTTTGAAAGTCTGTCTACATCAGTTTCTGTTGTCCTTTGTTGGTATTCCACATATTTCTTACTATATTGAAATATTGTGCCTCACGATCGATCCACAGATCTTCCACTTTCTGGTATTCGACCGCAGCAAACATGTACACATCATTAGTTGGTGGGAGTAACTCCGAGACCCATCTTCCTACCATCATATCGGAACAGGAAGAGTATACTTCGCGTTACGGATGGAATTTCTCACCAGCTCAATCACTCATTTCAAATGAAGTATCGACAGCTACTTTCACGTGCACCCCATCACCAGGAAGTCGGTCACTCTATTCAGGAAGCATCGACTTGGAGAAACCAGACATGCCACCAATTGAACCCAATTCGAAGAAAAGAGGATGGAGATTCTTCGGAAGTTTTGCATGTTTGGCAATCTTAAACTTAGTTTGTGCTGTTGATGCAAC
The DNA here is from genome assembly GCA_009299455.1 of Monilinia laxa. Taxonomy (NCBI): domain Eukaryota; kingdom Fungi; phylum Ascomycota; class Leotiomycetes; order Helotiales; family Sclerotiniaceae; genus Monilinia; species Monilinia laxa. The sequence goes on from VIGI01000010.1 coordinate 472,481, forward strand.
GATTCTTTCAGTGGCTTTACCAGTAAGATGATGTAAATTTCCTTAAGTATAATAGTGTGTAGATGATATTGAGCTGATCATCTTGAATGAAGACCATTGCAACGAGTTTACATGCCACTGCCATCCAAGCTTTCTGGTGCGCTACATCATTCCTCCTATGCTCTACTGTCTTTCAACCTACATGGGCGGCATTTTCACACATCGTTGGTCGAAAATCAGTCCTCATGACTGCACTTTTCTTCTTCTCGGTTGGTACAATACTTTGCTTTGCTGCCGATAATATTGAACTCCTCTTGGTTGGAAGATGCATTCAAGGAATTGGTGGAGGAGGTCTCGTAGGTTTAACTTATGTCCTTCTTGCTGATATGGTCACGCTCCGTGAACGCGGTAAATGGATGTCTATCATATCTTTTCAATGGGCGATTGGATCAGTTATTGGCCCAGTGATTGGTGGTGCTTTTGCTGAAAAACTATCTTGGAGATGGATCTTTTGGTTGAATATCCCCTTTTGTGTTGTTAGTGCTGTTGGTGTTCCGATTTGCTTGAAGTTGAACATCAAGAAAGGATCTATGTGGACTAAGCTTAAGGCTTTTGATTGGCTAGGGTCATTTCTTTTCGTCGCTTCTACAACTAGTCTTTTGATTCCTGTGACTTGGGTAAGTTATTCCGGCATCATCTTGGTCTGTACTGTACTGACATTCGACTAGGGAGGGGTCATGTATTCCTGGAGCTCCATACGCACACTCGTACCCCTCCTCATCGGTTTCGGTGGCCTCATTACATTCGTTCTTTACTCCATTTTCCGAAAAGGAGACCCATTGATCCGGCGTTCATTATTCAACTCCCCGACAGCAATTGTCGCTTATTTCGGAACTCTCGTTCATGGCATCTGCGTCTGGTCCCTCCTCTTCTACATGCCCCTATATTTTGAAGTCGCCAAAAACTATACCCCTATCCAATCAGGCATAGGTCTCTTCCCTCTGACTTTCACAACTGCCCCGGCCGCCGTAGTAGTTGGTCTCATTATCGCCAAGACTGGCCGCTACCGTCCCTCAATCTGGGCAGGATGGGCCATCTCCACTTTAGGAATCGGTCTTCTCATCCTCCTCAAGGAATCTACCAGCACAATCCCATGGATCTTCATCACTCTAATCCCCGGCACCGGATTAGGCACTCTATTCTCTGCCCAAGGTTTCGCAGCCCAAGCCTCAGTCAGCAACGTCGATCTCCCTTTCGCCGGTGCCATGTATTCCTTTTTCCGCGCCTTTGGCCAAACAATCGGCGTAGCCATCTCGGGTGTTATATTCCAAAACACATTCCAAAGTAAGATCTTGAAAACTGCATATGCCGTCCACGCAAACGAATGGTCCAAAGATGCATCCGCATTTGTCCAAGTTGTGAAAGCATGGCCCAATGTTGGCGTCGAGGGAGAAATGAAACAGATAGTCATCGGCGCGTACGTGCACAGTTTGAAAATGGTATGGATTGTTATGTGTGCGTTGGCTGGATTGGCTTTCGTGACCAGCTTGCTATTTACGAAGGAGATTGCTATGAGTAGGGAGTTGGAGACGGATCAGGGGTTTGATTATGAATATAAAGAGAGAAAGGGGAGAAGTAGTAGTAGGAGGAGGACGATTGTTCCTATTACACCGCAGCATAGTGGGGAGATGGCGGTATAGCACTTGGAGGTAATGAGGCATGAATTATGATATTTAATGGTCTTGAGTTGTATTTATGTTAGAAAGGGAGCGGAATTGGTATATATATATATATACGCGCGCTAATCGGATAACAAAGGAAATCAGGAAATATCCTCATTTAAGATGGTTTGTTTGGTATTTCTTATATAGCACATATTTACGAAAGTATTTGTAATATTATAATCCTACTTTATTTCAGTCTAGTTCATCACTGTTAATTGGTACAGCGAGTAGACAGTTATAATTTTGTTTATTCATTCAAGTCATGCATATACGGACTTAACTATCGTTCCGATTAGTCTACCACCCATCTCTCTCCAATTCGCATTATAATGTCACAGGAGGCAGCTCAAGCTCATCTTGTTAAATGGTAAAACGACCAGAGCGTTCAACGCACATCAAAAAACAGAGGGTAGAAAAAAGGTGAAGCATGAATGCATGTAATCTTAGTATATTAAAAACAACATTGAAGTATGTTTTCTCTCCCTCGTCTCTCAAAAAAGGCTTAAAATCCCGTCTCCCCCAGATCTACAAACCCCCTCTAATTGTTCTCTCCAACTCCCCACTCTCACCACTCTGTGCTACCATGCCTTTAAAGACTCCATCCTCAATATCTAACAATTCTCTAGGACTACCATATTCTGCGGCAACTCCATCGCGCATAACTAATATGCGATCGAAGTCCGCTACAGTGCTTAATCTATGTGCTACAACTAATAATGTCGTATTTGCGAATTCCTCACGGATACTGCGTTGGATCAATGCATCGGTCGTCATATCAACTGCAGAGGTGGCTTCATCGAGAAGAAGAACTTTTGGTCGGGAGAGAATTGCGCGTGCGAGGCAGAGGAGTTGTTTTTGGCCTTGGGATAGGTTTGCACCGGCAGAAGAGATAGGAGAGGTAAGATTGAGGAATATGTTTATGTTTTCTTTGGTAGTTTCGGTTGCGGTACCCGTGGTGGAGCTGCTAGATGCGGCGGTGGATGATTCTGCCGGTGTTTCGAGTTCGGGGGTGGGTGTACTATTTGCGGAAGGGATGAGATGGACACGTTGGAGGGCTTCTCTTAGTTGTTGATCGGAGAATTCATCGAAGGGGTCCAGATTAGAGCGAATAGTACCCGAGAAAAGGACTGGGTCTTGAGGTATAATTGAGAGTCGGGTTCGGAGGTCGTGGAGTTTGAGGGTGGAGATATCAATTCCGTCGATGAGAATTGTACCAGCTCGAGCCTCCAAAAAGCGGAAGAGAGCTAGTGATAGCGTTGATTTTCCTGGTAAATTGTTAGATCTTTGTATTTATCGCCCTGGGAGTTCTACATACCGGCACCTGTCCTTCCAACGATTCCGACCCGTTGGTTTTTATCCACAGAGAAAGTCAATCCTTTCAAGATTGCTGGCAATCCTTCGGCATACCCAACCTCTAAGTCTGTCACTTCTAATTTACCTTCTTCCGGCCATGAGGCACGAATATTGTCTGTTCCACCTTGGGGCTCTGTTTCTAATTGCGTATACTCAAAAATTCGCTCAGCAGCATTCATGTCCAATTCGGTACTCGCAAGCAATCTGATCGTACTGATAACTGCCCTTCTATAACTCAACGCAAAAGCGAGCGCAAATCCAGCCAAAGATGCATCGACACCATGAGTGGAAACAATAAAAGCAGCCACACATGATGAAAAGAACGAACCAACCAAAGCCATACGTAGTCCAAACCATCGATTGAAGAGCCAGTTATGCCAAGTGGCAGCAGCAAATGAGTCCACCAACTCATGCATCTTAGCTTCAAAAACAGGTGCATTTGAGAATGCCCGGATAGTGCTTAGACCCGCAAGAGCTGATCCAAAATGTGAAATCATGGGAGACTTTTGGATTGACTCGAGACGTTTCAGAGAACGTGCACCTTTGATGTAAATGAGGGCAATATAAGTGCAGATACTTAAAAGGACCACTGCGATAATGATAATATATGGTGATACAAAGAACCTAAAGGGTTATTTAGTTTGCATTCAATAGATAATGATAATCCAACTTACGCAGATACCATAATCCCGATGATCTCAAGGAATGAAGAAGCAGTTTGTGCAAAATTTGTGGCGAGTTGTGAATCCATGGCTGAGAAATCTGCAGTGAACCGATTCAGAATTCTTCCTGTAGGAACAGTATCCAGCCATCTCAAGGGAGTACGAAGAACGATATTTGTCATCTCCTTGAACACGTTCCTTGAAGCAGATAGAGATCCACGATAAATAAAGTAATACCTAGCAGTGGCAAAGAAAACAGAGACAGCCGAGATCAAAACATAGCCAAGAAGATAGTAACCTAATGTATGGTTTTTCGAAAACGGATTGTTCAACTTTGAGGCCAATACTGATGGTTGAAGCTGCTGTTGCATGGTCGAGATATAAGGCAGATGAGTAGAATTGAAACTGAAAAGATTCACCTCGGAGTGTTCATAGGAAGATGTCCAAATCTTGATCCACCAGGATCGTCCTATTACCAAGCCCTCGGCGATAAGGTAAAAGATGAGGACCAGTCCCCAGAACGGAATGCCACCAGTCGCCATGAGATATTTTGTATAAACGCTTGCCTTGACGCTTCCAGTCTCCCGTTTCTCATCTTCGATGAGTTTTTTGGGTTTGGAAACTGGTTCATTGGTTGTGTTTTTATCGCCGTTTGCCTCGGATGGATTCACCTCCTCATCTAATACTTCCACACCCTGCTCTGCATTGATGATATCATCAAAATCTCCTGTAACTTTAAGTTCGTCAACGGAACCGGCATGTTCGAGTCCACCATTCTTCGATAGTTGAACGGCGTAACTTGCACGTGGAAGGCACAGTGATACGTGATGTGTTACTAGAATCCTAGTGCGGTCAATGGAGAGCTCCCCCATGAGTGCATTGTCATAGATTTCTTTTCCGACATGTGCGTCGAGGGCCGAGAAGACATCATCAAGTATCAGTATCCCAGCACGGGAGTAGAAAGCTCTTGCCAAAGTCAAACGCCACTTCTGACCGCCACTTAGACTGATCCCTTGGGCACCGACCTCGGTCAAGTCACCATCATCAAACATGTACAGATCCTTAGTAAGTGCACAGGCGTCAATTACCTTTTGATATCGTGTAGAGTCGAAGGGTAGCCCGAATAGAATGTTATCTTTAATGGTAGCATTCTCAATCCATGGAGTTTGTGAGACAAATGCTATCGCCGAAGGTATAACCCAATCAGCAGCGGTAGCCTTGCTATCATGACGCTCATCTGCCTGAGGTGGTCGAGGTACAGTGATGTTGCCAGATAGGACTTCAACTTCACCTAAAATGGCCGAGAGAAGAAGTGACTTTCCAGAGCCAGTAGGTCCTGATATAACACTCAAAGCATTGTTCGGGAATTGGAGAGTAAGGTCTCTGAGAACAAATCTGTCTTCATCCTCTGAAATCTTGGCTTTTGACGGAAAGCTGACTGATACATTTTCGAAGGTAATGGAATCTCCAGGAAAGGTGTTCTCTTGTTTTTCTGGAGACTGCAGAAATGAATCAATTCGATCGCAACTTACTTTTGCGTTCATACCCATCATGAACAGAAAAGGAACCATTCCCAGGACACCTTCAAGTTGCATGAATACTCCCTATTTTTAGACAAGTCAGCCAAAAGATTTCCAAATCCATATGCGACAATCAGAAAGATGATGTGATGGATTAAACTTTATCATGTATTATGGCGCGGAAGATTCGACAGGTGGCGAGCGCAGGAGAAAATGATCAACATACCAAAGCTGTAAATGCAATCGATGGAAGTAAGTCGCCATGAATATAAGAATACGTGGCCAGAGCTAACACTGTCATGAGTACCGGAGCCACATTTGACCCAACCATCATATACAAGTTATTAATGTACGTCTTCCAAAGTTTACCAATTTCTTCTTCTCGAGCTTCGAATATTTTCTCGCTCCATTGAGATTCATTCGCAGAAAACTTGATCTGTCGAATGCCATTAAGAGCTTCAGTTACAACCGTAGTCTTCTTGTCTCGAGCCTGCATTAATTCTCTCTGAAAACCTCCATATCTCTTTGCCAAGGCTTTATTTATTGGAGTCATACCAATGATCGCTACCATACCAGCAAAAGTTGACCCCCAGCCTACCAACAACAAAAGGAAAATAACGGAAACGAGGAACTTGCAAAAGAACAAAATATAGAACTGATTGACAGCTCCAAAGTGACTGACTCGGTTTGCATCCAAGGCAAACATGTTGATGATATCTTTGTCAGTTTCAAGCTTTTTCATCGGATTCGTATCTTTTGCCTTCTTGGCTGTCGATGCTTGGGGTCCGTGGCCATTCGGTATATTTGGGTTTGCAGTTCCATGAGAATTGGCGTTCCCATTCGCTTTTGGGGTATCTTTTGCCTTGTCTGCCTCATGGTCGTTTCCTTCTGCTTTGGGAGGTTCCTTGCAGTCTTTCATCTTCAACATCTTTTCGAATATGAGTGATGTCAGGGTTGATCTAATTGGAACTGCAAGATCAGACCACATCAACCAATTGATTCGATTGTCCATCAGAGTTTCGGTAATTGTGGCTGCGAAAAGTCCGAATACCCAAATCCAAGCTTGAGGGTCAATTGCATCGAATCCTTGACGAGCCTCGAGGTATTGTAATAACTTTAGCACGGCAAACTGCGGCGCAGCATCAACAACAGAAGATATCATTACCAACGTCCATTGAGTAAATATCTGTGTGCGATATGCCCAGAAAATCCGAAGCCATAAAGGAACCGATGACTTCAATGCTATTGATTTGAAAAATTCCCTGACGTCTTTCGAGCGGACATGTCCATCCATAGCAGGAAGATCAGAAACTTCAATCAACTTTTCGGAGGCGATATCCAAAAGCTCGTAGCTCCAATCGAAGGCATATCTATTCCATAAAGATTTCTTGAACTGCCTTTCCACCACTTTTCCATCAGGGGTAAAAACATCAGGACGGCGCTCAACGAAATAGAATGTCAAGGTACTGAGCGCAGCAGCAAAAATTTGAAGGGCTATTAAAATGGTCGATACAAGACGAACAGGGGCTTGATATGGAAGAGGACCGGATAGGACAAAACATGCTATAATACCTATCAAAACGCATGATATGGAATTAAATATCCCCTTTTGAAATTTTAATACAGGATGAGCTTCTCTTGAAGTTTCCAATACTTGAATGAAAGTAAGAATCTAGTGCTTGTTATTATAAAGATGATTTTGTACACCAAGTCGAATGAACTTACCCAAGATATGAACAATAACCAAAGTTGCGCCAAGCATAAATCCGAGAACCCCTTATTCTTTTCGACAGTAGCAAGAACTGCCAATCCAAACGAAACCAGAAGTCCCACAGTGAGAGAAGTGAAAACGATCACAAATTGAAGTTTGGTGGAGTATTTGGCCATGGATTCTTCTGTAGCCACCCCATCTTTGTCTTCATAGAGAGCTTCATGATTGGTTGGTTTAGGTTGCTTGAAGTTCTTAACAAATCGCCATGCAGTTGGTATTGTGAATAATCCAATGAGTGTGGGAGCTGCATAAGACAGCTCATTAATATAAAAATCCATACGAACGAAGTACGTCCACCTATATTTGATGATAAAATCCTGTCCTCATTTGGAAGTGTTTGCAGATATTTGATGTTTGATCTTTGATATTGATATTGATATTGATATCTGAGGTCTTTGAGTAGGATTTTATATGGAGGCGGTGTAGGCAGCAGCCGCTTTGGTCATGAACTCGGACTTTGTTGATCAATATCGATGGTGATATATATATGATTGATGAGTCAGGGTTGTGATGAAATGTTCATTTTACGTCAATGATTAATAATTCAGTAGCAAATCAACGGTATATGGAGAATACACTCAGTACTGTATAATTCTTTGATAAGGAGTAGGAGCATCTACATATCATTTCCTCTGTTGCTCCTCCCGACTTCCGAGATACTGATTGCTTATACAATGATATCTTTCTGCTCCATAAATTATGACAACAGGCCAACCAGAATGCAGATATGTTATGAGGTTACACAGTTACAGTCAGCAATGAGATTTGCATATGGGCAGTAATCCGGAATAGTAGTACTGTAGTCATGATCCATGAGAGAAACATCGACCAATTGCAAGCATTAGCAATGCTTTCGCCATTCAGGACTGGACTGTCTGCATCATGGGAATAGGAAAGTAAAGTACCTAGGGATGAAGAAATATTCACCTACACCCGGAAGTAGAGCCGGAGCCAGCCATACTGTACTCCTTTTCAAGAAGTTATGATATGTGAAAGGAAAGGTAACCTACTCAACAGACCGTTTCGACTTTGCAATTGAGATGAAATAAGTCCGCAGAACATCCATTCTCATCGTATTAACAAGCAGCAATTTAAAATGTTTACAACTGCAAGAAGACAATCTGTGCCAAAAGATGGCAGTTGGCATGGCCGAATTGAAGTAGGAGGGCAATTTCCTCCTGAAAATGATCGATACCACTTGTACATTGGTAAATAATCTCTCAGATTCTATCTGTGAACCCATCTTCTGACTCGTGGCTCAAATAGGACTATTCTGCCCATTCGCCCACCGAGTGAACCTAATTCGACATCTCAAAGGCCTCACCTCTATTCTCCCTATCTCCATCGTCAAACCCTATCCAAAAGGCGACAGTAAAGGTTGGCCTGGCTGGAAATTCGCAACGGAGACCGATCCATACCCTGGTGCAACCGAAGACCATCTCTTTCATTCCGAATACCTTCACGATATATACTTCCGCTCTCAGAAAGAATACAAAGGGAGATTCTCGGTGCCTGTTCTTTGGGACAAGAAAACCAATCAGATTGTTTGCAATGAAAGCCTGGAAATCCTGCGGAATCTGAATACCGGATTCGATAGTATATTGGATGATCAATATAAGCAATTGGACTTTTACCCTGAAAATCTGGCCAAAGAAATTGATGAAATAGGAGAGTGGATGCAAAGCGATATCAATTACGGAGTCTATAAAGCTGGATTTGCCTCGGATCAAGAAGCATATGATCGAAATGTTGTGCCATTGTTCAAGGCTCTCAATCGAATTGAAGAGATTATTAACAAGAACGGAGGCCCATATGTCTTGGGATCAGAACTGACAGAATTGGATTTGAGGTTGTACCCAACAATTTGTCGTTTTGACGCTGTGTATGTGCAACACTTCAAATGTAATCTTGGAACAATTCGTCACAATTATCCGGTTTTAAATGCTTGGTTGAAATATTTGTATTGGGGAGTAGAGGGTTTCAAGGAAACTACTGATTTTAAACATATCAAGGAGAATGTACGTTCTCTTTATCACCATAATTGTTGCCAGCTAACGATGGCCAGTACACAAAAAGTCATTCGGATATCAATCCAAAGGCTATTACTCCAATGGGTCCTATCCCTAATATTGAAAGTGGAGTCGAAAAGGACTGGAGCAAATTGGTAGCAGGTAGGGTCGAATTGGATTGAAGGATGGATCAGTTTGCTTCCTGTCTTTGGTCATCTAGGTCTCCAAAAACCTTGAACTTCTGCAAACCACATTCATGGATCAGTAATAGCTTCTCGTTTAAAGTATGATACATTAGTTGGTGATGGAAAGTCCCCAGGTCTTCTTGGCATCGTAAATATGATTCTTCTACATTCCGTCACATTACATTCATTCCCAGCGCCGCTTGCCCAAACTCTTAATTAAGAAATGCGATGGCAGTGAAGGGTCGTCACACATGGATTGTAACAAGTGTACATCGGCGAGGCCTAGCTATCAATGCGTTCCTAGTATCAAGGCAAGTAGCAAGACTCCAGAGCTTTGATATAAGACAGAACACTTTCCTGGATATCATATTGCATCTCCCTAGAAGGGCCGACAAAATCAACACCTACATGGAGCGAACCTCTTTCTCCCGCCATTAAATTCCCCAGCAACTAGACCTCAACCAGATCAAATAGATGAAGGCTAGTAGTTTAAAGAAATAGTAGTATTTTCTCTGACAGATTGGCATCTGTTGGCAACATACCGTCAACGTGAAGAGATATAGTCTAGATACCCACATCGAAATCAACCTAGGATCTTTGCATCCCAGTTAAGATTTGCCTTTATAATCCCACATATACCGAGTGCCTCCATCAACAACAGTAACAGGTGAGATGGCCGAGTTGGTCTAAGGCGCCAGGTTAAGGTATCAAACTCTTAACAACAGATTGTCTACAATCTCCTGGTCTAGTAATAGGCGTGGGTTCGAATCCCACTCTCATCAATATTCTTTTGCGTTATATATATATATATATGATTTCTTTGCTTTTTTCTAATCTTTGTACAAGTTTTTTTTTTCGATGGTTTCGAGGTTAAAGGCCGGAAATTTTTATACGCTAGGGCTTTTTTGCTTTTCCGGATCCCTAGTAGTGGGGCTAGTGGGCTCCTCTTGGCATCGAAGGGGAGCGAGAGGTGGAGTGGAGTGGAGTGTAGGGAAGACACAAACTCAATTTTATGAGTTGTATGATCTCTTCGAGTTCATCTTCAATTTATCATCATGGTATGAAAATTTGTGGTAGCTCGGTCATGACTCTTCGTCGTGTTGTATTTATATATAAAGTTCCAGATGTTAGCTCGACCTAACTCTCCGCATCTCTACGGGGCTCATGCGGAAATGTTGATAATATGTAATAAACTCTGTAAGGCGAGAGTTCGTGGGTCGGATGTATGTGATTCTATGTGCAATACTCTATGGCAGCATTTGATTGCGCATGTTATTCATTGAGTGAAACGGCTCTATCATAAAATTCTGCTTGATCCATGGTTCAGGTATAACCAAATATCAGTGAATGTAACGAAGATCTCTATGCGATACGGCTGATGAGGAGATACGGTTTTGACTTGAGAGATGGATGTTCTAGGAACTACATCACTTGCCATTAAATCTGGTTTCCTAGACAGGCTAAGATTTACCGTAATAGCTTCAGAATTTATATAAGAACTTCTTGGAAGAGATCATATGCTGCCTTTTCCATAAACCTTACATTCATTCTCTCTCTACCATCCAAAATACGACATTGAACAAACTCGGAAAATACCAACCACTCACCAAAAGTAAAGATACACACCTGTGTCAAAAGCTCCTCTATCAAGACAAACAAATCTTTCACAATGGAGATCACAAACCCAAACAGAGTCACCCCCACACCTCTGGACAAAATTGATCGACACCCCAATCTATCATACTGGGGTGGAATCCCCGTAATCTCCATCGACTACCAAACCCAAATTCAAACCCCAGGTCAAAACGCAGCTTCAATGAGCGCCCTCTCCCGCATCCTCCCAGACTACTCCTTCTGGGCTCAGATTACCACAATTGAGATTCGCACTCCCAACATCCACCCAAGTGTCAAACCCGAAGCTGAATACAAGGCCCACATCAAGACCATGAAACTCATTATCTCCAAGCTTAATAGCTTCCCAGATTTGCTGGAAGTTCGAATGTGCATTCACATGGAGCATTGGCATATTTTGAGGCTCAAGTTGGGCGCAGGACTCTTTGGCTTAGAGCGAGCGTCCTGGAATCTGTTTTTCAAGGTTGAGGGATCTGGTATTAAGCAGATTGATTCGAGATGCTTTGGGATGTTGAGGTTGAAGAGAGACTGGCTGAGAGAGTTTCAGGAGCCAATTATTGAACCTGGAGAGAGAATGTTGAGTTGAGTGGAGAGGTTCGGGAGAGTATCGAGATTTAGGTTGCAGATGATCAGCAGAGTGGGGACGGCCAACAGAGCGAAGAAAGTGAGGGGGCGAGGATGAGAGAGGCTGTTGAGCTACTTGAGAGTATTCAGCCTTATTCAGATGATGAACCTCGTTCGCGGAGGAGTCGCTGGATCCCAAGTTGTGGACTCTTCTATTTCAGGAGGCATTAATAGACTAGGCGGTATTGGGTGGCATTTCTCCAACTGTTAGTTCATTATCACTCACCAGTAAACACGGATTCAGCCAGCCTTAGTTAGAGACAGTATTTATGGCTGGACGATGTTATTCTCGTGGGACTTGCATTTCGAGCTGGTTGTTTCATGGGGTATCTGAAATCTTCTTCTGAACTTTAGAACCTCTTGGTCATAAGCATCAGGGGATAAATCAACTTTTCCACATTTTTGAATATCATTTGGTGATTTTTACCATGATTTGCATATGGCTACCCTTAATATTTTATGCTATATATTTATTTGTATTTCGGTCATCTTAAGTACATTGGAGTTGTATACGTCTCGTGCAAAAGTTCTAGGGAATACGTTACAGGCAACGTATAAGGGAAAGGGGAAATTAATGCATGTATCTTGATTTTTGAGTTTGGTTTACTAATACATCGGTGAAACTCCTTCTACTTTCTTCACTGAACGAGCACGATTGAGTGCAGGAATAATTCACTATCATTAAGTCACTGCTGCATTCGCTTGATTATAGAGCTAGCGCTTCATTATCAATATCTACCTACATTAATAGTCAATATTCTAATCTCGATTGAAACTCACTGTATATTGCTACAGCAGATGGGTCCGGTTATACCGTTGTAGAAACACAACCGTAGAAAGATATCCTCTCGTTGGTGTTTATAAAATGGCTTATTTTGTCCACATTCTCATCTTCGTATTCTATCTCCTTCACAGATACCTTCAATCTTTCGACCTCCAGTCAATCGAAGATCAACAACTGCCACCGAAATTGAGAGCGATTCTAAATTTATAATCACAAAGAGACATTTACAGTTCGATTCGGACTATCATAAACGTCGATAGGTCTTCAATATCCATTGACGTGTTCTGTCTTCAAATACTCTAAGAAAGTTCCCCCGATCGTTCCACAATCAATAATAACTCTTTCCCAATGCCTCGATTCATCAAACTTCCCTTAAACTGGACCACCCACACCAAGCTCGACATCAAGTCTTTGGAACAGAGTGTTCACGGAAAAGAGGAAGTACCAGAGGACTGCAACTGTGATCTCTGTAATAGCGAAGAAAACTTTAATAATGGATGGCGATGCCTTGCCAATCTCCGCAACACAGATCTCATCATCCAAAACTGGGCTTACCCATTCGCCCTATTTCCCGAACTAACCTTGAAGAAAGTATGGGATTCAAAGGCAAACAAGGTCTTGAGTCTCTCTATTAATTTTACCGGCGATCAGCCCACGGATATATCTATAGTTCTTCGTCAACTTCCACAGTACTCATCATGGACTGGTATATTTGAACTCACTATTCACTCGAGTACTTCGCGCAAAGATGCCCCAGCGCTCTACATAGAGCGTGTCCAAGAAATCAAGGCCTTGGTCCTACAGATCAACTTATCTCTCCGTCAGGTCCATAAAATCCGCTGCAAAGTCATTATCAGCCATTCCAAACTTCAACAGTTGAAATTAGCTGCTGGTCTGATTGATCTCAGGCACAAGGAGTGGACTTTAGCTTATGTTGATGAAAGCAATAAGAGATCGGTCATTGACATCCATAAAAAGAGTTCTGTTTTCAAGAAACTTGAGGGTATCTACTGGAAAGATTTTGCAGATAAGTTGGATATCTGTAAGGATGTTTGAATCGTCTGCTCTATTATGGGGATAACAAAGTGAAGGATGATCACCTGGGGGGTTATAATATGTTATGGACTAGACTAAGAATTCCAAAATCTTGTTGGCGATTTCTGATACTTTGGTGCAATCATGAGACTTACGAAGGGAAGATGATTGAATCTTAACAGTTTGACTAGGCACCGCATGGAGGAAAGAAGGAAAATATAAAGTGTTTTACAATGGTGGAGTTTAATTTCTAAGCTAATGGTCAGCTATCATTTCTGGGCTATTATAATCATGGTTACGACCTTTTCATTGATCAATTATTAGTACGAATAATAAGGTCTAATTTAATATTTCTCCCATTGTTCTATCATATTACAGCAACACACACACCCTCATGTTTATTCAGAGCCCGTTAAATCACAGAAATATTCTATGAATTGCACATATATATTTGCATTACTGCGCTCGTATGGTTACTCTCTTAAACTAGCCTCTTATAGGAGGATATATGCCTAAATTGGATCCATTACGGGGGCTTCAAACTATCTAGTCACCTAAGACTTAGTGTATCCTAAGATTTAGTGTATCTAGGCACTAGGTATATATGATATTCAAGATGATTTAAACATCTAAACTCAAATAGATGTTCAAGATTGTTGCGACTAATGCCCTCCTGAATGAATTTATTATCATTTGGTTCGTCCCGTTCATGAGATCCTGATTTCATGGAAATTACAACGAAATGATTGGATTTCACGTCCAATATGAACTTGGTCTGCCACTTTAAATTTCTGATGCCTCCAAGACCAGTTTCGAATGTAAATATATCCACAATATGTATCATATCTCGATCGTCCTATGTGATTGTTGTCTGTCTAAATCCAGTTAGATCAAAAGATGAGTTCAAGAGCTAATCATAGAGAGCGAAGAGGTGTTGGTCATTCAAGTACGTTGGGCTCTATCTCCATCACCTCTCCCTCTTCTTGTATATCACAGTGCAGTGCCAATTAACTTGTTGGGTAACCGATTCAAACTAGTTTCTCTACTTTCTTTCTTAGGGTTATTTATCGATAATGCAAAGACTTGTTCTTGTTAGCAGATCTAATTTTATACATACATAATAATTTTGGCTGGGTTTTGTAGTATTGATCTTTTCGCTTATTAAAGAGTACCCCTTTTTTAGACTAAAAAATCCAAGGCTTTATTTTAAAACTTATGAATCAGTTTAGATAAGTTTCAATAAATAATTTATTTTTAAATATTTTTGTTTAAAGTTATTAGCATTTTAAAAAAGTTTTAATTTGTATAAGATTTATGTATAGATGAAAAATAAGAAAGTTTAACATTTTATAACTTTTTATAAAAAAATTGCAAAAATTCTAAATCTTCTTTTATATTTATTAATAATTATACATTAAATCTATAATTAAATTTTCAAATTGTAATAATTGATATTAATAAAGTTGTAAAATACAAAAAATAACTGTTTTTGATGATGAAAGTGGCCGGAGAGGGTGGGTGGCCGGAAAGTAGGGTAATGTGGACTTACTCTTTAAAGGTTATAAAAGCTCTTCCGGAAATGATTCTTTTCTCTAAAATGTTTACCTAAATTCCAGTTAGCTTTAAATTATGTTTTCTTTCAATTATGTTTTTGTTCACATGAGGAGTTGTTCATACTCACTGTATAGTCACATTGGGGTCGGGGTATATTTTGGGTTAATGATGTTCATTGTATTTGTCAATTTGGTACTGATCACTGGATGAGAGGTTCTGTGGATCCTATCACTGTCAGCAATTCTCTCCACAAACTTACCTTCTTCTAGCTACCATCATCACCAGGCTCAAAAGTCAACTAATTCAATAGAAAAACTTTTGTGGCTGGGGTGAGGCCACCTTAGACTGTCCAGGGCCTTGACCAAAGCTGGGGCCCTGGCTCTGTGTTGCCCTCCTACCTTGACCATTGGCATCTTGTCCTTCAGAGGGAATTGAGCCGTATTCATGGGGAGCGAGTTGTCGTTGTGATTCGATCTCTTCGGTGAGGGTCCGATCTTCTTCGGTGAAAAATCGTTCTCCTTCGGCGCGAATTCGTTCTCTTTCGGCGAGAGCCCGATCTCCTTCGGCGAATATTTGATCTTCTTGGGCGCGAATTCGTTCTCTTTCGGTGAGGACTCGATCTCCTTCGGGTAGATGGAGACCAAACACCTTGTCTCTCTCCGGCAGCTCATCCACCCATCCCGCGTACTCGTCTGACGTGAATGGCTCGGGGGGTTTGCATGAAAAACACACCTCCACAGATTTGAGAATTGGAAGATCAGCCATCCCGAGACTGAACACGCGCTTCAACCCTGATTTGATCCTCTGTGGTCGAGGTGGTTGGATTGTTCGAGTTCTCTCTGCTAGTGATTGACCTTTCAATCCAAAACTGAAGACCCTTGTCAAGGATCTCCTGAGGACCTCTGATTCAGTCTCCATTCTGTCTGGCTCTCTCGTTGTATGTCCGCAAGAATACTCTATGTATCTTATTTTTGAAGGCATGAATGCGGTGTATGGATCTGAATTTGGGGGTATAGTTTGTGTGTGCTTGTGTGTGCTTGTGTGAGCACGTGTGTGTGTGTGTGTGTGTGTGTGTGTTTGTGAGAGTGAATGATGATGAAAATGAACGCTAATTGCAGGGGTATATATATTAATTCGCGGAGTCTTGTACAGGAATTGTTCAGAAGCTGTTCAGCTACTCTGCAGCTTAAGCTCATTTCATAAGCCAGCTAGACCTGCTTGTTCTTAAAATATTCGCGGGGAACAACTGTACACCCATCTAGTAGACAAGTCATCTAATCACGTGATACATCACGACATGTTGCGCGATGGGACTGGTGTACATAATTGATTCTCAAATTCGAAGATAGTATTTCTAATGAACTAAATGCCTGGAAATAGCTATTAAAATATGTAGTTCTGGCTACATACACACAAAATGCAGTGAATTAACTTAGGACGAGGGTATCCTCAGAAGATAGCACTGGACAATTCCAATTGGAAAGAAACGGCATGGCCATATTTTTGGGCTCATTATATGACTTCAAATCATGTGAATGGTTGTTATTTATGATCTGGGCATCTTGGGGTTGTCTAGGAGATCAAGACCTTCTTCGCCTTTAGCTATTCTGTGCTCTAGATTAGTTCATTGATTCGGTGCAACTAATTTTCAAGTAACTCTTGATCATTCTAGAACCTTGGTTATTCTTTAGTTGCCATATCCACCAAGTAATAGCAAACATACTCTTTGATAGGATAATCACAAAGTACCTACAGCAGTATCATGGAGATTCGGTTGAATACAATAGATAAATCTTGAGAATGACCTCATGGAACTAATCTGTGCTTCTAATAATAAAAAGCTATTCATTGGAGCACCGAACCACCTCCAACCTCTACTTACTTCCTCCCCCCATTAGCTTTATCCCAAAATCTGGTACAAACGCAATTCTCAAGCACAAATCAAGATCAAGTCGTCTAAGAACAATCGCAAGGCTTAATTTCATTATGAAAGTCACTACCGGTAAATCAAACACCTTTCCAGTTACTGTTAGTATCGCATCACTAACTCTTTGTTAGCAAGAATGTTCAATAAGAATTCTCTTGTAGCAAATTCCAACCTTCCTCCTAAGCCACCCTCGAGTATCGAGCCACACGAATCACTCATCTGGTTGGAGGGAGCACAAACTCTACAAATTTACGTCGCATATACCGAAGGAAGAAGACTAGAAGAAATGGCTGTCTACATGACTATCTTAGTTGATCGTATGACTGAATATGGACCATGGGCTGTTAGAGTTGAACTGCTTCTTCTACCAAGAGTTATTCGTTACTGGGAAAGTCCTAGCATATATATCCAGCATGTTTGTGAGATGAAATCTCTTGTCGATAACATCAACCGATCATTCGAGTTCCTCAGGCGCGTTAATGTTCAGATTAATCTTGATTATGCGAACTTTCATCAAATGAAGTTAGCAGCTGCTGTTTTCTCGTTGGACGTGGAATGGACTTTAAATTACTTTGTTGAAGGTACATTACATCTTCTCAAAATCGAAGCCGAAAGTCACCTCATGAGACGCCTCCTCGGTGTTTATGAAAGAGATTTTGATGTCTAGATTGATGAAATGGATAAAACTGTTATATGTGCGGGTGGGTAGAACCCTTCATGGAAACTGATAGTTATGAAGGTTCTGGATCGGTAGCAGCCTAGCTTTACGGTTGGGTTTTGTTTTTGGCGTTGATTTCGATTGTAAAGTTCGACGAGACAGCGGGGTGGTTCTCTGGTCTATTCGAGTCTAGGGCACAGTTTTAGCAATTCATTAGACAGTGAAAAGTTATTGTATTTACATTTTTGCCTTTTGGCTTCAATGTGGCATGAATCATGTGCACTTCTTCCACATCTAGCATTTCTTATCTCTATAGAGGGATACTTTATGAAGCTCTATTATAGCATAGCAATAGCCCAATTGCCCACCGTGACGGCTCAACATTCCCCCATGAACCGCTTTTCCCTCCCAACTATTCAAGATAAGCGTTCCTTTTGGTGGTTTACATTAGCTCATAAGGAGTGCCAATACAAAGACGTTGACGAAAGTTTAGAAAATTAAGACTGGTGATTTTCAACAGCTACAGTGTGATTGTAATCAGTTCTAGTAATTCCATATGAGACAAAGGTAGAAGAGTTTATAAAAGTGATTTTGCGGAAACAAAGAATTTAGCAACAGGGAAAATCAACAAAGACGGGCATAAACAAACCACTCTACGCTCTTCAAGATATTAATGAAATCTGATAGCAAGAACAAAGAAAGATGATTTGAACAACTCAATTGTTCAAACAGATTAGCTATATAAATACTAATGAGGGTATCAACCAGCATTCTCGACCAGTAGACCCAACAAAAACTCTTAATAGCACTCTCAATATGTGGAATATTAGAACTTCACAATTAGATCGGTTTGATTGGTCAATGTTCACGCAGAATTGGCCATTCGAAACTGCAACCTCGACCAGAGGAGATGTCGAATCTATTGAACCAAACACATATGCTCTCGCTCCTAATCATCAAGTGCTTCATGCGCAAATTTCTGCCACTGAGGAGGATCAGATTTCTAGCCACCCTGCAATCAAGTTCTTGCGTCAGACATTGACCATCGAACTTGATGCTCAACCCAAGCTTGACCCGCAGCCCGCAGGGAGTAGCACCCTCGAGCAAATACTCCCGCAGTATGCCACGCTGACAAAGCTCGTCAATTTATTAATCTACGACTTTACTCCAGCCATGAACGCCCAGAAGGAGCACTCGAGCTCCCATCTAATTAAAAGCACCAATAGAATCTTCTCTCAGTTGAAAAAGTTCCAGAATGTCAGTCGCTTCCATGTGAAGTTGATTACTGAGCAGCCCGAATCTTGCCAAATGGAGATAATATCAGTTTTGCTAGGGCTGAGTTCCGAAAACATTGCTTTGACAATTGTATGGCCATTCTCGAATCGCCAATTAGACCTGCTGATTTAACAAATGAAATCTAGAAGCGCTAAGAAGCTTCCCAAAGGAATCAATAGACCCTGGCAGTGTTGCCATTAGTATACGCCAGTGAAACGGTGGCTGATATTGGATTCTTAATTGCCACTTCCGTACGTATAATAAGATTTAATATTACTGAAAATATACTGAAATACTGAATTTTGATAATGGAATGTTATTTTTAAGCTTAATTGGGATCTGGAATGAGCATTTTAGAATTAAATTCCAATATTTCAGTATATTTCTAATAGTATTTAGTATTATTATAATATTGAATACTTTTAGCAATATAAAATTTAATACTACATACAGATATATTTTCAAAAAAAAATTAAAATTACCAATATATTAACCCGTATACCGAATACGAGAAATAATAATGGCAACACTGTATCCTAATTATACATTATTTTGACATGTCTTGCTATAACCGTGAAATATATGAGATAAATGTGCATTTGTCCTTGAATTGGACAAAGCTCCACCAGAATATGATGGACTAGCCCCATTGTGTGGACTGGTGTGTTGGAAATATTTGGTGTTTATTGTCTAGTTTTGTATGAAGACAAGCCACAAAGGAGCTCGAAAAATCTGCAGCAAGTACTCATCTAGCTTAGATGATAGTAAAAATGAGCAATCAGAAAAGACTATTGGTCACCTATGGTCCTTGATTGTTCTAATAAACAGTAAACTTCAGCATATCTCTTCTCCTTGACATTCTTCTACCCTCTCTATCCACAAAAAGTATAATACACCGCAAATTCCAGCTTCATGAATCACGTTGCCGCCGTACTACATGCTATTTCTGATTCACTCAACCCCATCATTGATTCATGCCATTCTGTCAAATACCTTTATGTAGTAAAGCGTAGTGCTGCCGTATGATATCAAGCTCTAAGCATCATATTGCAGCCATATATGACGCTAGACATCAGTGGAAGTTGGTTTTATTGCACACTATGTACTTAAGGGGTCTGTAGCTCTGGATAACGAAACTCTCTTTTCTTACAATACCTACCCCTGGTTAAAACATCAGATCTACTTCTTTACCTGATATCAAAAGGGCTATTCATCCTCTTTGTCAGTTCTCGACTTACTCCGACCACGCTTACTTTATCAGAATACTTAACCGACCACAATCTAATCTTCTCAAGATGGGAAATAAAAACGCTTTCGGCAATACAAAACTCTCCATTAACCATACCGCGGGCCTTCCAGTAAAGAAGACTGTCGAAATATTCCCCAAAGCTGCAGCTAAGCCCAAGTACAAGCCAAAGCCAGTTGTCCAGTTGAGCACTTTGAGCAAACATCCAGCTATTGAAATCACCAATAATAAGGAGATATCGATCTATATCGAAATGTGTTCTTCCATGCCAGAAGAGCCAACAGATATGCCATCTCTTCGTGCAGCCTTGACCGAATACAAGTCGATCAAGAAGTTGTCGATTAAGATACACGCACCATGGCCAAGAACCGAATCCCGCGTTCACTCCATAAAAAAGTTGTTTGCTATCATCAACGCCTTCAGATTGAATACGTTAAAGACCACCATGTCTATTGATGGATGCAATTTTCCCCAGATGAAGTTGGCAGCCGCAGTTCACGCACTTTCCTGCTTCAAAAAATGGCAATCATACTATCAAGTCTATGATGAGGTCAACAAACTTGAGGATGATCGGATTAAGATTGCCCATGGCAGTGAATTCGACCTCAGACTCCGCGGCGTGTACAAGAAGGAGTTCTTAACTTCGGTCTAGATAGGCTTGTGCATATATTGGGGAACAAGGTATTGCGTTCACTTTTGAAAAGGGTCATGACGGGGGTTTATAGGGATACCTTGGCATTTGTTACGAGATATTCTGGGGATAACTTAGGAATCTGGTCTCGATGCCTTCTACGGATTATTTTCTTCTCACTTGAGCTTCATTTGTAGTGACGCGATCTGCACCAATGGTAAGGTTAGGAATCAAGCAGCAATATGAAGATTTGCGGTAGATTGACAGACAATAAGTAGAAGCTACTCGCACATGATTACGGTTCTTGATATGCCTGTGAGAAGTGATTTAATTTCTACAAGGATGAATCGAGTTCAATCCAAATGGCATTTCAAAATACAGAGGAAAGCATTAATACCTACCTAGGTATGTAAGCATCTGGGTTTTTTCAGGTTTCCCGTACATTTAAATGCGGTATTAACTTGTAAAGTGCAGAAAAGAAGCCCTATATATATATCGCGAAATAACCTAACAAGTATATCTATAGACATGGGAATCATTACGGATATGTTTCTGTGGCATAGATTGGACATGATATAGACAATGTATATCTACCTTTAATGGCACCGAGATCCACGAAAAAAGAATTATGCCACCATTCTTCGCATAACTCATGTGCTTCAAACGAAGTGAATGCAGCCCGAGTCTGATTCAATTAAGACCGACACGTGATCATATAACCTAACCTAACTCCTATAAATTTTCGCTTCGCTTCGCTACAGGGACCAGGTGGACTACGGGTAGAGCCACTATTGATCCCTAGGGTCTAGCATTTTGCTTAAGCTTCCAATGGGCGGGTTTAATCTGGGAAAATTCCTTGTAGTAGTTGCATGCAGTTAATAATAATGGGAAATACTTTTGCGGGGATAATTTTCAATTGAGACAGATTTTGGCTAGCGCTATGAACAACCCTGAGAAATCCCTTGCGGGGGATGTTCTTTCTGGGCTACGTTTGATGTGTTATCAAGTTATAGACACAGAGCAGAAATAATAGCGTGCTTTTTACCTTTTCTTTTATGATCGTGGAGTGAGACATATGGGTATAGGCTTCAGGGCGGGATCAATCTCTATATAATTATATGTAACAGAATTGGGCAGATACAAGGATTTCACTCATATTTCACTCCAAGATTTAATTATCTGCGATGTGAAGTCTGCCATGTATCGCAAGGCACCAAAGATAACATATTTCAAAGCATATATTCACCAGAATTCATCAAATTGTACCAATCCTCGATCCTCAACAAAGCATCAGTGCATCACCTATGGTTGGTGACATCCAATGTGATAAATCCAATACGACCGTACATAGTGTGCGCTGACAGAGAATAATAAGCATCACCAGAAACTAGCGCTTCAAATTTTGAAGTAGCCGTATCAGAAACAATCATAAAAGGACGTCTTTTGCACAACTGAAGTCCATCTTCCTTCATACTCATACAACTCTAACCCAAGAACCAACTTGACAAATTTTCAAACAAAAGAAAAACACTTTCATATTCCTTTCAACAACTTCAACGTTCTCCTACCTTGAACACTATATCTTTGATACTACACCGCATAAACCCATAGACTTCAAGATGGGTAATAAGAACTGCCGAGGAAATCCCGCAATCGCGCGACCATCTACTGAGTGTAAGGATACTAAGCCCAAACTTCACACACTTCGATCTCAAATCCGTTTATTCCATGTTCCTCGTCTCTTATTCTACCTCATTTTCTAACAGAGCGTTACTTTATCCCTTTACTCCGAATTCCGTCTCTTGTTGGCAATTACTGACTCCTTAATGTTATAGACTACAGACAACTCAAACTCAAAGAAGAGGAGGAAGAAAAAGCTAAAGCCGCCCCAGCTCCTGAGATTGACTTGAGTATTCTACCAACTCACCCAGCCTTGATCATTTTTGACAATAGGTCTATTGGCATTCACATTGACCAGGGCAAAGGCATGAAGGAGCAACCTACCAATTTGGGCACATTGATCGAAATCATTTCTGCTTATGCGCCGTATGTTACATCCATTGACATCAATATCCATGCACCTTTCCCTCACCGCGAGTCTATGGATGTTCAAAAGAGACGAACCCAATGCTTCAGGAAACTCTTTGTCGAAATCAATAAGTTTAAGCTAGTCTCACTCCATCTCTGCATGCTTCTAGATGAACACAAGTTTCCACAGATGAAGTTGGCTGCCGGCATTATGGGTCTTTCGTTCAAAGGCTGGACTCTCATGTACGAGGTCCTCGGTGTTTTTCAATACTTCCCCGTGGAACGCGGAAGCGAGTTCGACCTCCGACTTCGTGGTGTCTTCAAGAAGGAAGTTATCATGGCTTAGCTCATATTGTACGATGCGAATATATCTATCAGGGAGGGATATGGCGGATAGATGGGAGAGTGGTGGGGTGGGAAGCTTTTGATGATCGATCGGGCATCATAATTTGATTGTGGGAATTCTCTCAGGATCTGTGATAGGTGCGAGTAAGATGAACCGACTTTATTCATATGTCAGTTGTGCCATGCAAGTGGTCTGAGGCGATCCTTAAATGGCAGCGGTATCAGCGGTACTCATTCAAACGAACTAGTAATACAAATTCTCATGTCCAAAGCTCACTTGACAGAAATATGCTGTGATGTGACCTTCTTCATCTCTGGTTTGCTAACAAACTATGAACAATGACTGGATGTAACAAGCCTAGTTGCTGCTCCTTTCCCAAAAATTACCTGGCTGATAGGTGTGACCTCAAACTATTCATGTGGCTGTCACTATATCTGTTGCGCAAGACACAACTTAAGTCAATGCTGTTGGGTATCTTACATTGGAACTTAGTAAAAGTATAGTCCTTTTGAAGGTGATAGCGTGTCAATTATTCGCCAATCGACTGGCTAAGTGAAAGTAGAATATAGTTCACGTGATTCTTTACACGCTGTACGTGTTGGTTTGTTGGCTGCGATATGATTTGCACACTGCTGGTAAACACAACTATCACATTCCAAAGTTCCTTTAATAGAAAGCCTCGAAAGAGTGGCCTGTTACCAAAGATGCATGTTTGCCCTCATTTGCCGGAACTCAGCTTCATTATGTGTTGTTTTTCAGAATTCTGCGGCACAGGTCCATATGAGCTCAGATGGACGTCCATCTGACGCGACGTAGTTCTACCCACCGCGGCCTCATCATAAATAAACGAATCCAAGAATAAATTCGATCGGATCAGTTTGACCATCGAATTCTGGAGAAACCCAGGCTTGGTCCCATCGAGTAAGAATATCCTCAATGTACTTTTGTATCCGCCGAGCCACAAGCTTGTCGCATTTACTGCATTTATCGCGCAGGTGTATCTTGTTCGAGGTGAGATACAAGCAGGGAAGAGTATTTTTGAAGCAATCACGTGAAATTCGGCAGAGTCGTCGTTAGCTGTAAAGTCTGTTCTATCAGGAGCAAGATTTAAATCCGAGTGTCAATTTATCGATATTTCGTCATTGATTTGCTAGCCGAGGGTCTCCAAGTACAAAGAGTATTGTGCTTGATGACCTTCCAAGTTCTTCGAACGTCTTTACGAAATGCTGGCCTTTGCGTTGGTATACACTGTATTGCAAGTTCAGTTTTCATATCGCAATACTCAATTCATGAAGAGACGTAGTAGTTATCGACTAACAGTTGATAAAGTAATTCCACCACTAAGATCCACTGCTTTTGTTTGACTGCCCTGAAGAAGCATAATACATTACAGCCTCTCCTTCGTTCCACCTTCCGATCAAGATGTCTAATAATATCCATAACATATACAACAATAGAGGCTTCTGACAATCGCAGCACTTGCAGCACTTGATAATGAATCCATTGGTTAGCTAAGGTTCTCAATCAACCCAGCAGCGGGGGAATAGATGAGCTAGATGGTCATAACTTACTCTTTTTCCCTGTGGGAATGACGAGGATGATATCCACCCCCCCTAATATGTACCGATGACTTGGAGCGCGGTGATACAATCATTTCACTAGTCAGTTTCTATAAAACAAGTTAGTAGAGACCAGAGGAAGGAGGAAGGAGACGAAGACAAACTGGCTGTCCATGATTAATCTAATAAGAAATATTCAACGCCGTAACGAATATGAGACGAAGCTTCGGATTGGAAATAATTTCCGGAGGCAGGAACTGCCTGATCTGTAATAAAAAAGTCGCTACACTTCTCATGATCTGCCGCATCGTCCTCTTCAGGGGTGTCTTTTGATTTGCCAACGACGTAGCGAGACAGTTTGATATTCTGGATTATTAGCCAGATATCGCTTTGGCGCCGACTTGAGAATTATGACTACAGTCATTTGCCCCTAAGAGATCCAATTTCCACTATACCCTTCTTCAAGAATACAATCAAACCAGCGATATGTAGATTATTCCTCCACCTCAAACAAAACCCAATACTCACTTGTTTCCAAGCAGGGTATGCGCGAGCTCCAAAATATTACCCACCACCCGAGGATCAAAATTAGTTTGATCAGGTTCATGCATTTTCCAGTATCATGATGAATTGAACGAAATGTCACATATCTTGCAGCCTTCTTCGTACCAATCCATCGTTCATTTCAGTGAGAGTAGCATCCGCGGAAGAGCTAAATAGGAGAAGCCCAAGGTAGGGAGTTTGCTATTTTTAAAACAGTCCTCCTGTTGCCGGCTGAGTATGGCCGGATTCAACGATATAAGACTGTTGACATCGTGTTTCGAATCCTCGACATTATAAGGTTACTGACATGAGGCATGAGTCTACATCAAATCTCGAGAGTAAGTATTGCCATGTAGGCTCCTGAGAATATGTATACAGATTTTACAAACTCTCAATAACAATACTAGTAAGCTTCCTACCCCTCTAGCTTCCATTAATAACCTGTACTAAAGTTCATCGATATTTTCCTCTTCTACCCAGGCATCGGTGCTTCTTTTTGGAGGATACCGGTACAGTCTACTGCAGTGTATACCAACGATACATACCTACATCTGGGTTATTCTAATCGACATGAGTGTCATATATAGAAAGCCAAAACCATAATAAAGCGAAGGTACTGTATCCGTATACCGCTTCTAAATAGAGAGAGGTTCTCGTACTTCTTCATAATTGTTTGGCGAAATCTTAGCCCAGCTTTTCTTAGGTAGTAAATCGAGAAGAGACGTTCCTAGTAGATAACCTATTATATGCGCATGATACAGTAGTAGCTCATAGGTTCTAGCTTTTAAAGGCGCGCGCTCAGCTAGTTTGATGCCGGATCGGGTCCGTGCACCCCCTAAAGCTACATCGGATATCCATCGACCGACCCCTCCGAACCTTCAGACTATTTCCTCCAATATCTGATGCAACAGGCTCATCTGCCCTTCATTTATTATATTTCTTCTCCCTCAAACCGCCGATTAGTTCAACCACATAAAGTAAATAATGGCTCTCGAACACGGAAACCCCGCCGATCTCCTCCCTGTCCACTGGAAATCTCAGGTCACAGCCTGGTTTGCAGAAGACACCCCCTCATTCGATTATGGCGGATTTGTTGTGGGCGACAGTGAACGAACTGCAACTTTATATGGAAAATCAACAGGAGTGCTAGCGGGTGTGCCATTTTTCGATGAGGTATTTGCACAAGCTGGGTGTTCGGTAGAGTGGCACATAAAGGAGGGAACATTAGTCGACCCAGGCGCATCAGGAAAAGTGGCTGTAGCTACTGTTACTGGACCTGTACGAAAGCTTTTACTGGGAGAGAGAGTTGCGCTTAATACATTGAGTCGTTGCTCGGGGATTGCGACGAAATCAAGGGACATGGAGGTTTTGGTTAGGAAGGCGGGGTATAAAGGGATACTTGCTGGAACGAGGAAAACTACGCCGGGTTTTAGGTTGGTGGAGAAGTATGGAATGATTGTTGGAGGTGTAGATGGTCATAGACATGATTTGTCAAGTATGACTATGTTAAAGGACAATCATATTTGGGCTAGAGGAAGCATCACTGATGCAGTTAAGGCTGCGAAAGCTACGGGAGGATTTGCGTTAAAGGTTGAGGTAGAGGTTGATAGTGAGGAGGCAGCCGATGAAGCTATTGAGGCTGGTGCGGATATCATAATGCTGGATAATTTCTCGGGGGACGGTCTGAAGGTGACTGCGAAGAACCTAAGGCAAAGATGGGCTGGGAAGAAGGAGTTTTTACTGGAGTGTAGTGGCGGACTCACCCCTGAGAACGTGGAAACATATATCAATAATGGTAAGTCCGGGAAAATACAGTTTCATTGGCTCTTACTAATTTCCACTCATAGATATCGATATTATCTCCACCAGTTCGATACACCAAGGTGTACCTCATGTTGATTTCTCTTTAAAGGTTGATCATTAAAGAATATCTCAAGGAATAGAATAATATACAAATACTACAAATTGGACCCAAGGGGCTCATGCTTGTCAAGAGCGGTATTAAGAGGCAACCAAATACTGCTTTCACATTGCAGGAACACCAATGAAGAGTACACTCGTTCGGGAAGGTTAAGACGAACTGAATAACTGCTCTGGATCTGCCTAGTTTCAAAAGAAAAAGTATTTCATTAAAAGGCGGATCACTTGCATAAAGTATGAAAATTTATAAACTTCCATCTGGGTATATTCAACGTATTATGTTCCTTTTGAATCCTTCAACAAGCCTAATACCTTCTTCCACAAACTCCAAATTTCAGCACTCTCAACCTCATGATACTCGATATGCACTAAGTCCATAAAATCAGCATGCTCCCAAGCTTCAAATATAGATAGCTTCTACTCACTCATAAACAACCTCGGCTCCCTTTCTCATCCCACTGCCGACCCACATTCCGCAGTTTACCTTTCCACTATACCTCTCATCCCCTGTCTCCATCTCGATAAATAACCTAAACTTATAACTGTTTGGATCAACTTGATCAGCAGTCGCGGGATTAGCTAGCTGAGCTAATACTTCTGGAGGTCCCGTTCTCCATCCATGGGTCTTTATTGCAATATGTGCCGGAGGCTCATCATGGGTTTGAAGTAGATAATTTGTTTCTAGACGGGCTGAGCCATCGGGAATTATGAGTTGGCTATCTTGTCCTCCCGGCTGTGAATTGTTAGCGAGAAAGCCGAGAGGAAAGGGTCGAGAGATATTACTAAAACTATTCCAGATCCCCAGGAACCGGACCAAGTTCCGCCAGTAAACGATATCCAGTTCCGATGTCCAAACGGTGTTGCTCCAACTGAAATCCTAGGATTTAGAGAAACTGACATGCGGAAGTCTAGATTTAGACTTGGGTGAGGTAGTGATAAATCTGGATGGGGATATGCAGATGTCTGGGTATTGGCATCGACTTGATTTGCACTATTAGTTATTAGCATTCTAGATCATGTCAAAAAATCTGCTGATAGTAGACGCTAAGATTTTCGAAAGTGCTAAAGAAAAATTTGTAACTAGAAATTTCACATTTGCGATATTTCGTTGCAGAATACGAAATGAACATGTGATTTTAAAAGTCCATTGGACTGAAAGAAGACGCATCCTCACGTCTTCACGTTCTCTCTTACAAAGCCATGAAACGACATACCGAGGACCATAATCCGTATCCCACATAAACGGCTGATCTTGCGCCGGAGACGCCCATCTCTGTGTATTAAAATCTTGTACTCTAGCAGGAGTAGGACTCTCTTTCCACCCAACAGACATTCGAGGATCATCCAGATTAACATTAGTCCCGAGGTTTCCCCGTGCAATATGAGGTCCATGAACAGTCCAGTCGTCTCGTGATGATGAAGGATTCATTTCGAATTGAACTTTCAAACGATTTGTTTCTTGTTGACGTACTTGTATAGTATCTGGTATGGGTGGTAGTGATGGAACACGATTTTGAAGGTATGTGAATGGTGAATATGTTTGGTTGAAATGTTCGGAGTCCATTTGCAATTGACGGAATAAGATTGAGGGAAGAAGGGTGCTTTCTTTAATTTGATTACGATAGGCTGGCTCACATTGATACCTTCCTCATATGAACTTGGAAGTAACTTGGAAAACTAATCTCGTACGCCTCGCCAAATGTCCAAATCAATTGCATCTAGATATCTGCTGGCTAATCCAAGACCAGCTCATTTCGAGTACTTCCCTGAGTTCAGTTCAGCTTGATCCGAGGCATGAAAGAAGAGGTGGTGGGGGCTGACTAAGCTGCAAAGTTGCATGTGGGCATCCAAAAAAGGACGGAGAAAATCCTTTAGCCCCAGTTTGATATGCTATATTAATCAGCTTGAAGGCAGTCTGTCAACAAACAAAGCAAACACAAGCCCGGTTGGCACAATTGGTTAGCGCGTGGGCCTTTTAAGCTAGTATCTAGCATATGAAAGCCCAAGGTTGAGAGTTCGAGCCTCTCATCGGGCGTTTGACATTAATTTTTTTGAATTTTTTGATTTATCCTGAGTATATCCACGTGATTAGAAAATGCTTTGCAGTATGAGCACAATGATAACTACGCCAGACACTTCAGCTATCTATCGTTTTTCTTTTTTTTTTTAAAAAATTAGGAAGTGGTCTGAGAGTAATAGATCTCCACATTTTGCTGTTCGTCTGCGAAACTTTCGTGGAAGAACCCAGGTCAGTTGGTCAAAACTCCACTAACTAGAACTAATCCTTCGCTAATTGTCAAACTTTTTAAAGATTCTTCATGTCTTTTGAGTCGGTTATATATTCTTAGAAAAGGAGGTTGAGTGTATCAAACAATAAGAAAGCCTGCCCGGCTAGCTCAATCGGTAGAGCGTGTGACTCTTATGATTCAATATCTATGAGTTCTTCTGAAATCACAAGGTTGGGGGTTCGACCCCCCCGTTGGGCTCAATTCCCTTCAAAAGAATTTTTAGTGTTTTTTTTGTGCCTCTTTTAGAGGCGCTAAAAGAATGATAGAGCGCGCATATGCTAACAACTATGCTGACCACAAGACAGTAGCCAGCCACAGCTACCGTTAGCCCAAACTTTTGCAGTCTATCATTATTGCTCTAATGCAGCACGAGAGTTGCTATCAACAATTGCAGCAGTTCCCAGTGAGGATCATTCACCCATTGAATTTAAAAGACCCATGCTGGACCAATTGTGCGAACCTGGCTTGTGTTTTGATGTCTGGGCCCCGCCTTAATTTAAAAATTGCAAAGCTCAAAAATAATCGACAATTGATTTTCTCCTCCAGGAAAAGAAAAACTTCAAAATGCGAAGGGAAAAAGATAATGCAAAATATATGTCTCTCAGGCGCGAGTCGAACGCGCGACATCCAGATTACAATGTACAATTACAGTCTGACGTCATAAACCAACTAGACGACCGAGAGTGTTTTCGAGTGTACTCGAATGGTCACAGTTTGTTGTGTTTGATGGCTGCGGTGGTCTAATTTGTAAATATATCGATGTTTTTATGAGCGGCGTGGGGCAGTGGATTTTCTTCGATCTAAGTGGATCAGCGACGTTCAAGGACCACAACCTATCACTCGTTCGCGTTTTCTCTTCTGTACAGTGTCGATAGCATGGTTTAAGACCGAAAAACAACCTTTCATGGATGGCTAGTTCTATATACCGTGTTCTTGTTGTGCATAACCCTCGTTGCCTCAATTGTTGTTAAACTTCGGTAAGAAGTTAGAGTGCCGGGAGTATATATGTGAGGACATGCAATGTACGAAATGTACCATACACCAAAAGACAATTTAAGAGGCCAGTTAAATACTCAATATTAGGTGTATCATCTGAGAGCGTAAGAGGACTTCTAAGCCTGGGCTGGTATTTGATTGGTGAAGATAAATTGGGAATTTGAAGAGTATATATGGGGGGAGAAGCTCGAGTGATCATTTGCTTATTCAATTTAAATCCAGAGGATTGAAGAATGTCATGAAGCATTCAAGCCCGAGAATCCATTTAATCGTTAACCTTTAGACTGGAGCATTGAAAGATGTCAGTCATATGAGACCTCTAAGTTTTGAATCTGGTATACGATTCATTACGTACATTGTACGAAAAGAGTCAAGTTGTATTCTTTCCACCAAAGAGTTCCATCTCTACCTATTTCATTTGGGTTGGCCATTCTTCATTTTATAGGAGAGAATGCTCCAACAGCCATCGATGGCGTTCCTTCTTTGGCTACTATGTATATAGGTATATAAATTAACCATGCCCATATCCCAACCAAGCAAACTCCCCTAATTATTATCATCTGAATCAATAATATAATCCCCCAAATAATTTCTATATACATCCCTACACCCGTTTGACATCCATCTCCATACCAAAAAAAAACACACAACATCCCCACTCCTCCCTCCCCTTCCCTCAAACCCAAAGCAACTCCCCCGAAGTCAAAAACATCGTATCCAATCTTCGGCCAACAAACCCCGAATACCGAATACAAGATATTTCATTCACCAACCAAAGTCTATGGCAAACTACATCAAGACGCAGCGAAGAACATCTTCAACGCACTATGACAACTCACCTAACTTGGAGTCTTAGACCCAGAGAACTGCATCTGCAAAGCTCCCCTCTCTTAGAGATACAGAGAGGAGTGAGGGATTTCCAAGAGCCATACCACAGAAAATGACCTCGACAATTCATCAAAAGCACCAGACAAATTCCCCCATAACCATAAACCAGAGATCGAAATTGAAAAAGCGATCCAAGTGTCCACCGACCACACCGACGTTGACAAATCCCCAAGTAGCACACGATAGATCTTCCAAAGACAAGAACGAAAGACTTTCGCCCATCTCCCACACCTCTCATATAGAATCGGTCTAGCCTCCAGACGAAACGAACCACAATCTTGATTGCGCCACTGCTCGCTCGATTGGGGTTTCGCAGCTTGGGCTTGTCTTGCTTGATGACATCTCTCTCCTCTCCCGATACCTTCCTTCCTTCCTTCCAATTCACCAATTCTCCATGGTTTATCTACTCCACCCCCCAAAATTCAATACATCCCGCAACTCCATCCCTCCTACCGCCAACATGTACACCAAGCAGCCTGCCCATCACCATTTTCGAAATTACGGTTTAATCGGTTGATCTAAAATGCGATACCTACCTACCTACCTACCCAATGCTTAAAAATCATTCGACTCATCTCTTCTACATATCTCAAGGCTATATAAGCATAGCAGCAGCTTCTGTGACCAAAACCCTACCTGCTAGTAGATTTGAGTTCCGAATCTTTACTCGTGTGCAGGATGGGGGATGATGTTAACGCCGTGTAAATATACTCGTAGATCCAGAGAGGATAGCCATCCATCCATCCAAAGCAAAGACTCTTTAAGCGCGACATTACAACCCGATATTTTCGACTGTGCCGAGTATTTCGGATGTGGAGATTCCGTGTAGATGGTGGTGGTGCAGAGAGTGATTCACGACTTACGACTCACGACTCACGACTCACGATTCACGATTCACGATTCACGATTCACGATTCAGATATCAAGTACTTGCAGAAAACACTACATGCAAATCTTACATCGAACACATAACCAACGGTGAAAATGGTAAAATGCAAAATCAGGAATACCGAACCCCACGAAACAGCAAGCTAGAATGACAAATCCGGTACGATACCGCTCGCATGGAATTCTATCTATACGGATATATGAAACAACTCTCGTCTCATCTCCTCTTCATACCTATACTTCCATCCCCAAGATCAAAAGGATAGAGGCACGCGTTACATTCAGATGATGAATCTAGGGCTTGTGGCGGTTTTGGGGCGGAGGGAATTGAGTAATGGATATCAAATGGGTTAAATGGGTTAGATGTTCATGTAAGGTGATTGATTCATTGGTGGAGATTGGAGATGGAGATTGGAGATGGAGATGGAGATGGAGATGGAGATGGAGATGGAGATGGAGATGGAGATGGAGATGGAGATGGAGATGGAGATGGAGATGGAGATGGAGATGAAGTGGTTTTTGGTTCAAATACCTTTGGAGGAGATTTCGAATAAATAGATAAACAGACAGATAGACAAATCACCAGGTATATCTAGGTATGTATACAACAAAGATACGAATGAATCGATCGTATAAAACAAACCTCTCCTCCTTCTCCCACCCCCCACTCCCCATCACCAAAATAACCACAATCCCCAAAACAACCACCAACACAATCCCCCTACAACAGACCAAAAACCGAAATCTTCCACTCACCCACATACGAATAGCCCATCTCATCCCATCTCATCCCATCCCATCCAATCAAACACTCAACTCGCCACTAATAACCTCATTATCCACATTCGACTCCTATTAATCATTCCCGCTTTACTTTATCTACCTAGGTACTCTTTCTCTACTCGCTTGTTCTTTATTCCTCCTTACTCCTCTCACTTTTCCACCCCTCTCAACTTTACCATTACCATTACCATTACTCTTCCCTCTCTACCCCTCTACCCCTCTACCCCTCTCCTCACTCGTTGCCCCTCTGAACGACCCGTCCCTCCCCTCCCCTCCCCTCCCTCCACCCCTAAGAATATCCAACCATACGCACACACTCAACACACTCAACACACCACCCAAGAAAAATAAACAAACAAAAGTGGATCAATCGATTAACCCAGGAATAAGCATAGCATATAGATATGTATATATATATATATATATATATACTGAATAGAAATGTTGGGTAGGGTAGGGAATTAAAGTGTTGATGTATCTATGTAGTAAAGGAATAATGAAAAGGAAAGATTACCCTAGGAATCAAAGT
This sequence comes from Monilinia laxa, assembly GCA_009299455.1. NCBI lineage: Eukaryota > Fungi > Ascomycota > Leotiomycetes > Helotiales > Sclerotiniaceae > Monilinia > Monilinia laxa. The sequence goes on from VIGI01000010.1 coordinate 505,818, forward strand.
CAAAAGATGATGTTTCTTATACGTGGTATCTTAACACTTGTAGGCTATTGAAAAGAGGCATTGGGACTTGGGGTATCCCAAATCACTCCCTAAAGCCTATGTGCAAAAACAGGTGCAGCTTGATTTTTCCTTGTCAAACATAAAGACGAGATGAAGTACCCTGTTAGAGCATAATTCCCAAGGCATATATTCAACAGTAAGGATTACATACAGCAACGACATGCATTGGTATTCACAGCATGTTCATTATCACCGAGACGAAAGACACAAAGATACTTTTGAAGTGCATTCAAGATGACTATGTTCTATGTATGATACCAGAACTAAAGAGCTAACCATTGCGCAAACCCAAACCCAGTCATCTTATCGTACCCCAGAGAGGTAAAAAGGAAATGGTGTCATGCATTGCTACCCGTAAATCATCGTGAACCCGAAACAAAGCAAAAATGGTGCAGATACTATTTGTTTCATTCCATTATTGCATTTATTTCTTGGCACCGGCCTTGACGGCGGCCTTGGTGACCTTACCGGCCTTTTCTTGCTTCTCAACTGACTTGATAACACCGACAGCGACGGTTTGTCTCATGTCACGGACAGCAAAACGTCCGAGAGGTGGGTACTCAGTGAAGGCCTCAACGCACATAGGCTTGGATGGAACCATCTTGACGATAGCAGCATCACCAGACTTGATGAATTTTGGAGAATCTTCCATAGATTTACCGGTACGACGGTCAATCTTTTGGAGGAGCTCAGCAAACTTGCAAGCAATGTGAGCAGTGTGGCAATCCAAAACTGGAGCGTAACCAGCACCGACTTGACCAGGGTGGTTAAGAACGATGACTTGGGCGTTGAAAGACTCAGCTCCCTTAGGTGGATCTTGCTTGGAGTCACCAGCAACGTTACCACGACGGATTTCCTTGACGGAAACGTTCTTGACGTTGAAACCAACGTTGTCACCTGGAACACCCTCGGTGAGTTGTTCGTGGTGCATCTCAACGGACTTGACTTCAGTGGTGACACCAGCTGGGGCGAAGGTGACGACCATACCGGCCTTGATGATACCGGTCTCAACACGACCGACTGGCACCGTGCCAATACCACCAATCTTGTAAACATCTTGGAGTGGGAGACGGAGAGGCTTGTCAGTTGGGCGGGAAGGTGGGTCGATGGCATCAATAGCCTCGAGGAGGGTCTTTCCGGTGGACTTGGCTCCTCCCTTGGCCTCCTTCTCCCAACCCTTGTACCATGGGCAGTTGGTGGAGTTGTCGATCATGTTGTCACCGTTGAAACCGGAGATAGGAACGAAAGGAACGGTCTTTGGGTTGTAACCGACCTTCTTGATGAAGTTGGAGGTCTCCTTAATAATTTCTTGGTAACGGTCCTCAGACCACTTGGTGGTGTCCATCTTGTTGATGGCAACGATGAGTTGCTTGACACCGAGGGTGTAGGCAAGAAGAGCGTGCTCACGAGTTTGGCCATCCTTGGAGATACCAGCCTCGAACTCACCAGTACCGGCGGCAATGATGAGAACGGCACAATCAGCTTGGGAAGTACCAGTGATCATGTTCTTGATGAAATCACGATGTCCAGGGGCATCTATAATTATTGTTAGATGGTCATGGAGAACATGAAGCGAATGGACGCAACTTACCAATGACGGTGACATAGTACTTTGGTGTCTCGAACTTCCAGAGAGCAATGTCGATGGTGATACCACGTTCACGCTCAGCCTTGAGCTTGTCCAAAACCCATGCGTACTTGAAAGAACCCTTACCGAGTTCGGCGGCTTCCTATAATGTTTGTTAGTGACTGTTGAATTAAGATGTAGTCATTGAGGTTAAAAGTAATCCATGCAGGCCAACATGCATCACTCGAACATGTGATTATTGAGCCAAACATGAGTCTCAGCGCAAGAGATAATCTGCTAGTGAAACATGAAAAACTCTTTACCCCACCGAGGGGCAAAGCGCGATAATCATTCGGTAGAGTACCCAACCTATACACGAACAAAGGATTGGAAAAAAAAAGAAAATTTCTCACCTTCTCGAACTTCTCGATGGTACGCTTGTCAATTCCTCCGCACTTGTAGATCAAGTGACCTATGTATAATGTAAGTTTGGTGTTCGTGAAATGTAGCAGATGTCATGTCTGAATGTCTGCAGCCTGGGTATTGCTTACCGGTGGTGGTGGACTTTCCGGAGTCGACGTGTCCGATGACAACGACGTTGATATGAGTCTTTTCCTTTCTGTAGAGGAGAAACAAATCAGTAAAGAGTTCGTCGAGATAGAAATCAGGATCGCATGGTGTTGAGACACCACCGTTCGTGATGAAAAAAACTCTGCAAGATTGAAACTTACCCCATTTTGACGGATGTGTTTTGTTATATGTGGAAGTTGTTTCTTCTAAATTTGAATCTATTGCAAGAAGAAGATATTAGTTGATGATTCTTCGATGGTTCGGTGTTGAAGAGTCAACGTTATGGATCGAGAAAGAGTAAAAACTTACTGCACAGGTATGATTACTTGAATCCAGGTATGTGCGACGAAGAAGGAAGATGGAGAGTTCGAGAGGATGGCGGGGTTTATAAAAAAAAAGTTGAGTTGTGCGGTAGGCTAAGCGATAGAATTTTAACGCTAAGAAGTGGGGTTAATCATGTGACCCAAGCAAATCTTTTCAACATTCTATGAAACTGATTGATTTAAACCGGTCTGACTGGTTCGGTGAAGAATCGTGGTGGATATAATTATTCACTAGATTGACTCCCATGAGTTCTAAAATTGAACATATGACGATTGAAAAATGGAAAAAATTGGAAGTAAAAGGGCACCAAGTGAGCCGTTCGACTCTTTTATCTACTAGGTAGAAAGGCCGATAGTATCAAATAGGGATTATTCGACTCGGGTTGGTTACCTTCACCCTTGTACAAGGAAGAATCACACAAAAGGTCTTACACAGAGGTGAATGTGGCAATTGGGCATCCTTAGGATAATATTAGAATGACTTGGCTTTTCCATCTCAATCTATACGACCAATCAAAGTGATGCAATCTTTTTTTGAAAAGTCCCACTCCATGCATTTACATTTAATAAGTGGATTTAACCAGCGGCAACGATATTCACAAAAGGTTTATTAATTTTTGGATTTCTATCTCTACGGAGGATACAATGGTAAGAACGAAGGCAGGTAAGGTAGATTGATCGATTGATTGATATAATAATCCATGACTCAGGTAGTTGATTAATAAATGCTGATTAATCAATACTGAGTTCTGAGTCTTGAGTCACCCTTGGTTCCTGATGCCTGATTCCTGACTCCCTGATTCCTGTATGAATTGTAGATACGTACAATACAATATACAATACCTAGGTAATAAGTAATAAATAGTCGAATCAAATCAGTCAATCCTCATTTGACTCAAAGACGTCCATTCACTTTTCCACATTTTGACTTTCTTCATATCTTTGATCTCCGTTGTCTAGTCTCAAGTCTTGAGTCTCAAGTGGTGATCTCTCATCTCTGGTGTGAGAGGGGCAATAAAAATTGATTAGCTAGTGAGGGGCAAGTTTTGAAGCTTGTGGCCACTTTTGATATCTCAAGCTCATGCAATGAATGAATCGATGAATGTACGAAGTGCAGTACGGTACTAACTCTGTACAAGTAGATAGCTCCAAAAACTCTGATGAAGTGTTCTTTATTACAAGTGGATGAATGAAAAGACTAATAAATGTTACACCCATCACCTGCAACTGCACCCATGCACCCATGCATCTATGCATCCATGCATCCATCCATCACTCAACAATGTTAACAACTTGACATCGATTCAAGTGCAAATTTTCATCGTACGTGAGATGAATGAGGATTGTCAGGTGGTTCCGAGAGTCAAAGTGGATAATCAAGAATTGCCCAGGTGGAATTGGAAATGGAAAGAAAGATTATTTACCTAATGCAGGATTTATTAGTATTTAGTATTTAGTATTTAGTACGTAGTCCGTTACTATGTACTACGTACTCTTAAGATGTAGATGAATATTACCTAATCACATTATTATCTATGAGGTGAGTTTTGAAAATAATAAAAATATATGATTTATTATCTATTGAATGATTTTAATCCCATATCCACATCCACATCCACATCCACATCCACATCCACATCCACATCCATATCCACATCCACATCCCCCCCACTTATCATCCAATCAATTTCATATCTGGTGGATGGATGAAGAGGTGGGTAATCTCTATGTCGGGTACATTTATTTCATCCATATACAAATAAATGATCAGTGAGGGTTTACAACTTTCCGACTTTACGAGCTTGACTCGACTAGACTTCTTTTTTATTCATTCTTGCTTGTGACTGACTACTAGCTATTCTGTTAGGTATGGACGAATCTTTGACATGATTCTAATATAGATGAATAGCTTCGTGAACCTATCCATCTCTTTCTCTCCTTTACACTGCCCTGCACTGACTGCATGCTGGAGGAAAGATGAAACAAGACAACAACAAAACACGTTGGTTGCAGTGGAGTATGAGTTCAACCTCACCAATTGCTACTGTATCATCATTCATCCATTAACACAATAGCTAAAACACTTGGAGGTTGGAAACATAGCCAGCGTTGGTATGAATCTGCAGGATGATCTACCTTGACATTGGAACGAAAGCCAATATCCGGTCTCGACGCATACTCTCACCAGTGGTTGGGGAATACTTATCCTTGATAACTCGTTAAATGAGATCTCGATGGTCTGCCTAAGATTGGTACGAAAACGTTCTCAAAGGCTCACAATCAATCTCTTGAATGAGCTGGCAAGATATCTCAATTTGAGTTGAGCCCGCAGATGACAATTGAATGATTTACCTACAGTTGAGGTAACGGCAGGTCCACAGCTTTCATGCAAATTATTTTCACAAGCCGACAAGACTTTTGCTTGAAATAAGACTATAGACTCGACTGTTTCAGGCTGTGGAAGTACCCGGCTCCCTGATGGGTCAATAAACGAACTTTCAACAGTTTATCATTCATATATACACAATTCGATGCTGCTTCTTCCCCGCACCAATTCACGACATCGATACAACACTTCTGGAATGGCCAAACAGATGAGAAACTTGGGATCTGGATATACTCAATCTCAGGACGAGACGAAGGACAGAGGGCAGTTTGTCAATATACCATTCACGAATCTATGATTCCGGTGAAAGGACGAGACGAGTGATCATACGATGTTTGCCGATTACATGAATGAGTACGAATCCACGATTTGAATATAATCCCTCAATAACTGGGAAATGGGAGACCTGGAAAGGAGTCGATAGATCATAATTCAATAATTATTCAAACGAATCTATGGTCTTGACGCAAACTTGTGACCAGCTTGAGAGGATCTGACAATTCACAGCTCGATCATTATCTATCATTGGCATGAAGACGACCACAGTCTCGATGCAAACCACCTCCGCATGCCGAAAGTCCTCTCCCTGAAAGGATTCGATAGGTGAGAACAAATTAGGTTGGAGAGATACACGTTGGCGGGTTACAAGTCGAATTCCCATCTACAGCCAAAACGAACAGGAAATCATCACCAAAACCTCGATGCAAATCTTTCTACCAACTTATTTGGACCATACCTCCTCCATACTACCCGAGAACACAACAAACAGCATACCACACCAGGAAATATACACCGCGGAAGAAAAATTATATACTCCAGAATCCAGTCAGCAGCCAAAAACAGATTATCACATACGCGCACCACACATCTTGGATATCTGCTCACCCTCCTTTTAAATACAAATACAATGCACAAACGCGAAACTCATACCATAACCTCTAAAATCACATACCCCAAACAAGACAAGATAATAGAATCTCCGCAGAACCCGCAGGCCACTCAATGTACTCGCAACCCAGCAAATTCATAAATTTAACCTGCCAGTCCGTTCTAGCACCTGCACCATCCCTACAATATCAATATCCCAAGCATCCCTTCCTACTAATCACAAGCCTTCACAGATCCAGAAACCCTTCATTCCTCGAATACTACCCACCACATCACATCACATTCCATCACAACAAACTCGAATAAATACCATCCCAAGCAACCACCCATCAATCCCCCAAGTATCTCCCTTCCTATCAACACACGACTCCAAACCCTGATCCAACATCTCTCAATCCAAGTTCTCACATCCCGATATCTCTCCCAAAAGAAGCATATCTGCAGACTCAGGCCGCATATCCATGATCCCCCCCTTCCACCTCTACACGTGCATCTCACTCAAACTAAGTATTGAAAGTTAATATATGAAGGCGGTAGATGGCGACTCGGTGAAAGGAATAGATAGCTAGGTACTACCTACCCACCTAGGTAATAAACACCATGATTAGATTGGGTTGTTTATTTGGTGTGCATCGGTTACTTCGATACGCGGACTGGGTTTCTTTGGAGGTGTACCTATTTGTTTTTATTCTGGTATCGTGGTTGTATACTTATATACTTATATATATATATACATACATACATATATACATACATACACATTCATTATTATCATTACACTCTCAATCTCAATCTCAATCCCAAATCTATTAACAGTCAACATCTTACTACAGTTCCAGCACTGCCTGGATAGGTATGCACGTAGGTATGTAATACGATGAATACCAAGCTAGATATACTACCCCCCTATCCCACTTCCCAACCAACCAACCAACCAATAACCACCCTCCCAGCAAATATACCTCAACACCTCAGCACCTCAAATCTCTTTCCTACCCGGGATCTTGGACCTAGGACCTGGCCTGGGTGCCACGCAGAACTAAAATGCATGAATGGATTATTGGATGGATGATGGATGATGAAAGAATGAAAGAACATATTCTCGTTCATCGTCCTTTAAATATTAGGGTTCGAGTGTTCTGGAGGTAGTTGGTACTAGGCGGATGATTTGTATTTGTTTTTGTTTTGGGATGGGGAAGGGGTGCTTGGGGAGGGGGTTGCGAGGAACCTTTCGGAGGGGTTGGATGGAGGGTTGGATGGATGGAGGGTTGGATGAAGGTGGGTTTTTGGTTTTTATTGGGGATTTTGGGGAGGAAGGGGGAAGGAGGGAAGGAGGGAAGGAGAGGGATTGGGTTTTCTTGTTATTTTTGTGGGTGCGGTGGGGTGGTGTATGTGTGTAGGGAGAGGTTAGGACAGGTTAGGTTGGGTTGGGTTTTGAAGATGGTTTTGGAGATGGTTGTGGTTTTAGTCTTGATTGTGGTTTTGGTTGTACTTGGGATTGGGATTGGGATTGTAATGGAGCTAGTAGGTGATGGATGGTAAGAGATAGACAAGGGATATGGAGTATTATAATGTGTTGTGCGCATGGGCGATTATAAAAATTTAACGAGAAACCTTCGTAGGTGGGGGTTTGTGGGTAGGACAGAGGGGAGATTGAGCAATAGATGCTGGCTGTTTTTGTGATATCTGGCCATACTTCTAGTGTACTAGAATGTTCATCCACGACGTTGGCAGCTAGGAGTTTGAGTTTCCGAGCTTGGATTCGCGCTTCGGATTCTAGGCTGGAGGTGGCTCGGACTTGGGGATGGGGATGGGGATGGGATGGGGTGTGTATAGGCGCGCGCGGTGGATCATTTTAACGTATGTATGTATGTGGTAGAGAAAGTTTCTGGAATTTTTATATAGGTTTAATTACCGACCTACCTAGGCACCGCTGACCTGACGTGAGGTGCGAAAATCTCGCGTGAGATAGTGTCGGAATCAAGATTGCCGGATTGGATTAATAGTGACAAATTCGAAATACCGTACGCTTGGAGGACTTGACTTCTGCGATGGAAGTCACAATGGTCAGCTTGGGTTAATGTCGAAGCTTAAGGGCTGGCTGCGCATGCGGGTAATGTGGTGTTAATATTACTACTTGTCAAAGCTGGCTATGAACACTAAAGTCAAGGTCAGTGTCAGGGTTTGTTGATGTATTGAATGAGCGATGCAGATGCAATGGCTTCCAAACTTGAAGGCGTGTCTAAATGTTGAGAAAGGGCCGTTGGGGGGTGGTTAGAGGATGAAGAGGAGAGGAGGGATGTTGTCTTGTGGATTGGTTGATTAATTGGCATTCATGTCGTTGATGAGTGATCGGGCTGGACTCGGGTATGCAGCTGAACCGATGTTTTTCACCGGAGTGTTCTCTTAATTTGTTCGTTTGTTCGTCTGTTATTGATGTCGAAGAGATGGACAACAAGAGGTGGACAACAGAATCTGGAATCTGGAATTTTGTGCTGTGCTCCTGTCCCGGTGAGTGTACCATATCCAGATTCTAGATTCGAGATCAGCACGTCCAGCCTCAGTTGACTTTGAGAATGACACTGAGTCGAAGTGTTCAGCATAAAGGAATGTAAAGCTTGTGGTACGGGTTCATGCTATAGGATTCTTCATGTTAATTTAATTATTGGAGGTAATGTATGCATCGTTCTCGTCAAGGAATGGTACGTATAGCAATTATCTCTGGATGCCAAAGAAGTAATAGTCTATCGAACATAGCAAAGCAGATGTATACATACAAGTTCACAGGGATAACAGGAATAAGTATTGTGGAGTTCTGCAGAAGAAGAACCTGCGATTTATACAATCGAGTTATGGATATGGCTTGAGAATGAGGAACATTCGGTTCCGGAAAGAAAGAATATTGTCCAATTTCCTTTCGATGGTTCAGGGGCTACATCCACAAGTGCGTCCATCTTTAGAGATATCTGAAAAAGTGTTGAATAAGGATTGAAAGATATTTGGAGAGAGCCTGGGGTTACAAACCACTTGAAGGATAATCTAATGTTAAGTGTGCGCGGAAGTTGGCAAATCTTGGTATTTGGTGATGTATACCTGTTTTATGTGTGGAATCGATTAACCACAATGCCTTTTATATCCATGGAGTCGTGTTAGCAGGATATTCTGCCATAGTTGGATTGGAATGGCGTTGTTGTTGGAGCATCTGTTCTCTGGTAGATGGATTTGTGTCGGGATATTGGAAGATGGGATTTGAGAAGCTGCTGGCTGGATGTGAAGTAGTTTGATTGGGTGGTATCGATCTTGGAGAATGGAAATCGGATACTGTTGGCTTCCTGGTATCAGGATGGTTGAGAATAATGGTACTAGTTGGTTTGTTGGTATTATTTGTTGTTTGAAGGTGTGTCTTGCTCATGTTATACGCGTACTATGAGATAAAGGAGGTACCAACAAGGTGCTTCTGTAGTTCATGAGACTCTTCAATGTTAGAATTACCAGTGAACTGGTGCTGGTGCTAAGTATTCAAAAGAGATACTTTCAAAGTTGGACACTCAAGCAACTCAGCTTTGTTTTTTTCACTGATCTGATAGCAGGGATGTATACCTATCAATACTATACTTTAGTATAATCGTCATGAGAACTATCATAATTTGAGGAGTCTGTAGATGAAGAGCATATCAGCACTTTGTTGAGTAAGTCCTGTCTTCAAAATGGGCGATTGTAGAAAAAGGTCAGTTGGGTGGGATTTGCTATGCTGGAGAAATGGGCGTTCATTTCCATTCTGCTTCTATGCAACTGTTACAGTCATGAGTAATACTAACGGTAGATCCTCCAGAATGAGAATCAGTTATATCTAAACATTATTAAAGAATAACTAAGATGCAGCATGTGTCTCACCAGCAGATGATGTTCACAATGATGAATAGTCATGATACTCAAGTCAAAGTTTTTGAGAGAGTGGTTTGCAATTAGCTTTGATATTTGGTTCTGCTTCCTTTGTGCTTTCGCTTTCTTTCTTCCATACTTCAAGTTCCTTGTTGTGGAAAATGCGGTGCAATGAATTGGCTTTTAATCTTCGTATACGCATAGGTTTGAGGCAAGATACTCTAGATCGATGATCAGCGGTCATTCAAATTGTGTTTTGCAAGATTCATTGCAAGCACTAGGTCATAAAGAGGGAGATGACTTACATAATCTCTCAGTAGACATAAATCCTTCCTTCTTTCTGATAACTTGAAGTTTTTATCTTGAAGTGATGGGAAAAAAAGGAACCAGCCTCTCATACTTGATCCTGGCTTTAGAAATAGCTGCAGGCATTATGGTATCATTAGACATGATAAGACTGATCTGGTGATGGAGTATCAATCGTTTGTCTGGGCCCCAAACATGAGCCAAAGATCAAGCATCTATCCTAGCCAGTTGGACCATACTGCCGCCAAAGTATATATGAACACCAAAAGTAACAAGACGCGCAAAATCAAAAAGACAGCCAATTCATCATCTTGAGATTGAGGTTGATACATCCCAATTGGCTTTTGGTTGGACGTACAAGTCACTTGAAGTAGAGACGTGTGATGAAAACGATTGGATCGAGATCTTGAATTGTGAGAACGAATGGTGATTTTCTGTAGCCAAGAAGGTATTGAGAAATGGGATCCGACAACCTTACGATTTAAGTAGAAAGGATATGTATTTGGAATTCCGGAGTTGCCCGAGATTGGGACAGCTCAGATTCCTACAAACCTGATTCTAGTTCCTTGCCGCCCTTGAGGACTCTGGATCAAATTATAGAACAAAACTTGGATATCTTGTCAGAATTTCCACACATTCACAATATTTTTGTTAGGCACAGCCAATTGGAATTGTAAGGCTCTCTTTATTATACTGTTGATACACCAATAAAGCTCTTCCTAACCAAAAGGGAATGATATCATCGTAAAAACCAGAGAAGTTGAGGAAGCTTGAGGGCCTTTGAGGACTGTGAGGTAGTGAGATAATGAAACTGATATTGACATTCTATAGAGCCATTGGTCAGGGAATAGCTACCTCTTTAATATTGAAGTCTAAGCCCAAAGGCTCAAGAATTTGATTGCATTTCCTGATTACTGCCCTTGGCTGGAGGCCATCAGATTCACTACGAAACCAAAAGACAGGAGAAGAAAAGTTTTTCTGATTAAATAAGAAGTGAATCTTTCGATGTGATATTTAAACCCAGGAAGCAATAATAGTAAATATGGTCTTGTCATCAGTCTTGTTGGCACCGTTTTTCCATTCACTAATTACACATTCAATAAAAAGGTCAAACTTCCAAGAGCCAACTAATAACGATTCTCTTGGACTTTAAACACTACTGCCACATTTGATTGACGTTCCTGGGATGATATACCAGAGGCAATAACCTTCATTGCAAGAGGTAAGCTTAAGCTATTAAGATGTTTGAAGGCTAATAACACAATGGATGCTATGACTTGATTAGCAGGAGCTAGAATGGATAAAATGACCTGGTCAAGGTCAGAGAAGTAGCAAGTGTCAATACAAAGAAACCCCAAACCTGTCTTCTCATAGGTGCTACCATCATCCCTCGCTTAAGGTGCAAATGTGTTAATTTGAAAAATCAATTACCCTCAGTTAGATATTACACTAATCTCGTAATGTACAACCACTGCAAAATCCAAGCAAGCCTTAAGGTGCTATACCCAGGTGTTCTTTGGATGATATTCCAAACATACATATGCATTGAAATGATTATAAAACAAAGAATTCAACAAAGGTGCTACATTATAAGACAGCAGCTAATCTTCATGATATATAGAATCAAATGTTCATGAAATCAATGTCTAATTAACAATCAGAGTAATCACAATGCCCTTGATAGATGTCAATCGTACAGTATTGAAGCTCATTTGAGGTTCCAAAACAATCTAGCCTGACATATACTCAGTATTTTAATGAAATAGTCTCAGCTGATGAATATCAAAAAGGAACTAATGCTAACCTATCATCTAATTTTCGACTTCTTCATGTTAGCTTTTAGAAGACTGTTGCCAGCCAATTTTTAAAGCTTCTCAAAGGATTGCTACCTCAACGAAGCTGACATACATAATATTGTTTTATGATTCTCTAAACCTCAAGTGAGCTAGCTTATATATGTTGGCCTGTTGAGACGATTAAGAGCCTCTGACGATAGAGCAGCCCCTATTTGACAATAAATAACGTCAAATTCATGTATCTGATATGACATCACCAAGGAGTGAGAATTTTCCATTTGTAACCAGATCAGATTGAAGAATTGAAGAAGGCTCTCCGTATATATGCGCATGCTTAAAAAGAACGTTCACATCAGAATAAGCTTCTTCTTCGTTCAATTGTTTTTCCATCCTCCGAGCCTGAATCTTACACGTGATGGATTTCTCCACATTCGCTAAAACGTCATTGTTTATCCATGTCGGATCCTGTGTTTCGGCCAGAACAACGACATAATCTAATTGTTAATTATTCCCTTGAGGACTTTCACGAAGTGGTGGTAATTTTTCTCGAGCATTTCGACCTTTCAATCAAGTACTTTTGAATCTTGCTTCGCAGCTTACTACGGAAGGGTCATACATTCTTTCTAAACAGACTTCTCGAACTTGGGAGGGAAGGAAGGTATTGTCGATCATTCGCACTACACCTGAAGTTGGCATTTACCCCTCGACCAACTTACTCGTTAGCACAAGAGGATTCGATATCGACGGATTTGGTAGAGTCTTGAGCTTGGGATAAGAGGAGTATATCAAAAATGACAGATCCCGTCGACTCAGCGTAAGTAGAGTTTCCCGGGCTTAATACTGTTGTGGAAGCACACTGTCCTTTAAGAATCTTGATTTTTGGTAGTGCTGTAAGCAGTCACAATCTGCTAACGATCGTCATTCTTAGTCACAAGCGTAGTAAATCATCTGCTTTATCTCTTCTTCGCAGCAGAAGAGATGGAAGAGACGATGATAATGTAGAAAGTCATACTCTCATGTCCCCTGCGACAACGGCACACTCACCCACGTTTTCTACTACACCATCCCAACCTGCCTTCAGCCATTCTTCAAGAAAATCTACGAGCACGCCTGGGTTAATGAGATCAGCTTCTGCTGTTCATTCGCGTCCCACAGCTACTATGTCACCAGATAAGACGATGTCCATCGAGCAAACTGTACGAAAATTTAAAATATTTGAGGCATTGAAGAATGGAGATACGGCGGCGATATCAAAAGCAATCCGTGAGTCGGACGGTAGCCGAATGAGCATTTCTAGTTTTTCAACAGTCTCAACCAATCTTGAAGATACCACCATTCTACACTTAGCTATTCAATGTGCTGAACAACAAGTGATCGAATATGTGTTATCTGATGGTGCTGGAACTATCGACATCAATGCTAGAGATCGAGATGGAAACACAGCTCTTCACCTTGCTGCAAGCTTAGGTCGTGGCCCTATTGTACGTTTGCTTCTTGGGCAACCTGGTATCAACGATTCTTTACCAAACTATGCCGGCCGTCTACCCCTCGATCTTGCTCGAACACCCGACATCTTTCAGCAGCTACAACTCTCTCGTTCAATATTCGTTGAAAGTAAAATCAAACAAATACAAGAACTGGTTGCGCTAGGAGACTATAAGTCATTGGGTGAAATTTTGGAGGAATCCCGAGTGAAGACCGTCTTGGATATCAACGGGGGAGAATTCACTTCCGACCCAATGACGATCCATGCTGGAGGCACTTTACTACATGAAGCTGCCAGAAAAAAGAACATTGAACTCATCCAAGTGTTACTATTGCATGGTGCTGACCCTTTCCGTCGTGACCGAAAAGGAAAATTACCGCAAGATATTACAAAAGATGACGCGACCAAGGCCATGTTAAAAAAGTCTCCTGCTGCAGTTGCCGCTCAACGGGGAATTCAGGAAAAAGCTGTTCTTGGAAACGCATCTCAACAAGGAGTGGTTAATGCAAACCCATCAGATGCACTGGCTGGTAAAGAAGGCCGGGAGATGCAGGGCTATCTGAAAAAGTGGACGAACTATCGTAAGGGGTATCAACTACGTTGGTTCACCCTAGAAGATGGTATTTTAAGTTATTCCAAACACCAGGATGATGCCGGGTCGGCTTGTCGTGGTGCAATCAATATGCGCATCGCAAAGCTCAACATGGACCCTACAGAGAAGACCAAGTTCGAGATTATTGGAAAGTCATCTGTCAAGTATCACCTCAAAGCAAACCATGAAGTTGAGGCCAAGAGGTGGTTTTGGGCGCTCAATAATTCTATCCAGTGGACTAAAGATCAAGCAAAAGAAGAAGAAAGACAAGAGGCAAAGAGATTAGAGTTATTACAACAAGCGAAAGAGCACTCCGGCAACGGATCCAAGGAGGGCTCTGATAATAATGGAACTAACGAGCCTTCTATTTACACAGAGTCACGTCGTGAGAGCATTCAAGCTGGTAGACTCATGCCACAGTCTGGTCTTGGCAGAATGCCAAGTCAGCGAGTCGCATTCACAAGCAATGCTGGAAGTGTCGTCGATGATGAAGAAACCAACTATGGATCGTATAATCCGAGCTTTATGGGCGAAGGAAATCGAGTATCAAGTTATATTGGAACTGGACCTGTGGACGGAGATGATGAGGAATATGGCGATGGCTCTAGTGAACACGAAACGCCGGCAAGTAAGGATGCATTTGAAATCACGGCTCAATCTGCTCAACTACAACTCGAACTCATGGGCCAGGTAAATGCCGCTTTACAAGTAGAGCAGTCCAGAAACCCAAATCTTGTCATTTCTGATCCAGTGGCAAACCAAGCAACCGCAACCTATGACTCGGCAATTCGTAACCTCAAGGGCCTTGTCGGCGATCTTTTGAAAATTTCCAAAGATAGAGATTCGTATTGGCAACACCGTCTTGATCGAGAAGAGCATATGCGACAAATGTGGGAAGAAAGTATGGCTCAGGTTGCACGTGAACAGGATGACTTGATGGCTCGTATGGGAGAATCGGAAGAGAAGAGAAAGTTGACAAAACGAGCACTTCGTGAAGTTACTCGAACGGCGTCTAGACCAGACAGTAGAGGCGAACTTGTAGCCAAGGCTGAAATAGCTGAAGCTCTTGAAGAAGTTTCTCTCGACGATGACGGCGTCGCTCCGTTGAGACATGTAGCAACTAGCAAAAGCTCACTGCGACAGAAATCAATCACTGAAGGCCTTCCTGATATGACTGACACGGATTCGGACGATGATGACGAATTTTTTGATGCTGTTGATGCCGGACAAGTCGAAGTTGTTAAAGCTCTCCCACCTTCAAGCCCTGCTGTAGCTGGAAGTGAAGAGGTAGAAGAGAGCCAACTTATCAAAGCAGATGGGCTGGACATTAGTTCTGCTTTCAAAGGATATGAAAATGGTGTACGAACCCGTCTAAAGATGGATGCCGATGATCGCCCCAAGGTTTCTCTCTGGGTATGTACTTGAGCCCACTTTACTTTGTGACTACTAATATTCTTTCAAGGGAATTCTCAAGTCGATGATTGGCAAGGATATGACAAAGATGACACTTCCCGTGTCTTTCAACGAACCTACCTCGTTACTCTATCGCTGTGGTGAAGACATGGAATACGCAGACCTTCTAGATATTGCAGCTGATCGGGCAGATTCAATTGAGCGCATGGTATATGTTGCAGCATTCGCCTCAAGTGAATACGCATCAACTATCGATAGAGTAGCGAAGCCTTTCAATCCTCTTCTCGGCGAAACCTTTGAATACGTTCGTCCAGATAAGAATTATCGCTTCTTCATCGAGCAAGTCAGTCATCATCCGCCAATTGGTGCTGCTTGGGCCGAATCTCCGAAATGGACCTATTATGGAGAATCAGCCGTGAAGTCCAAATTCTATGGAAAGTCTTTCGACATCAATCCTCTTGGTACTTGGTTCCTCAAACTACGTCCAACAGCAGGGGGGCCAGAAGAGCTGTATACTTGGAAGAAGGTCACATCTTCCGTCATTGGGATCATTACGGGTAACCCCGTAGTCGATAACTATGGACCAATGGAGATCAAGAACTGGACAACAGGTGAAGTTTGTAACGTTGAATTCAAGGCCAGAGGTTGGAAAGCTTCTAGCGCTTATCATATCGCTGGTAGAGTTAACGATGCAAATGGTCAAACTCGATTCAGTCTTGGTGGTCGTTGGAACAGCAAAATCTATGCTCGGTTTACCCCTGGCTATGAAGCTACCGTTGAGGAACCCAAATCTGGTTCTTCCAACAGTAAAGGGAGTGTCAATGACCCAAGCCAAGCATTTTTGGTCTGGGAAGCTAATCCACGTCCAGCTGGAATTCCTTTCAACCTTACTCCTTTTGTTCTCACTTTCAACGACATCAATGAAAATCTTCGTCCGTGGTTACCACCTACAGATTCCAGATTGAGACCCGATCAACGTGCTATGGAAGATGGAGAATATGACTTTGCTGCTACGGAGAAAAATCGTCTTGAAGAAAAGCAACGTTCCAGACGTCGTGAACGTGAACAGGCTGGCGAAGTTTTCGCTCCTCAATGGTTCGAGAAATCAAAGTGTCCAATAACTGGAGAGGAATATTGGGCTTTCAATGACAAGTATTGGAGAGAAAGAGAGAAGGCTGCGACTGGAGAAGCATGGAAGGATGTTGAGGATATTTTTGGTGATGTAAAGCAAGAAGAGTGATGACAGATGACATGGGAAAGGAAGGAGTGTAGGATACTCAATGTAAAGTATAAATCTTCGATAGCTTTTTCTTATGCCGCACCAAACTTTGAGCGACAATATGGGTGGCTTGTTATGAGACGCAACGATACACGAGAACACACGAGAACACACACGTACATAAAAAACTAGTAGTTAATTGTCAGCTGGCTATCAATCAGTCATACATAATGCAATTCAAATGATTCAAATCAGGTCAAGAAGTCTTGGAAGTGTGCAGATGTGCAGAAGAGTGGTACGAGAGCGGAAGAAACAGTTCATTTTTGAGCCGAAGCTCGAGGAAGTCAGCCTAGAGTATATGGATTAGTATTCTTTTCTCTCGATAGATCTGGCAGATTGAAGAGGACTCACCCAAAAATTCCAGATAATGCGTCACTCGCCAGTATGATCTTTAGCCTACAATAGAGCAAGTTAGTTAATTATACGAACAGATTAGGATAGTCGAGGGGTACTATACTGATCCGAAGGCACGACAGCACCGCAAAGCCTAAAAACAAATTAAATAGCCTAGACTATGGGTCAATTTTTCCGCTCTACAAATCTGGTAGATTGTTTGTCTAGATTGGGATGATCAAGGGGAACTGACCCGAATGCACCAGAGCACCGGAAAGAACAACAGACGTCTAAACAACCTATATCAGAGGTTAGCGTTGTGCTCTATATCCCTGTTTGATTGTTCAAGTAGATATGAGAGTTTGTTACGTACTTGGCGCGGGGCCGAGTTTTGCACGTAGTGTGCGGTAAATTCGCCCATCGGATCATCTTCGTCGTCCTCCTCCTCCTCCCGCCTTCCACCCATTGCTAGACAATCAGTTAGTTTTATTGTTTCAGAAAGTATTAAATATTGGAGGGATCTGATCTGACTTACTCGGCTCGTTGTCTGGGAGAGAGAAGGGAAGTTCCTCCTCTTCCTCCTCCTCCTCCTCTTCAGAGTCCGAAGACCTGGCAGTGCGGTATTTGGGCGAACCCACTTTCCAGTCGAAATCCTGGCCTTTGGCCCGAAAGCCCATTGATGTTGCGGCATCCCGCCAGTCAAAGCCGGCCGCCCGCCTATAAAACCAAGATTAGCGTCTATTATCTAAATTTAAATCGATCTATAAATAGCAGAGTACGCACTCTTGCTGCTCCTTTTGGGAGCGTGCAGCTTGTACAATGGCTACCTTGCCAGTAGCGTTGGCAGCGCGCCACGCCGCGGTTGTCTTGGCGTCTTTGCCAGCCCGGCAAAGAGCCTGGTTGAGGTTCTCCCTCATTCTCGAAATCCACCAGGGAATCCCAACTCGCTCCGTGGTTATCATGCGGGCAGAGAGACGAGGTGCTTCGCAGCTGGCGACAAGGGAAGGAGAGGCGGGTACGGCGGGTGCGGTGGGTGCAGCAGCAGAGGAAGAGTTGGCGGGAGATGCGGCGGCATTTTGAGTCGCCGGCGAAGGTCGACTACCCCCAGTGGAGGATTTTGGGATCCTACCCCTCTTTCCTTTGATAGGAGCCATTTCGATTAGGTGAGAGTTGAGACAGGAAAAGAGTAGCAAGACGAGGGACTTCGATCTTGAGATCGAGTATGGGCCTGTTACTTGAGAGAGAAAAAAAGAGAAAAGAGAAAAAAGGAAAAAGAGATCAAAATATATATTTGAGAAAAAGTGAAGATATTTTCGCTTAACTGCTACACGCCGAGCATGGTGGAGGTCAAAATAGTAGAAGGTGAGAGGTTTAGGAGTGAATGTAGGTTGATTTTATTTTGATTACAGTTTATCGGGATGGCTTTGGAATGGCTTTGGAGTACTTGTTATTTCTATATTTCTGATTTATACTATTGGGACTTTCTGTAATTGTTGTATATTGTTCTGGACAATTGAGAGTTGAGAATGTCTAGTACAGAGATAGAATCTCTAGTTGCTTCATTGCTCTACCCGTTGTTAGTTATTCACAGGCTTTGGGACAATGGTGGATGGCCGCAATCTTTATGTATTGTTCTGCTATTGCGCTATAACTATTGTCACCTATCGAAGTCTACAAACTCTTGTTCTATTGTCTATATCAAGGATTTCATCCTATCCCGTCTCTTTTGATCTTGAATCCTTCCACTCTTCGCTAACCTCTCCGTATTTAGTCACTGTCAATGATCGATTGCATAGCCTGCTTAATTTCATTGTAGAATGTGGAAGTCGAGAAGAAACGGCAGCGAAAGTCTAATATCGAAGGTGATAATGGGAAGATCTACCTGCCAATGATAAAAAAGTTACAGAATCGTTAGAGAGTGCAAATAAAAGGGCGTTGGTTACTTAGACCTCGTAAATTTCCATAACGTGCTGCTTGTTGTCAATAATTAGCCATCACCATACACCAGGTACCTCAATTGGAACGTGGATACTCGAGTTCAGAGCAGAGAATTTCATAAATTTTGAGCCGAAGCTCCGTGTGCTGCGTAGCCCGCCGGCGCATCTCCAGAAACTTAGCTCGTAAGAGCCAACAACGCAGGGTCAATGGCCGAACTGTCAGAGTTAGCTACAACATTAAATAGAAGTTCGCATAGTAAGGACTTACTAATCAAACCCAGCCGGCGCTGGCCCAAAGCCACCAGCACCGCCACCTCCCTCCTCATCGTCGTCATCCCCGCGTCTTCCCCAAAATCCTATACGCTAGTTAGTTGATTGTTCAAATCGAAGAGCTACTATAGTACGTACCCGGCACATCATCTGACCCATCAATGGGCAGATCCTTCATCTCCTCATCCTCATCCTTATCCTCCTCCCCTCCCACCTCTTTCGCCTCCCCTCCCTTTACCCCTCTATCTCCTGTTACCTTCCCCTTCCCCTTCCCCTTCCATCCCCCGTACCCCCGCCCCATCCTGGTTCCTGCAGCCGCACCCAGAGCCCGAAAATCTGGTTGCCTATATATTTTATTGGTTAGCACAGAGTATAGATCGAAGCGAGCCAATCAAAGCTCAGATCGACTTACCCAGCCATCACCGCCGCAAAGGCCGCGTTCTCCATCTCTTCTCTCTCCTCTGGCGTCGCAGCTTGCCAGGCTGGAGAGGCCTGTGTGCGCTTCTTGGCGCGGTTGCGTCTCTTGGTGAGGGCGTTCCTCAACTTGCCCACGTCGTGGGGCTCACCCTTAGCCTCTCGGGAGAGGTGGCGGGCAGAGGGTTGGTTGGTGGCGCCGACGGAGGTGCGGGAAGTGTTTTTTTTTGCCCTTAGCAGGGACTTTGGTGGTCTTCTTTGGAGGCATGGTGATTTGGAGGACTCCTTTGTATTGAGTAGTTGCTGCAGAAAAACTTCTGCAATCGATCCTCTTGATAAGGAGAAAAAGAAGGAAGAAACAAAACTGAACAAGATTAAGTACCTACATTTTTGTCCACCAAGGTTGCATTTTCGTCTATCTGCCAGGCCGCCATTTCTCGGCGGGCATAGATGGTTGAAGGTGAAGAATTGGAATCAAAGAGTGTATACCCCAGGGAAAAAAAATTTGTACTTTCCAAGTTTTGTTGTTATCTGCCTGGAAACTGGTGGATATCCAACAGTTGATTGTTTCAGAGCCTCAAACCATCCCATTGTTTAGATATAACTTAATGATTGAGCGCAGGTAACGGGAATTGCGCATGGTAATACGTTCTATGCTCATTGTTCCTCCAGCCAATATTACATATTTACGCAAGGATATAACTAACAATACCACAGATTCAATCTTCACAACTAGACTACCGAAGCTTAAGACACCCAAAGACAAGAGATGGCTGGCCAATTATCTTTGTTGCAACTACACATTCCATCATACTGCTCGAAAGACAGTGGATAGTATACAATCAGCACTCTATAATTTCGGCATCTAAACGCTTCTGAAGGACAATGAATATGATGTTATCAAGATTTCTGAGATACTTGCACATACTTCAGCTACATCTGGATTTGATAGTGTTCTAGCTAATATTTTTGGGCCATGAAATAAAGAGAGAGATTCAGCAGAATGTCTAACAGGTGACATAGCACTTTCTGGTCAGGGCTAGAATATTCAACAGGATTTCTCAAAAGACCAGGATAAAGAACATCATATTTCCTCTCCTCAGGCTTTAATGTGGTAGACAGTCGGCTACTGTCTACAAGATAGTAAGTAGGTTGTAATCATCCTAACTTGAATGCTTGGAAAATGCCCTACGAAAAATTTCGGTCGATAATACCACGATTCTTCTTCTTCGACATATGAATACAACTATTCCAGAGTATCTATACAAAGACACATTCTTATTGTCTTTGGAAGCCTTGTATAATGAATGTATTCTGGTTTTTTGATGTTTGGAGTTTTCAGTGACCCAATCTTTATTTTCAGATTAATGTATGACGACTTCTCGTTCATTGTAAAATGAGCAGGCATTGAAGCTTGGTCTGGATTATATAGGATTGGAACCATATCACTGCTGTTTCATTGAGATATGATAGTTGTATGCTGGCGAGGGTAGCTTTTGTTCAGACGGCATTGAGGAAATATGATCAAGAATGCCATAGCAGTAATTTGTGGTTGAATTTAGCATTTGCTTAGGAAAAATTAGATGCCATTGAATATTTAGGGTTATAGAATCCCAATATTGGCAATGGATACTATCTACACACAGAACAGTGACCAACTTGTTCCAAATCTGAAGTTAATGCCGATGGTAGTATCTCAAAGGAGTTATCCATTCATGATGTCTTCCGTATGTCTGTATTTTCCAAGAACTAGAATTCATTCATGATTATGCCTGCTTTTATATCTGGCTAATACTTAGACTTCATAGCCGCTCACTGAGTTCCTTTCGAAATATGAATGTTGCAGCCCTTTTCTCTCACTTCTACTTAACCATTCCTGCTATATTATGGCACACCTGGGGATGTTTATAGGTACTGGCACAGTGGGAGAGCTTATAATGTCATAGGCCTATGAATAGGATTGCATGCTCCCCATTGCTATGGTACACGATTTAATCTCACATCTTGTCAGTGTATTGCACTGTGGTTGAGACATGAACAGTTGATAGTTTTAACATAGTTCCAACATTAACATGGTATATATCGCCTCGGAAGAAAACACCTCATAGAAATAATCTATTTCTTTTCTCCAGACACAAGTAATACTACACTACCCAATTGCCTCCTGATATCTTCCCTCTCAACATCGTGTGTATCTTCAACAGCCCCCCACATACCAGTCTGCCAATCCACCTCCAAACTTGCAGCTTTGGCTGCCTCTTCAACACCGAACTTCTTTTCGGAAACATCGTCTCTCAAATGTGCCAATTCAGTACTCCATTCAACTACTAATCTTGCAGCTCCAAGTAGACCCTTTCCAGCCAACACACCTCTCTCCAATCCTGCAAGCTCAAAAGCAGGTAGCCCAGAGACCCATCCTTTTATTATGTCTCTGGTCATTTGCGGTTGACTCTTAGGTACAATGCTATCCGCATCCAAAACTGGTATAAGCTCAACCCCGGGCCATACCTTCTCGGATAAAAATTGGATGATAGGTTCTGCAGAATTCCTCTGAATGGTTCGTAAACTTTCAACTCTATCAACATGTGTTTCATATCCTGGTGGGTCTTCAGGTGCTTCTGGTGCCCAACATAACAGCGAGTCAGTATCGAGATATCGCATCACTGTCGTAACAATGTTATTTCTTATCGTATCTCTTCCCTCCTTGTCTTCATCTGCAATATCAAGCGCACGATTGACGAGAGATGTCATCGGTATAAGATGAGTTTTCAAAGCTTGTTGTGCCGATACAAGAAGATCCCATTCAAGGGCGATGGCAGATGCCAAATGTGGTTTATGATGTGGTATTGTGAGAATGTCTTTAGAAGGTCTTCGGAGTGGTCGTTTATCGAGGAATACTTGCAATCCCTCTGTGATTTAAACTTCCATTAGCAATCCTGACACTCCATAAAAGCCATTTATAGACAGAGGTAATATTACCTTCTGTATGCTGTACATGAACATCCTTCCAAAACCTCTTCAATTTCGCAGTTCCACCACCTTTCCCACTAGCCACTGCCCTAATGTCTTGACCTTTCTTGAGTAGCTCTGCTTGCTTCCTCTTCCTTGCAACCCGGATATCAACATGTTCAGGGCTGGGAGTTGGTGGAGCTGGAGCTGGGCCAGGTGCCGTGAATGCCGCAGGCGCAACTGTAGCGGGTGAAGATGGTGTTGTATGTATGCATCGTTGACTCAATGGAGCAAAACTTTGACATTGATATACTCGTAGGCTTTTCAAGCCATTTGCCACTGGTAATTGACTGATGCGCTTCATCTTGTGGAATGCTGACGAGATTGAGACTTGCCTAGAAAAGTACCTAGCAACTAAAGTCAATATTGAAGTTTAAGCGGTTATGCGGCCGCTCATTACCCGCATCACGTGATGTTATACATCACAACGTTGTTCGGAATGGACAAAACATGAGAGATCCTCAGACCCCTCGACTTTGATTACCTAATCATAAAAATCTATAATCCAGCCAATCAGAGCTATGTGCAGTATACGCTCCTTCGTGGAGGTTAACGTCCGTCTTGATATGATTGGCTTGTTTTATAGTCAGTGCGTATCTATACGCACTTACTATAAAATGATGCCAAATTGGTATAAAAGGACGTAACAATCTACTAAGAGGGGCTGAAAATTGAGATAAACTTTACTTATGATTTCGTATGATACCCAATGCTTCGTAGCCCATTGGATTTGAATTGCCTGTCAAGGAACTGCCTCAAGTCTGAGATTTTATTCCTGTGGCTGGTGGTTCTTTTGAAATGTTCACCTTCCTATACATTGGAAGATGGCACTGTTTTCGAATCCTCTTGCTAACATATCGTGGTATGCTATATCTATCCACGGCCATTTCTCCCATATCATTGGTAGAGGTTTGATGGTTTTCGAGACTATGCAAGGTAACGACTCGATTGATTAGTGGCCATCGTTCCCTATGAAACATTTGGCCTTTGTTGCATATCTTTGCAAGGGTGTGAACGAGTTTTTTAGTTCTATAACTCATCCCTTGACTAGACTGGATTAGTACGGGTCTACCTTTGAGATCACCCTTACCGGATCCCCAATTGTTGGCATAATCCATTCATGGTTTTCATTCACGGAGGGGCTGGACAAACTTGTTCGGTGATCTATCTCAAAGTCTCTTTACCAAGTGCAAGTGCCTTCATATATCTGATTTAATTCTAAAAATCTGTCCGCTTCTAATTTCCATGCTATTGCCTCCAACCTATTTCAGATACTACAAAGTAATGCAATGTGATCTGTTGCATGTCTGTACAGGGTGTCTGTATACGCTAGTCGATGAAATGGTAAACTATCAAAGGCTAGTAATGCCCGTTAGAAGAGAGAAGAACCCAAGACTAGACTATTGAACTCTAAGTTTCATCAATGCTTCTAGCTCCTGCTACTAAAAGCTTGTGTTGCACGTCTGCTAGAATGTACAGGGATGCATACTCCACTTTTTGCTACTATTTCATGATCCAGCGAGCAGAACTAGTTCGTGAGGCTAGCTAGTACAAGGTGCAGTGTTCGTGAGCTTTACGGTGTTTTAGTGACATGTTACTGGCGATCACCTAAGTTTAATCGTGAAACTCAAAAATCAAGGGGAGTCAAGTAGGGCAATACATGCAAATGTCATAATGGACCTTCGTCATGGAGAAGCACATGGACTAGCAGAATTAAGGAACAATATAAAAGCCGCGAAGCTGAACGACGCCATCAGGCGGCAGAGGTTTCATGTAAACTATAGCAAGCTTCTTGTTTATATTAAGGAGTAGTTCCAAATAATACTTTTCTTAGTGCTAACTACGTTGCAATATCTGATCCTGAGCGGCCTATTGGCTGGTGTGAAAAACTCCCTCGCTAAACCTAGCTTTTGCAAATACAAAGGGAATGTAGCAAGATAATGCAAGAAGAATAGAAAATGCTGCAATATTCAAGAGTTAAGCAGCTGTGGCCAATATATCTTAATTAACATATGAGTAGTGTAATAAGGGTCATAGATCGTTTTATAAACTAAGATCTATACAAGAAGTTTAGGAGATGGGTAAAGTCTCTCCGTCTTATCAATAGAAGATCCAACGTATACCTAGTCCCCACTCGGGGATTTACTAGCACCAAGTATGGTGAGTAAAACAATAAAGGACAAAATAGATCTGATATGAAAAAAGGACATACATTCACATTTAAAATTATAAGACTTCATATCATATAGCTGTATGATTGCAGGTTTATCTCCATCCTGGTAAATACGTTATTTCCTTCATTAAAACCCCGATAAGTCTAAAAAATATTAATATCCCCAAATAGAAAGAAAGCTATTCGCGTATTCTCATTTCTCGACTATGTCTTTGGCAACCTCTGCTTCTATATTTCTCTTTTTTGCTTCCGAAACACAACTTTTTGCATTTGTAGCTTCTCTCCACGCCTGATCCAGCTTCTTCAAACGTCTAATTTCATTTTGTCGATCACGGACTCCTGGCCTATCATTATTGATCTTGCGTTTTTCTTTCACGCTCTCTTTTTCCTTAGAACCCTTCTTCGTTCCAGATGCTCTTATCTTTGCTCTGTATCTGCATTCAAACCTTGACGGTTTGTTCTAGTACTGTGCGCCAATCGATCCACATCTTCTTACGTTAATCGGCTTTTGTATATTTCCTAATATGAATCCTAAAACTCCTTTGATATTTTCGAACTCGTTCAAGACGTTATTCCCTTGAAGTGGCAGTCTTAACTCCATCGGTCAAGGACTATTACAATGCGAGGTTAGCATCTAATCAGTCTTGAAAATGCATATAATAACCCAAGATATAACCCCACTAGGGAAGCTTATATTGTTGGAGTACTCACAGAGTGACTACAAGTTCCGAACCATTGCAACAAGCTCGTTTCGAATGGACAAGCCTTGGCCAAGTTCTTTCCTGCCTCTTTCACATAAGCACCAAGCATACCAGCAAAAGCAGCTTCTGTCATATAACAAATAACTCTTCTGGCCACCACTCTCCCGCTCATCACTTACCAGGCCAGTAATCTTCCTCATTATTATTTTTGGCATCTAAATCAGGCATCAGAAATAAAATGGCCCAATTCGATTTCCTTGGGGAGTGCCGATAGACATTATAATGATAGGAACTGGATCGTTTCTAATCCGGGCCATTTCTCATCTCCCTCTCATGATCCTTACGTCTGCCAATAAGACCTTTGTTCCCAGATGCCTCTCCGATATACATATATGAATGATGATCTTCGATGAGTGGCTGAAACAGATGCATATAAACACATAAAGTTTGTTAGCTTGGATCTCACAATATATCATCAACATATACATGCAACTGATTCTTGTATATCTACCTATGGTAGATACAGAAATTCGTTAATTCTCGGTGGTGTGGTCTTATCAAGTGATAAGTTTGCCTCAGGTAGTGTTACGTTGATATAATCTTCGCCCATTCGTCCAAACTCATAAGACCGACGAATCTCTTCCATTGGACACTCAAATAACAATTGCATGTAGCTTGTAAAACATCGTGGAGCCGTTGATTGAAGATAATGCAAGCATCAACCAATTCCACTCCACTGTTGAACACTTATTGAAGGTTGCAGTCCTGGACTTGAGAAACAGCGATATCTCATATTCGTTTCAACTGCGAAGAATATTCTCTGTATCTGCGGTATGTTTGAGGAATGACTAGAATCAAGTAAATTCATTGCTTGATTAGAAATATGCAATGACTGTATTACAATAGATTTCTGATACCGGCATTGTGGTATTACTACTTCTGATGACGTACTGATTCCTAATTTTGACACTGTGGCATAAGGGGTTCTGACTCCGCACCTTTTTGACGAAAGCGCTGATTACTAATTCCGCACCTCCTTGCTGATTTCTTTTTTCTCCTGGAGCACCTTTGCACTTGAAGTAGACCTATATATAGGTGACAATGGGGATCATCCATGAAGGTGTCATCAAATCATCATAAACACATTGACATTGGACAATTAGTCATCTGCATCTAGTGGATTAAGCTTTGCGGGGTAACACCCGAGCGACGCCCTAGTGCCTCTACTTCGGCGCTAAAGCTTCGATACCCAGTCTTCCAACAACCTTCTTCCCTATAACTCGAAACTTCAACTCAACATTCCAGCAACAAAAACAACGAAAACAACAAGAAAAACAAGAAAAATAACCCAAACGAAAGTCGCCAGTCATTTTCTACTTGGTAAGTTTCTTCTATTAACTTGTGGCTGCTTGGAAACAGACAAATCTCCTCAATACAGCCAAAATCAGCATTTTATTATCACTTTTTGCCAAAAAGTTGGGCGTGAGAAGTAAAGCATCTGCAGATTTCCAATTTCAAAGCTGAAAATTGACCGATTCAGACCATTTTTCTTGATTTCTTGGCCTAAATGTGATTGGCTTGATAACTTGAGCTTAGAGCTTAAAATGATGTACTTTCGGTGTTTTAAGGCTTAATATAATTGGAGAAGTAAATAAACTCAGAATTTCTGACTTTAGAGATAGATCTCAAGTCTTTTGTAAAATAATGGGTTTAAGCTCTTGTATATCTTGAGTTTTGCGTTAATATCATGATATCATTGAGTGTATAGTTCGAGACTTAGAGCCTGAAATAATAGCTGGGTTAGATTGATTTAAAGGATGCGAAGTTATCTTTAACTACCTAGGTACCTACCTAGGTAGAGCTCATCAAGAAATATCCAGGGTTATTGTATTTGGGATTGTAGAGTTGAGAGTGTAGGATGTGAATGATGTTCATTTGTAGATTAGTGAGCCTTTGGTTCTATCTCTACTTGGATTTTGGAATCTCTTCATGAATGGATTGATAGTGCTATATGTTGGTTTAGGGATATGCATAATGAACAGCATTCCATGGATATAAATAAGGTAAGATGAACTTTCTTATGTGGTCCTGTGCAAGTGAATAAATGTGGTGAAGGAATTGGGATAGGAATGGGTCTATTGTATGAACTGGATTCGACGATTGATTGTTGGGTTGGAAGAAAGGAGTTGAAGGATATCTATTTTAGACATGATAAATTATGTTAGCTTAGTGTGATATTCATGGAGATCATCGGAGAGAACCATAAGTAGCATTTATAATTGCAAGGTGGGTCTTAAAAACATAGGAGTATGAGAAATAGAGATACATTGTTCCGGTGAAGATGGAATAATATGCGCATACCACAATCTACAAAACAGAATAAAACCATAGAACTAACACTGAATTCTCATCATAAATTCTCATTTTACACTATACAATGAAATGCTCATTTGTGCCACAAAATGCTGCTATCCGAATTTTCCTTCGGCTTGTCACCAAAATCCTTATCCATAATGACCCAATAATTCGCTCAAACCATAACTCTATTAAACCCCAAAATACTTCGTTAAATCATATAGATATATCCAAGTGCTTGGGTATTCATACTTTCCTTGGCTCTTGTCCCCATAATAACTTGAACAATCCCTCCTTCCAAGTTCTCTCTTATCCAGATTAAACTCCATAAAGCCACCAGAATAACCCTCCAACACTAAGAAAAATAACCACTAACTGCACAAACAATCTTCCATCACAATCACCCTCCCCATCCTCCCCACTGTTCCCCCCAGATTCCAAATCATGAGTCCTCGTATTCGTATTCCTAATCCGTGCATCCCAATGTGAGCGATCATAACGTTCTACTGATGGTAATGCGGCTTGGTAATTTGAGCGTTGGGAACGTGATGAAGTTAGCGTATAGTATTGTTGATGCCGGTTGGGTTGAACCGGTGCTAAATAGCGAGGTGATGAAGAAGGAAGAGGAACAGGAGATGGATTTTGAAGCAGTGGTGTTCTTTCGACTGCGAGTTCGCGGAGAATAGAGCGATCCGTGGCAAGGTTGTAGGTGTACCAATCACGGGTTGACGTTGAGACTGTTCGAGTTTGGGGGAGTCTGGGCGGTGGTAGAGCAGGTAAGGTGGTAGATGAAGTTGGTTCGGCGTGATGTCTTTGATCTATGGATCGTTTTAGGTTCTCAGGCTTGCGCTTTGTACAAGGATCAGAAGTATCTGATCTAATATCTTCCCAAGGATCCTTGAATGTAACTTTCTGTCGTCTCCCATTATTCACGCTCCTCAACGCTACCTCATAAGTCTCTACCCACTCCCCGGTATCAATACTGATTCCAAACCTCTCTGCCAACTGAAGAAAACTTTCTTTGCGTAATCGGGTATCAAAAGCATACGAGTCATGCTTGTAACCTTTTGACCGGAGCATTGAGAGGGGGATTGAAAAGATGTGTTCGAGGACTATATAGGATTGTTTTTTCCATCATGGAAGTTTCAACGTATAGTTCTAGGGCTGAGTTTGAGTTGGGGAAATCATGAGGAGGGAGATTCTGAGAGATTGGGATACGTTTAGCGAGATTTTTGAACTTAGGGGGTTGAGAAGTTATCTAGTCAAGTTCAATTAGCTGAAAGTTGCGCAATCGTTTATGAAAATTCCTCTGAATATAAACATAATTGACGACCCGAAGCTAATAAATCATTTACCTTAGCAACCGAGCAACTAGCACCTTGGACCTGCAATATAATAACCGGATGATTATACCCCGCACTATCCAGTTCTATACCATCACAACAACTTCCATCCCGTACACACTTGATAGATTCATCGCTTTCTACTTTAGGTGGAAGCCATACTATACAACCAACACAAATATCTTTAACTTTGAGACGGGGCCGTGAGCCAGTTCCATCAGGAGAGTCGCGAGGTGGACTACGTCGAGAAATTCGAGTTGCATGACGGCTCCGAGTGCGAGGCATTCAACCGATTAATGATCAATGACTAGTGAGATAGATTTAGGTTTAGATATAAATTCAAAATCTACAAAAAGAATCAATTAAGAAATGAAGAAATAATAAATCATGAAGAAAGAAAACAATGAAGATATGCAAACCATATCATTTTGTCAATCCCCGCGCTTGTCCTACTTGCGCACCCGCCTGTACGACATCATCAAGCCTCACTATGCATGGATCCGGTTCGGAACGCGGAAACTGTTCAGCCAATAGAGATGCACTCGCAGCAAATGAGTGATAGGTATTGGGAGATTTTATTTTCTGTGCCACTGCGACCTCTTGGTCGGCCGCTGTGTAAGGCTTTTAATGAGGTTAAATGCGAATAAGTAATTTGATGACCAATGTAATGGTAAGTTTGGAGTGAATTCGGAACTTTGTGAGGAGGTAGTTTTGGGTATGTTTAGAATGGGACTCGGCTGAGGATTAGCTGGGTGGCAAGACTAATGGTTGCATTGTTTTTTAAGGGTTTGGGTGAAAGTATAGATCGAAACGTTGCGGGATGCTGAATGGGGGTTTGATACAATTAATATACCAAAAATCTCAAGGAAAAGGATACTCATCATTGAGTTGGTTTGGAACATTAAAGCTTGAGAGGTTTCGCAGTCAACACATTGAGAGGGTGTATTCGGACTTGTGGATTGGATATAGAAATCTGGAAGACACGGGATTTCTAAGAGACCACAAGAACTAAAATCCCGCAACGACTAATTAACGACTAATTAACGGATAATTGAGAGCATCAATCTAGTCTAGCAGTGGAAATAAATGAATGACAGGTCTATAAAGGGAAGCCTCACAAATACTTACCATGAAGGTTGTGTTACAACATTACTCATAGCCTTGGTTGCATTGTATCTGTTGCATTGAAGCTATGAATGTGATATGTTCTTTGATTGACAACTATAGAATGATTAGGAGTTCAGATATCATAATGCTTGCATCGAAGTCTGCTAAAACTACCGCGATTATGCTGAATCTTGTAGTACACACCGGCGTTGAATCACGATATTGATACATTATCTGCCTGATTGATATATCACCAACTAGTCTGCGGCAGCCCAAAGTCGTAGTAAGTCCTTGACTTCCTGTGCAGCGGCACTTTTATTCTCCCAAATGCTTGTTATACCAAGTGGAGAAGTACTTTCCATACCAATCTTTATACCAGTAAATTCACAGTCGTCCTTCCGAGGCTCAAGACCACCCAAAGAATTTTTACTGGAAAGATCCCCAAAACTTCCGACTAATGTCGTTCCATTGGGCTCGCCGAATATGATTGAATAGAAAAATTGACTAAAGGTAAGCCCAATGAATATTCCAGCCTTAATATGAGTTGCCATTCTCGAGGTTGAGTCTTCATCGAAAGGTTTTGTTTCATCAGGGAGAAAGAAAAGTTCAGAGGTAGAAGTAAACAGAGAAATTTCGTCTTTGTTTCTCTCCTTGTCATCGATATCTGTGCTTTTTTCTTCGTCCTCGTTGGCTTTGGTGCTATCATTCTTTTGTGTCTTGTTATTCGATACAGTTGGTTTGTATACTTGCTTTTGATCACTTACAACTTTTTGCTCAAATCGAGACACGCCAGACTCGGGAAGTCTCTTACCAATATTAAATTTGGCAAACATTTGATTTTGGCCGTTTTTTTCCTCATTGTAAATGTTCATGGTTACTGGGCCATCTAAATCCTTTTCGAATCTAGGGCATGATATATGCCAATCACCAGTAACATCCCAGTCTCTATGCTTTGATTCACCGAGTAAATCACTGTGAGCCTTTTCTCTATCTTCTTCGATGCTTTGTTGTACCCTATCTTGGATATTGTGTAATTTCTGAACGCTTTCATCGACTTGTTCGCTCGAAGTGATGGGGAGTTCTTCTCGCGAAGATTTCTGTGGTTCTGATTCAGCCATTTCAACATCAGCCAATTCTCTTGCTAGAACTTCTGCCTCCTGATCTGCCAAAAGCTTTCTACGCTCATAGTCGGTGCGCATCTCATCCTCCATATCGACCAACTCTGGAATCATTCGTCTATGACCTTCCAGACGCAATCTGTTTATGATATCATCAATGGTGCCAATCGTAGGAAGGCCTCGAAACAAACACTGAGCTTTCCAAAAGAATGCCGGACGTATTTGCAATGGCGAGGTCCTGCTCAACAAGTAATTGAGATCCTCAATAAAGAAATGGCCGTTGGATTGGAGTCGTTCATTCGAGTCATATGTTAGTTTCTTTCGGAGGAAGATCCTTTCTGTTGGAATTATTGACATGTTGCCGGTAATATCCCGATGAGCTGGTTATTCGATATCAATGATAAAGGCACTGATGCTGGGGATGATAGATAGTTTTGGAAGGTGTAGATGGGGAATCGAAATGAAGTTAAGATATCGCGATTAAACCAAGAGTATGGTTTTTATAATCAAATCAACAAATAGATCTTTTGAGGTCCATTGATATAATTTTATCTTTCCTTATATTGGTTTTTATCTTCCAAATTAGCCGTAATGACTTTAAAATTGTTTCTTGGTGTAGAAAACTCATTCACTACGGCGAAAATGAGTAATATGTGTGCTCAAATAGGCCACGATCCTCGAATGAGTGCCGTTAATACGGCTCAGATATTGATGCTAGTTATGTCAGAATATAATATATCATAAGTTAACAAATGCATAGAATAGGGTGGAATAGAAGAATAGATGTGAACTTAAGATACTCTCAACCAATATTTTGAATTACTGCCATACTACAAATGACATTCAAAGGTGCTGGTAGTATATATTCTAGAAGAAGTAGATAGTTCAAGCTGAATGTGATCTACAGCGACCGTCATGATGCAATTGGGCTATAAGGTATGTCTTGTGAAATTCCTTTGCTACTCGACGCGAGAGATACCTGAGACGATACCAAAATTAAACTCTGTCATATATGCAGCCCCATTTTCTGCTTCTCTGTGTATATCAAGAGTTTCAAATTTCCAACCTCGTGATCCCCCTCAGTTTTTGGGAGGAGTTCATCATACACCAGCAACGTCTAGCATCTCAGAATTCATCAATACCCTCTTGAAACTTCGAGAGCTCTACTTCCTTAGATTTGAGACTAGGCCTTGGAAAAACATATAGATGTAGTTGCGATTGTATCGGAGCTCGAGTCTGAACAGAACTGTATCACTTTCGTTAGCACCAAGTATCTCTGGAAATTTAAATCTATCCAAATGGTTTTGAGTCTTTCTGGACATTTTGGCTATTGGTAAGCCTGTTCTGCCATCCTTCCTTCGATGAAACTGTCTTTTCCCTCAGTTCCTTTTCATAAATCACCATTTCTGATACCAGATATTTATGTCCCTCTGGCTCGCAACATTCAACAAGTACTTTCATCCTGTCAGATTGAAATGCATTGGGCCATCTAGAAAGCTTGATGTACAGTCCGGAAAGGTTGATGGTATATCCAGCCTCGAGATATTTTCCGATTTACCCATTCTTTAATAAGTTATGTGGAAAGCTTGCTCTTATGATTCCGCTTAAAACGGTGGCCATCAAATGATGATGAGTTCTGAGGGTTAATCTTGCCAATGTTGAGTCTATACCGGCCGAGCCTAATCTTCATGATCTCCCTCTCCATGCTCACAAAATCTTCTGAATATTTCGATAATGTTTGGCTGCGTAGATCTTGCTTTTCATTGTGACGTCTATAGTGAAGTGAAACGTGGGGTTTTAAGCTTAGCTCAAAGGGACCGGTTTCATCACGTGAAATTTTTGGAAATATCTTTTGTTCTTTTTTCCGAAGAGGTCCCATTTTTGCATTCTGTTACGGACAATCGTACGAATCAGGGCCACTGGCTCAATATCACCTCTTTCTTTCCAAAAGTTCCCTACAGCTGGCTCGTTCGAATACCTAGGTACTCATAGATAGTTGGCAAAGAAATCACTCCACAGCTTATATCCACGATAATACTCCACACGACTCTTTGTATTTTTCAAATCTCCCCTTTTTGAAAAGCCTTAGTTAGCGAAGGCTGTTCACAAATTGATGATTTCAGTAACTTACATTGAAGACATCCAGCCATGTACCTGATCATCAAATGCCTCGAAGTACTTGTTAACCTTCAGGTTATCCTCATATTCTTTGCATTGCTAAAAATAGTTCATCAGCACTATACCAATTTTTAGTGATAAAACGGTGCAAACCTCTTTATTTTCATCCTTACTAAGCAGAACGATTTGTGGAATTGTTACCGATTTCGCATCCTCTGGGTCTACCAATGACGGATGTGTCTGGGCTCCTGCTTTGAAGATAGTTCCTTCTTGCGAAGCTAACGTTACAATCTATTTAGAATTCATTATTCTTTGATCTTGCACTTAATTCCCATACTCTCGTCGAAGAAAACGGATTTTGAAGAAAGAGACACAAACCTTCGCCCCCCAACAATATCCGGCAACACCCCAACTCTTCACACCCTTTAACTCATCTCTTTCCTTCAAAATTTCCATAAAACCTTCCAGCTTTTTCAAATTCTTTTCCGTTTCTGCTTGTTCCCTGAATACCTTTAAGATATAATCCCATTTCTCATCTGTATCTGCAGGCCAATAAGCGATGCCTGCTTCATTACCTGGTCCAAAGAAATCGGGAACGAATACTTTGACACCCTGAGGAGACGATGAAGTTTTGGTAGCGGAGAGAATATCAGCACCAAAGAGAGTTTGTGTCCAGAATCCAAATATATCATGAACTAGGAGGATGCCGGATGTGGCATTGGAGGGACCAGTGATATCTGTGTTTGATTAGTGAGTTTGAGATGAGTGAAGGGAAGAATTTACAATATCTCGTCCCGTCAATATCAATAAATTCACCTGCGAGTTTATACTCTGGTCCATGTAATGAGACGGGGGTACCTTCGCAACAGGCTGCGCTTGGTTGTGTCATTTTGATCAAGTGATTGAAGAAGCACTTTCAATATGTCACTAAAACCATTTATTTTCAACAAGAAATGATTCGGGGAAATGTGATTCAAATTTGCTATCGAAGCTCTACTTATCAATATGGAAAAGCATGTGAAAACTTGTTCACTTCAGATTACACGGCTTCCATGGTTTCACAAAGTATGCGAAGTGATTACTTAACGAGGAATGAGCCCATCAAAGTTATTAGAGATTTCTTCGCCAACCGCATTCGGTACGGGATAAAGGATAGAAATGCGGGGTTGTTCAACCGCCGTGAATGTTGGTAGATACCAACTTACTTCCCAATGGTATAAAGTGATTTCATCAATCCCGACGGCAATTGAATATAGGCGAATTGGGGCAAGAATCTGGTGGTGGTGCCGATAGGCTATGTACAAGATACGATTAATAACTAATCCATCGCAGTGGAATACTTAGATGCAGCTCCAAATCCCGTGGAGATATAAGGGAAATACCAATGGATGCTTTTCTTGGTAAATCAGCAATGAAGTGAATGTATTGGGCCTTTTGCATCATGGAAGGCCCTATTGACGAAGAGGTACGATCTATCGTACAAGCTACTGTTGGTAGTAAGCTAAAAAGACTGCCAAATGTAAGTCAGTTTCATCGATCTTAAGAATTTTCAGTCAGCAGACAGTGAAACAAGACCCTTGCAGTCTCATCCTTTGAAATTTTTACTACTTAGTACCACCCATCATTCATTTCAAAACAATTTAAGAACTCTCGTTAGAAAGATAACAAATATGTCGAAATCAAGACTATGTTTCCCTCAAGCCACGGAATCTTTGGGAACCACGAGTTTCAGCA
The DNA here is from genome assembly GCA_009299455.1 of Monilinia laxa. Classification (NCBI taxonomy): domain Eukaryota; kingdom Fungi; phylum Ascomycota; class Leotiomycetes; order Helotiales; family Sclerotiniaceae; genus Monilinia; species Monilinia laxa. Next base: position 540,978 of record VIGI01000010.1, read on the forward strand.
CTTGCAACAACTAAGTACTGACATGGATTCTCACAAATAACCCTTAATTTAGAAACCACTCGTGCAATTGGTTACTGATTTTGTAAATGGAATACTATGCTCAAACGTCTGGATATCAGGTCTTATATAGCAAAGGTGGAACGTCCGAAGCAGGGGAGACAAAGACGAGAGATCCATAGCGTGGCCTTTTTCAGATTTTAAACCCTCTCCTAATAATGTTAAAATCTCAACATCCATCTAGTTTCTTCCTTTTTGTCGTCGTTTTTCATAGTCGTCCTAAATTGCTAGATGATATACACTTGCCATTACGCGGCAATTAAAGCGGCTCATCTATGAACGAGTGAAAGCTGGGCATTTAAATGTCATAGAACGGATTAAATGCCTCATAGATCCCTACTAGACTCTTTAACTTCAACTCACTGTCGATTTTCATTGTCATCCATGGATTTACACATCATACACTACACAGTAAACAAAATAGTTAACTAATACCATAAATCGGAAATATGTTACCTCCTCTGGTACGTTCGCTGCCAAAGAATTTCGAATTGTTCTGGTAAGAAGGTATGCTTCATATTAATGATTTTCATAAGGAGAGTATGGCTTGATATCTCCTTGCGGCACGCAATTCAGAGCAGGCGATTGTCCCATATCTACTTTCCGGTCCAGTTTCCCTTCAACTTCTACACAGTTTCTCAGCGTGATCTTCGCTATTAAAGAATCGCCATTCGCTGACTTCATAAGATCAATGATTTGTCATGCTGTCCTCATCTTAGGAGGGTAGTGGAATAGGAAATTCCGAGTCTGCGGTTACATAAGCCTACGCCATCGTAGGGAGTAAAAGACAACGCGACATAGCTTAGCTAGCTGCTCGTGGATTTTTATTCTACATATATCGAACCAACTAGCAAATGATTCATGCAAAAATCGACGGTTACTACTCCCCAGCAGTTGAGTCGAGTGGAAGTCCTTGGTATGAATAATTGCTGTCATTCAACTTCGTCGTCATAAAACACTATCCTGTCACCTTCATTTTCATATCTTGCTGCAACAAGTTGAATTTTCAAAAAGCTTTAGTAATGATCAGAACAAAACTAAATTTCACGCACATCGAAACACTCGTTCTAGAGCACTAGATCACGGCAGCCGGGTACCTTGATGCGTTCTCCCATAGATTTCATCTACTTCGATTTGAAGTTGGAGTAGCAGACAATAGCTCCCCTTAAATCCCCCCCTCCTTCCAAATCACAAGCAATTCCCAAGTCAAATTCTCCAAAACTTCACTGCGTCCCACAAAAAACATCTCCTCCCACCCCCCTTTTCCTTCATTTCGCATTCACCTTCACCAATGCCCCACATCTCTTTCTAACGTCAGAAAAAAAAATATCACCACCACTCCTAAAAACAAAAACAAAAATCCAACCAGCAAAATGGCAAAAACCAAATTTAAGCGCGTCTAGGCACGTGGGAAAATCCTGTCGAAACAGGATTTTATAAGAACAGCTCCTGCGAAATGGAACTGCTATCAGTGACACTCACCTACCCGAAGATAGTTACAGCGCAGTGGTCGACCAACTGCGCCAAGGCGACCCGATGAGATGTTTGATGAAGGTTATCAGGATTTCTGGATGTATATCTAGATGGGATCTGGAAAGTGAATTCTTGCTGAGCGCTTTGGTACTTACCGATCGCTTTACGCTTTTGGACTTGGAGATCTTTTTGTATTTATATGATTAGATGATGATTTGAGGACTTTGGTGGGTATCTGAAAATTAGTGAAAGTGTTAAAATCATGAGATATTATTTTTGTATTCTATGTGTCGATCCTGGTCTGTTTAGTATCTATTATATAGAATCCGCTTACAGTATTCACCGCCAGTATTCATTTAACATCCTCAGTTTGCCATCCCCACCTTCTGTGCTGCATCTGGTATGTTCCCTTCATCAATCATATCTTCTAACTTCGCTTTCCGCTTACGATGCCCTTTCTTGAACCTGGAACCAGTTGGTTTCATAGAAAACCAAGCAGGTAACGCGCACTTCCCAACAAGACCGGCAAAATCACTTCTACATTCAGCCAAAAATTCATCATCAGAGTATGTATTGAGCAATCTTGTTTGCTGGCCACCAGACTTGGCGTCTACGAGCAGTTGCAAAATCTCCATAAGTGATTCCGACGTCTTTGGCAAGACTTGTACAGTTTGACCTGTACGCGCAGATACGAGGAATCCTAAGGCTGGTTCACCGAGAAGTATCATGTATATGGCGACTTGCAAAAGGTGTTCAGGCGAAAGGGAATCTGAATGTTTAATTTCCCAGACAGTAGCTTCTTCTTGTTTTGGACGGCAGATATCCATAGCGCCACTTATAATTACTCCGGCTCTCTTCTTAGGCTTCGTAGGCCCACCACCATGTGTAATATTCAGGAATTTACGATACCTAATGTGTTCAAAAAAAATACCCAGTCCAGAGACTTTGGCTGCACCTGGTAATGTGTTGAGAATTGAGTGAACATTTTGACAATATTCCTCTGTCAGCCACGTATAATCCGTAAGCGGAATACTCAGAAGCTTTGTGATATCTTTATCCTTTGCTGCCATCTCGAGGTTTGAAAGGTATAATATATCACCTGGGGTGACAACTCCAATATCGTATCCATCTTTTATGGACTGAATTCTATCGTAGAAAGCTTTCGGCAGCTCACGCAGGGGATTTCGTCGTTTTGTCGGTCTTTTTGGCGGCGTCAGAAGTTCTACAGGTCCAGAAAGTATAGTCAAGCACTTTTTCTGAAGCCACTGGAAGGTGGCAGGGATAGCAGTTCCAGTAATACCTACTACAGCTTCGACTAGGCCATAAATATCTTGGATTTCGGAACGTGGAGGTGAGGTTCCATAAGCAGGTTCGGCAAGCATGTGAAAATCAAGGCGACGAAGGCAATCAGTTATAAGTGTCTCTGAAACATTTCGGCACAGTGCTGTGACGTTGAATTGAGGAATCAGTCTTTCAGGAGGTCGAGGTTGAATATCAAGTTCACGTGTCTGGACTAGATCACATGTTTTTTCCACAGCATCCAAGTCCACAAAGGGTAAAGGAGGGCTTGTATGTTCATGAATAAGAATAAGGTGCTCAAGTGCCCGGGTGGCTGCAACATACTGAGGATTGGTGACAGCAATTGGGGCTTTTGAAACTTTGTTGTAGAAATTATGGTATCCCTGATCGAAACCGAGAACAATCGAGGCCTTTCGTTCGATTCCCTTTGCCTGATGGTATGTACAGATCAATATCTTGCCATGAGCAACTTCCGGTGCGATTTCCGAAATGTCCGAGTCTGACCTGAACACAGGGATTCCTCGGAGAGCAAGATCGTTGGCCAAGAAAATCGCGGGCGTTTGACCGCGCACTGATGGTGAAAGAACAATTATATCGTTTGGGGATATTCCAGGAATTTCCAGTAGTCTTAAGACCTCATGCACTAGATCTTCATACGGATCGCATATGACATAGCGGGGTTGCGGATAAAGCTGACCTGATGCATCTCGGGATTTCACTGCCCGCATTGGTTTGCTTAGTGGATCCGTGAGAAGTTGTTGATTGATGAAGTCGACATTAGATTGGGTTATACGATTTGACGCTGTCTGATCAGCCAAGACCCATTCTTGTGGGTTGATATAGCCAAAAACCTCAAAGTGTCCAGCCATAGACAAAAATCGTGAATCAGCATTGTTGAACCCATAGACTTCCTGGCGTCTATCTCCCAGAACAACCAGCCTCAGATGCTTCCCTGCCCTAGGCTTACGGTCAGGTCCAAGAAATCCTTTGTCGCGTATGACTTTATCGACAAATCGTTTCAATATTGGTGTCATGTCCTGCTGCTCATCCAAAATCAAGACAGAAAATTCAGGAAGTTCCATGCCATCAAGCACAGGCATATCATCTTCAACAGCACGCTTGAGACCTTGATCAGTAGCACATTCTGGCGTGTAGTATCTCGTCCCTAAAGTGTGGTAATTCTGAACAGTGACATTATCCAGAGCCAAATCTTGTACTCTCTGCTTTGTCTCCAGCATCAAGCGTCGGTTATAGACTAACACGAGGAATTTGGTTTCTGGCGCAGAGTTCGCCAGGTGCAAAATGGTCGTCGTTTTCCCAGAACCAGCACATGCATCGACTATCAAATTCTTTTTGGTATGTAAAAGGGTGTCGATAGCAACTTGCTGTTCAAGAGATGGTGGCAACAGAGTCCTGGGAGGTCCAATACTCCGGACAGCAGCAATTGTTTCATCTGTAACATTTTTCGTCGTTACAGCCTTTATATGAAATGGTTTTCTCCAACAAATTGCAATACTAGTACGAACATGAGTCTCCTGACCGATGGTCATCCATGATGATGAGCTTGGGGTATATAGCAATGAACAGGTAAGCCTTCTGGAAGCAGTCGAAGGTATTCTTAACGTCATACATGACCGTCCAAGGCAGCATCTGATCATTCTGGAATACAAGTCAATAGATGCTTGATAATTGGAGGTATAGAAAGATGACTCTCAAAGCAGGAGGCAAATGAAGGCTTGAGGGCATCTCCAGTCTCTAATTGGGTGGCAAATATTAGCCCTCATAACAGTCAAATATAAATAGGCATGCCCAACAAGAGAAAAGCTTTATATCCTATCTCACGAGTTATACATTACAGCCTCAAAGTACAAAACTGAAGTGTCAAAAAATGGATTGAGATGTACCAGTGATCATGAGTTATCAACGTCATCAATGTTGGTAGTTTAGTGCACGTGTCATGGTGAACTCAATCAGGATAGCTGACTAAGCAACTTCTGACCAAACAAATATTCTTGATGAAGCAACCGAATCAATTTATCATTCCATTCAAATATTTGAGTGACAACGTAATTAGAAGCAATGCAATGAAAGTAGTTCATCTCAGGTACCACTGGTATCCAAAAACTTAACAGCAACAGCGCGAAGATATCGGTCATAGTTGTCATACTCCAAGGAAAGGTGATAGATATAGAATACCTGTCTGGGATTGATGAAAAGCGGGCTACCTTCTATGTTTACGGAATTCAGAATTTATACAAAGTTTCCCATCAATGATGTCGAGATGGTATGGTGTTTCCTACGTCCCTTTTTTGAATGTTGGTATCCAATTCAAAAATCGACGTAATCTTATTCTTAAACTGTTCATCTCATGCCTAGTACCCTAAAGATGAGTTCAATCTCGAGCAGCAGGTTATAGAATCTCGAGTATCGACCCCCGTTGTTCGGCAGATCAACGAACGTAGCCAAAACCCTTACCTCACAATCACTGTCGAGAACACAATCGATCAGTCCACTCAATTTGCAATACATTCTATCAAGAACAAATCTTAGAAGTGGCCAACTACGGGAAAGTACCCATCTATACTACACAGAGTACAGAGTGTGGTGCGAGGGAGCATGCAGTTAGAATTCTGCTGCTTCTCGATGGAAGCGGACGTAAACCCTTGGATTTCACAAATCGTTGAAGACAAGATGCAGAAAGTTTGCTGCCCATACAAATAAGTGATATTCGTGCGTTGCGTTTCACATTATATATGTGTCGGCATAGAAACCTATTACCAACTCAGAGAACGTCGAAAACGGTTCGGAAACAAATTTTTAACGGGCGAGATCAGCCATTCCCGTTCCTAGTTAGCAAATACAACCAATCATCGTAGCAATCTAAACGATTGAAGAATGCAATGATACCTAAGATCGATTAGATAGGATGATTACCCGTGCCACATCCTGAATATTATCAGATGCGCATAACTAGGTATCTCTACACACAAATAGCCGAAGCCGACCCCTTCATTTCCACTTTCTGCAACAAGATGTATGCCAAGAGGAATCGATGTCTCACTACCCCGCCAAAGCTTTATCCCTGGGCGTGGGGTGAGAATGCTTGATTGATCTTCGTTCAAGAATCCGATATTTGGTGGGATTTGACAAAGATAGAACAAGCGGTGATCGAAAAGGAAATGCGGTGGAAGAATAAGACACAGGGGTTTAATTTCTGTTTTTACACGTCTGAGACACCCGAAACTCAAGGATGTCAGGTAGTAGAAACAGGTACCAAATCGCAACGATATAAGCTCTCTAGTGGCTGGTAAGATGACGATATACCTAACAACCATCTGAGACAAATGACACCTACATGATCGTATCTCTTCAGATGAAGAATAGTATACTTCTCCTGAGGGTTGAAAAATTGTATTACACGAGGTATGAGCAAGGATATGATTTGAGGATGCATGGCAACCAGGATAAAGGATCCTGCAGCCGTTCCTCTTCAGATTCAAGAAAAACTAGTAAGTTATCCTGATCTTTCCACTATGTATGGTTTGTTTCGAAAAGCAGGCGTTTCATATTCAGTATACCCTCATTCTGATTATGAGAGCTTCTAGTCGACTATGATCATCAAAACTGCAGTCGTGCTTCATCATCCCATAACTGTAATGTGCGACTCATGAGAGGGGTTATGTTTTCGAATAAATATGATTCTGATACTTGGCTGAGTCAGCTGGTTTATTTGGGCGATAGGCAATAGGCTTTTCTCAGTATTGTTCTGATTGGAAACTCCAGCAAACTCGCAGACGATTTTGATAAGTCGAGCGACTGAAGCATGAATATGATCTTCGGGTAAGACAATTGCCTGTACGCGCACGATAGTTATGTCTGCGGATCGATTCGCATGCCGGTTTTGACTGGTGAGGCATCTTAGGGGTAGCTGGAGCTCCTTGTAGGTTGTGAGTATACAGACGCTTCGCACTCATTCAACATATCTCCTAACCAAAAGTTAGACAGGACCAGCGCAGAAGTAAACAATAGCATACCCTAACTTTAAATTCGTAGCACCTTCATCGGAAATTCTGGGTATTACCAAAGAGCATAAACCCTCGTTGTCCACTGTCTCCGAAATACAATTGCTGTTGAGTTGACGCTATCATGAATTTCGCGCCACAACGAGCGTACATGTGAACAAAATCTCATTTTCAGTCAGCAAGTTGCATTTGACCAACATGGACCTTGAAATCTAATTGGTCATGTCAGCAAGCTGCATTTCGTGGCCGCTAGTTCATTATGCTTAGCCAATAGAACTAGCCACAGCTCTCTTATCCGAAAAGTGGAGTCTAGAATTCCGGATAACCGCCTCTCCTTTGCGTAGCCTCGCCTCGTCAGCTCTCTCGTCCTTATATCTCTAGAAAAATATATATCATCTACAACATACCCAAGAATGTTGTACGCTGTCATATCTTCTCCATACCTCCTAAGCCTTCCAATTATATATCCACCATAATTCTCAACTCAACCACAACAAAATGCACCTCATTTTAACCGGCGCAACTGGCCTAGTCGGTTCCTCCATCCTCCAAACAATGCTCACCCACCCCTCCATTACTAAGCTATCTATTCTCTCCCGAAGCCCCGTCCCCCTTGCCGAAAACCATGCAAATCATGAGAAAGCGCATGTGATAATTCATAACGATTTTAAGGATTATCCGGAGAGTGTGTTGGAACAGTTGAGAGGGGCTGAAGGCTGTGTTTGGGCGTTGGGGACTAGCAGTACGGGAGTAAATAGAGAGTGAGTGTTCCTTTTAACTGGGGAATATGAAAGTAGGAGATATCAAGAATGGATGTTGACGCTTGGTCAACGATAGGAAATATACTGAAATAACACAAACCTACACCCTCTTCGCCGCGCGAGCTTTCTCCCCTCTCAACTCCCCCAAACCCTTTAAATTTCTCTACATCTCTGGTGAAGGTGCAACTACATCGCCGGGTATGCTCACACCTATGTTTGGTATTGTGAAAGGGCGGGTGGAAAGTGATCTCCTTGCTCTTCCTTCGAAGGAGAAAAGTTGTGATAATTTGAGAGTATATAATGTGAGACCGGGTGCTGTAGATGCTTCTGCACATGAAGAGATTAAAGCCTTTATCCCACAAAGAACGGGAATGCTGAGGTTGTTGGAGATAGGATTATTTCCGTTCATAAGAACTTTGAGTAAGAACATGTGGACTCCAACGAGGGAGATGGGGAAGGTAGTCACAGAATTGATGCTAGGCGATGGGGAGAGGCTGGAGGAAACTGGGGTTGTAGAAGGGAGTAGTGCATGTGGGAGAACTTTGAGTAATATTGGATTGAGAAGATTGGGTGGATGGTAGGGAGAAGATGCTCACAATCAATTTTCACATTTCATTTTTGGTGCGAGCAATTTCGATGTAGTACGAGACAGAAATTTATTTAATATCGTATCGTCTCATTTTGAAACCTGAAGATATCTACCTTATCTCTGACCCCTTGGAATAGCTGAGCTCTATGGCATTGTATTCCATTCCTTACTTTTCAGCAGCCTCCCAAGAATCTAAGCTTCGTATACATATCATCTTTCCGTACATTCATCCATATACCCATCCATCCATTATACAAAAGAAATTCAAATGACTGTGAATCATCAATCTCCAAACCCCCTCCCCCATTAGAATTAAAGTAAAATTGGTATCATAGAATAGTGTATATAAAAGCAAACATAGAGTAAAAACGAGAGAAACAAAAGAATGAAGCCGTGTCATAACATGTGACTGGAATCGTAAAGGTCATTGCACGTTTCTACACGGGATGAAAAACATCAACGATATAAAAAGACGATAAAAAGCCATGAGAGATCAAAACCAAGAAAAGAATCAAACAAAAGAGAGGTAGATGATGGAAGGGTGAAGGTTTAAACCTTGACACCTTGTTTATGAGATGGCATAACGAAAACGGCTGGCTTCAGTAAAAATGGCGACATAGGGACTGTAGCTGCAGATGGTGCAGATGGAGACAAATGATTATCAGGTCGAGAAGCCTCGGTACTTTCTTTCTTTTGGGCTTGAAGAAGTTGAGGTTGAGGTTGTTTTGGTTTCTTTTCTTCTGGATGAGAGTCCTCAGAAGGGTCATCACCCATTCTATTAATCTCATCTTCCACGTCAGCCAAGAGTGCAAAAACATCTGAATCGGCATAGATCCGAATAGATTCCACAGCTCTACGCCTTGATTCCCTCTTCTGTTTGAGTTCCATTTCTGATAGTTTGGGGATGATCTCAACCTCGAGAAGAGCTTCTTGAATGGGAATAGTCTCCTTAATAGGACTTCTAGGCGGGGTTATAACAGCCATACTGATGGCACTATCATTCCTCTCTTTAGGAGTTGTAACAGGCATGAATACGGCTGCAGCGACATGCTCTAGTAACTTTTGTCGCACTCTTGTACGTCTATTTTCAGCTTGATCGAGTTTAGAGACCCAGTCATCAATTGATGAATCGAGTTCTGCGAGTGCTTCTTCTTGTTTAAGTATAGAATCATGAGAAAATCTGGCGGTGCGGGGTGAGCGAAGGTAGGTGCATATGCGATCATGAAGATTGCGACGACCAGCACGTAGAGAGCGGTGAGTTTTGCGCAGATAGAGACAGCGTTCATCCAAAGCGCGGAGTTCCTAAGGTATATTAGTAAGGACATGAAAAAGTGAGAGGAATGTGACATACTCGTGAAAGTTCATCAACGTCTTTCGAGTTAAGAACTTCAAATCGATTCACTTGTCCAATTGCCTGGTATCTAAGCGTCTCCATTTCACCCTGAGTCAATTTCGAGCTTGCTTGAGCAACTCTTACACCCTGGGGTAAACGGTCAAAGGCTAATTGTTCCTCTAAAGTTGGCACTTGAGTTCGTCTTGATGAGGTCCCATTAATGTGTGATCCATCAGCACGCTTTTTGGATCGTCCTCGATCCATTGCTGGAGGACCGAATTCAGGTTCCCCACGTCGGTGAGATGGTGTCGGAGCAAGGCTACCGGATCGTTGTTTTTGAGTGATACCAGCTTCAGATTGATTACGATAATGACCTGGGGATTGGTGTCGCTGAGATGGTGTGTGGGTAAGACTTCCAGATCGTTGTTGTTGTTGGGTGGCGAAAGTTTCGGATTGATTGCGAGAATGAGCATGGAATTGGCGGTGGGGAGTTGGAAGAGGAAGGCTAGTTATGCTCTCATTAACGCCTTGATGCATGATGGTAGATATGTCTTTGGTAGGCCTTGGGGAGGATCGCCCAGAGAGGAAACTCATCCAAGGCTTTGGAGATGAACGACCTTCTCTAGGAGAATTGGGTGTAGTAGCTGTGGTTATTACGGAAGTTGGTGCCGTAGAAAGAGTAGTTGATGAAGGAGTGAATGGAGAAGATTTATGATGTGGAGAATGTTCCATCATTCTAGCTGATTTGGGTGGAACTTGTGGTGGTGTTGGTGATCTCAGTGTACTTGGTGAAGAATGAGTACGAACTCTTTGTGGCTTTGGTGTATTCTTTGATGGAATAAGAAGAGGAGCTAAGGATTTCGGTGAAAGGGGGTGAGGTGAATGTGGGCGATTTTTAGAATTTGATCGTTGCCTCTTTAAATTGTTAGACACATTATTTTTGTTATCAGCCTCGCTACCCTCATCTATAGTTGGTCCTTCAATACATGTAACTAAAGATTCGCCATATTTATTTTGCCTCCATTTGCCACCTGGCGCATCAAAGGATCTTTCATGTATAGGAGGTCTTCCTGGGATGGTAGCTGTTCAAAGTCAGTGATATGTATACTCTGCAATTGCCGAAAAACTTACGAGAATCCATTGCAGATTCATGCACTGTAGTCATAAATCCTAATTCTGTAAGACTTGGCTTCCTTCGTTTATTAAGTTCTTTTGGTTTTTGAATATTTTGTTTATCTCCTGAGGTAAACGTGGATTCGGAATCTATGTTGGGGCTTCGTCGGCCTGAGCTAATCGATAGCTTCTCCTTGGATGGAAATATACTGTATTTTCGTGGTGCTTCACTAGGCTGGTGCATTCTCCAAATATATTTCTCTTTCTCTTCCGTAGCTGGTGATTGTGAACGCTGAATATGATGTGAGCAAGAACCAGCTTGGTAACAAATAGAATAACATACAATGTCTTGAGGCGAAGGTGATACGCTCAACTCACGAGCTATTAAGTTATTTAAACCAACACTGCTAGCAGCATCGACTATAAAGTCGGCAATATGGGCCATATTTAGGAATCGATCCGTTTCGAAGCTCCCGGCTTGATTTTACAATTCAATGGTGTAGGAAAGATAGTTCAATACTCAATCCTCTGGGAAGAACTGTGGCATATATATTAATATAACAGAGAGAGAAACTTATATATGGAATCGATCCACTTGGTGAAGTTTAGAGCCAAAAAAGACAGGATTAAGATATACTCAAGGAAATCCAGGCACTTGGACTGACCCAGCGAGGATTCAAGTGGAGATATGTAATATTCTTAACAGATCCATCCCCAGTCTATAGAGTAATGTGCAGCAGGGTCCACTAGTGTCCTTTTTTTTCCTTTTCTCCCTCTTACGGCGAAAGTAAATGGCTGTAGGGTCTGAAACAGGTACAGTGAAAAGAACAAGAAGGGGTTAGTAAGCACTGAACCTTGTGGTAAGGTTTGTAGGATGCTTGTGGGGGGATGCATGTGTAAACTCCGGAACTACCTATTTGCCTCAATTACTTACGGAAATCTCACCAGTGTAGATGGTGAGGACATATACGGAATTTGAACTCCTGGGTTGGATGAGATGCAAGTTGTTTGAGGGTGCTAGTGACAAAACAAGGGTGATTGATGAAATGAAACCGCTTGGAGCTTTTGACAGGTTAGCACTTCGCTTACTTCTACGGAATCAACCTAGGGTCCGTGCTCCCCGTGCACACTTATGGCAGCCATGTAAATGACTGGAAGACCAGGAACAGGTAAGAAACTGTTAAGCAAGAAAAGTCATTGACTGCATGAGAAGATGTAAGGATCATAGGATTGCACACAGGGCCTTTTCATTGGTGTGTAAGGAGTGATAACTTTTTCTGGAACTAGTCAAAAGGAGGAGGAGGGGTTGAAAAGAAGGGAACATTAAGACATGAAGATTGATGAGCTTCGAAGTGATGATGATCATTGATGAATTCGTGATGTACCTGCTTATTCGAGGGGGTGGCTGATTCAAGGATCAGACAACTGGAAAGACTCTTCATGCTAATATTATGAAGTTAATCGAGAAGTGGTAATGTTATAGATTGTTTCGGTGGAGTTCTGAGAAGTTTGATGTGATCTCGATGAACTTTCATCCTACTACTCCGTACTGTAGTTTCCATTCTCTAAGATAACTAATCTGATAAAATTAACATAATGAAATCAAAAGAAGCTTCGTATCAGAAGATTGGGTTTAACTTGGCACTTGTCTTGCACAGACGTTGATTTTGGGTTGAAAACGGCAAATCGGAACAGTTTTTGTTGAAGTATTTTAATCATTTGTATTTTCTCACCTGTGCTTCAATAAATACCTTTTTGTTTTTAGGGTCGATGTGGAGAACTTCGGCTAGAGATTCGAGCCCGTAAGTTTGTCTTAAAGCTCTAACAACAGCAATGCTGTACTGTGCTGTATGTAATGTATACGATATATCGAAGAACCAACTTGAACTTCAAAACAAAATATCATGCAAGGTAATTTGATGAAGAATTCAAGTCCGGAGCTGGAACAGATGAGAAGAATCCCTGGGGTTGGAGCTATTATGCTATCATCACACATATCGAAGGTTTGTATCACTTCACTTATTTTGTTGAGAGATGCATCGTCTATGTATGCTGGTACATACTTAATTCAAGTTCATGAGACCAATCTTGTTTCTGGGGAAAGAAATGTATATCTATCAAAACAAACCCTATCCACTTGCTACATCCGTCTTTCGGCCAATCTTCTAATCGATCTTACAATGATCATAAACGCATCAAACATATCGCTCGCTCAAGAGCCTCAGACTACAAATTATATACGGGAGATGTGGATGAACGACTCCAATCCCCTTCATCTCAATGATCTCACTCAAAGACTTCCAATCAGCTCATCATACTCATTCATGTACGTTGAAGAGCTTGGATGACCGGGGAAGAATTCACGGCGGGGTAGTTGTCTATATTCAGAGATTTCCCCGAACCTGTCTGTGCGGTCTCAATCTCGGAAGCTCTAGATTAAGTAAATAAGGACTCTCAAACCTCTAAAGTATGAATATTTCGGCACAAGTCCGGTCTTCTAGCCACTCACAATGGACTTGATGTCGAGTCTCTTCTCATATCTTTTCCGTATTGATCCTAACATCCTGAATAGCCTTACTAATGGGGTCCCCGTTCTTTTGCTAACAGTTCGGATACTCTACTATGTTTGGAAAGGTTTCTATGAGAGCTGTATGGCAAATCTCTCGCTGAACATACCTATTATAACCTTAGATCGTCTTGTCGTCATGAAAATCATCGGGAGTTTGAAAGCTTGAGTATGAGCTATATTCGTGCAAATGTTGCGAATCAGAACAATCTTGATGCTTAACATTCAGGTTATTTCACCGGGTCCTCACACGAGAATTGTGTCCTTGAACGTCATTCTAAAGCTAATCTAATCAATCAGTTCGTCATGTCAAACCCTTGATATACATTATGAAAAAGTATAATGTAACATCAATACAATGATTTGTATGAAATAGATGATATTAAACGAAAGGTTGCATCTTTCCATAGTCGACAGCCCAGTGTTCCCCACAAGTTCGTACATCATTACAACGGCCGCCAATAGGAATTGACTGGCGATCTCTGACAATGCCCTAATTGTCCATAATACATATATTATTATTATACGGTGGGTAGGAGGTACATGTGTTCCAATAACTATGATATGGTATAGGATTTATAGCGGCCATATGCTACATCTGGATACAAAGCAGCATTTGATCAATAGCCTCAATGTTATCGGGCACCTTGTTTCATCCAATATTCCCCTCATCTTTTCATTTCATCGTACTCGTGCATAAGAACTACCGGTGTGAAGAACGGCGAGTTATATGACTTTTGCATCCGAGCCGCATCAAAACGCACAAAGATCCCCATAAGTTGGAATTACTTTTTCAAGACTTCTGTCTGCCAAAAACCTCACATTTCCGTCTGAACTTTCGTAGTATACAATGTACAGCATTACCCTACAGTTCCAATGCATAAAATGATATGATCCTAGAAACTATTCAAGATTGCAGTACTGCGAATCAGAACCGTGCAGAGCGTCCACCAAATTTCATACACCGTGAAGATGTTCGAGCCATTGTAAGATTACCAGCTGATACCATATTCGGCCTCATTTCATTTAGTTCTACTCTTCGCATTAAATTTTAGCGAATAACTACATTTTCATGATTCAAGAACAAATACCTATTCGTGCACGACAAATGAAACTATACTTCCAGATTTGGTTTCAATTCATCCTCAAATGTCACCGTGAATGATCACATACATTTCCTATTCTCCAACGAGTTTCCAATCGTCTCTCTTTTCCTAAAGCACTTTCTCAATTTAGTTCATATCGTTCTTCTTCAATACTACGCAATTGATGTGATCGGCTCTTGATGATTCTCTCAACGGAATAGAACTCTATATTTGGTCTATCAAGGTAACTGTCAGCAGCACCAGACACCAGTAACCAAGGTAACGGCCTGTCATACTGTAGGATGTCCAAGGTGCCACGAGATCCCCCTTTTCGTATCTATTCACGATTCTGGCTTTGCGGCATTGTTGCAAAATTGTAGAATGGAAGGTCTAGTCTGTTTCTTCCTATGCCCAATTTTTTCAATCATGTGTTCCAAATTAGAAACGCATAATGTTTATGAGGAGCTTATCATTAATTCTCCTTAGCTCAAGATGTAATTTATGCAGCAACTTTTTGTTTGGAACTATAGAAACGTTAATTGAAGGAGGGTGCAGTGGAAACCTTTCCCGTGGTACAGCACAATGAATGCATCTAAGAATCTTCAACTCAAACTAATGACGGGTCGAAAATAATGTTATAGAAGAATTGAATATTCAAATCCATCTATATCTTACAATTTGTATCACAATCTCAAGCCTTTGCAGATAGGAAAACTTTCCCCGCCCCTACTGCACTGCACACAGTACGCACCAATGAGTACTAACAAAATCTAACTAGCTAGTAGATCGGCATCATCAAATGATAAAGGCCGATCATTTGTCAAATCCCCGGCCAGACATCACCTTCGGCGATGAACCCTAAAGTTTAGCCTTATATTATTGACGGGAGTCGATAATATAATATATAAGCCCTAAGGGGTACTACCTATCTAGTGATAAGAATTAGCCGGTCTGTAAATAGCATAGTCACCTCACCCCGAAAGACGTGGTGAGCATGGTATATTTACTGGGGCCAAGCCGATGGTTCGAAACGGAATGGTATAATAACTAGGGAGTTACTTCCGTCTCTTCGATACCACGCCAGTATAACAGTGCATATATGAAGCATGGTGATAGTGGGGAACTGTGGCTATTTGGAAGGAAGAACAGAAACAAGAATTCGAATACGGACCCTTTGAGCTTGGTTTATAACAATGTACGTTTGAAATCATGGCATTTCATTAGGGCTCATGTGCCGTGGAGAATAATTGGGCACGGTAGTATAGAGGAAGTGTGAAATAATTAACAAGCATGAATTCAGGGTCTTTACTAAAAGTATATTGGGAATGATATCTGTGCGAGAAGCAAAGGGTTTTTTTGTATTCCAAGAATTGAGTGGTGACTGCGCCTGATGCGGTTATTGCAACCCAAAATTCCCTCTTCTTCGTTAGATCTGCTTTTGCAAATAAGCACCGTCAATGCTTCAATTGTCCATAAACTCTCTGTAAACATAAAACTGTTAGTACATGTGATTGATGGGAGTTAGTTCATTGGTTCTTTAGCGAACCTCTTTCTTATAATTAGCCCTGAAGGGGTTCGAGGAGTTTCCAAGGTCTACCTCTAAACCAGCACCCTCGAGATCCTCTGTAACACAAGACAATACAACCATTCCTCTGTATCACTGTCGATATGGATCATACTCCAGGTACAGTGTTGTATCATCATACTACACTATTCACCAGCAGCACATATTGCAAGTGGATGCTCAGCAGGATTGTCCAACGGGAATCCTAAGTTTCAGTCAGGTTCGTCCTTACTACGCTATACCTTACATTGATCTTCCTAAAAACTCCACCTCAGGGTCCAAAGTATGCAACCATATCCACCAATGCTCCAAAATCCAGTTTGTGAATGTCCTAATGCAAGTCTTATCGCTATCAACAATTTTAGGTAGATTTGATTGCAGCTCCGTCTCTTTGGGTGTAGGTGGGGCTGGTCAGATGTGTTTTTGAGCGAGGGAGAAGACTTCTTTACTGAGGGTTAGATATTTCGGTGAAATAATCTGATTCATAGAGATATATCTCTGGTAGTTTCTACCTTACCTGATCATTCAATTCCATGGCTATCGAGATACTAGGCCTAACGAACGACATGTCCTCCGCAGGTCGCAATAACGCGACCAGCTGCAGCCTGTAGGACAGAATATCAAGCTATGTTTTTACCTTGTACAACTCTTCTTTGCATGATACCATACATATCACCAGCCCTAAGGTACAGTCCGCAGTTGATTCAGAATGAGACTCTTTTTTCGAGAAATATTTCGTATTCGAGGTATGAAGTTATGGCACATGCATCACTATACCTTGGTACCTCCTGTACCAATCTGCCATATGGAACTGTCGTGGAGAACCCAAAATCCTCCCACGACAGTTTCGCGCCATGAAACAGGGCAGATGGATGTTAAACATGACTTTTAATTTGAATCTAACAGAGGGATCCTTCCGGCCCGTTTCCAAATCCTTCTAGATCTGTTCCTAGATCTATCTACACATGGCTCGGTTGGTCAAACGTTGCATGTCCCGGCTAATATGATTTGGGTGAAAGATTATTGTTCGGAGACAGGGAGGCAAACAAACGGGATTGTCCGATGTTCTTAACCGTATTGGCACATCACGGCATATCATGTGATCATCATATCGTATTCCGAGGTTGTGCTTGCCTTTCGGGCCTTAGGCCCAATATTAGTTGTTTACCCCCCACCTTGCAACCAAACTACAAAATCAAAATCAACCTGGAAATCTTTGACCTTCACCGATCAACGCCAGTAAGCTCAAGTTCGGCCCGGCAGTTGCAATACCATCTTTCCATCCAATAGGGCTCCCTGTTATATGAATTCCTTGCTTTCTATCGGACGCAGCATCATCACATCTGCACCTCGAATAGTATCAGCCCGCCAGACAATGGTAACAGTTCGTACCATGGCCACCGTGTCTACCGTCAATGTTCCACGTGATCCAAACACCTTGTCAAATTACAATAATTGGAGAACGAAGCATACAATCGCCGATCTAGCCATTGATTTCAAGAAACAGCGAGTTCATGGCACAGTTACACTACAGCTAGAATCCATTACCCATAGGGAATCCGAGGAGATTATCCTTGACACTAGTTTCGTTGACGTGCAAAATGTTGCAGTTGACGGAAATGAGACTGATGAATGGATTGTCAAGGAGCGCACAGAACCATATGGCAGTCCTCTCTCTGTGAAGATCCCTGGTGGAGCAGCAAAGGGTACCATCGTCGCACTCGACATCACGCTATCAACTACCGACAAGTGCACAGCTCTCCAATGGCTCACTCCCGCCCAGACATCGAATAAAAAATTCCCATATATGTTCTCTCAATGCCAAGCCATTCACAACCGCTCTATATTCCCATGCCAAGACACTCCTGATGTCAAGAGCACATACGATTTCCGAATTCGTTCCCCTCTTCCCGTCCTTGCAAGTGGCCTACCTAGAGGTGCAACTTCCTTTATTCATGGCGAAAATGGAGAATCCGGGACCCTCCTCTACTCCTTTTACCAGGAGATCCCTATGCCCGCTTATCTTTTTGCTCTTGCATCAGGTGATATTGCTACTGCATCTATTGGACCACGTTCTCTCGTCTCGACTGGTCCAGAAGAACTCTTAGGTGCCAAATGGGAGCTTGAAAGAGATACTGAGAAGTTTATTGAAACTATTGAGAAGATTGTCTATCCATATGAATGGACCCAATACAATGTGTTGGTCTTACCGCCAAGTTTCCCTTATGGTGGCATGGAGAATCCAGTGTTTACTTTCGCTACACCCACAATCATCAGCGGAGATCGTGAGAATGTTGATGTTATTGCCCATGAATTGGCTCATAGCTGGAGTGGTAACTTGGTATCCAATGCTAGTTGGGAGCACTTGTAAGTCCAGAGATTTCTATACCCCTTAACTCGATATTGGTTCCGGAAGTGGTGTTTCCTTTGATTTGCAGCTAACTTTGTGATCAGCTGGTTGAATGAGGGCTGGACAATCTATCTAGAGAGACGAATTATTGCTGCTGTTCATGGGGAATCATACAGAGACTTTTCTGCAATCATTGGATGGAAAGCTCTTGGTAAGTTTTTTCTCGATATGGCCAATATCAGTAACTGACAGTGTGTTCAGAGGATTCCGTGAAGCTGTATGGTGAAGACCACGAATTCACCAAGTTGGTTGTCGATCTCAAGGGTAAAGACCCAGATGATGCCTTCAGTAGTGTTCCTTATGAGAAGGTGAGTGCAATCAATATTCAAGGATCTTCTTCAATTTCTAACAATATTAGGGTTTCCATTTCCTCTACTATCTCGAGAGACTCGTTGGTAAATCAACCTGGGACAAATTCATTCCACACTATTTCACTACCTGGAAGAGGAAATCACTCGACTCGTATGAGTTCAAGGCTACTCTTCTTGATTTCTTCGCCTCCGATAAAGCTACTTCTCAAGCTCTACAATCAGTGGACTGGGATTCTTGGTTCTACAAGCCAGGTCTTCCACCAAAGCCAGAGTTTGACACAAGCTTGGTTGACAAATGCTATGCTTTAGCTAAGAAATGGGAATCAAAGGTAAGCCATCTACTAAGTCGTATTCTTTCTCATAAATACTGAACTATTATAGGATTTCACCCCCTCTCCATCTGATATCGAAGGTTGGTCCGCAAATCAAGTTGTCGTCTTCCTTCAACAAGTCCAACTCTTCACTACTCCTCTCACCCCAGCTCAAAGTCAAGCTATGGGTAAAGTCTACTCCCTTGTTAACACTCAAAACGTTGAACTTAGCTCCCGCTACTTCGGCGTTGGCTTGGCTGCAAAGGACGAATCCGTATACCAACCTACTGCCGAGTTGTTGGGTAAAGTAGGTAGAATGAAGTTTGTAAGAACACTTTACAGAAAATTGGTTGCGGTTGATAGAAAGTTGGCGGAAGAGACATTTGAGAAGAATAGGGACTTTTATCACCCAATTTGTAGGGAGCAGGTCGAGAAGGACTTGAAGGAGTAGGAGGGATATTTAGTTGTGGAAAAACGGATATCCTATACCGAGAGTTGCTCATGATGAAACGAATATTCATTGCATGGTTAGCGCTTGCATAAATTACGTTAAATGAAGGATGAAATTTTGGCACACTTTACGATGAGGTCCTCTGTTCTATACGACATCTTGTCAATATGTTGTGGACAATGAATAAAGAACTTTGTAGTCTACTCTATCTATCTTCTTTCTATTGCTTCCTCTCTTCCCTTCCCACTTCCCTCCTTTCCACATCTTAAAATCGGTTTCGACATCCCGCAATACTTTAAACCCTGAAATCTCTCTAGCAGTATTCTCTTCCTCATACTAGCCCATCTCTTTTCTAGCTTATATTAGTTCAAAGGTTGAAATCCCCTATACGTGCTAGACATAGCTAAGCTAGCCACCACACATGTTCTCCCAATCCACCCCAAACCCGAGCTGGTAACTGGTCAACATCGTTTGTAAATCCCTCCGCCGTAACCGCAATACTTGGTGCCCTGCAAATGAGTAAAAGTTAAGTTGTTATTCAAGATTGGAGAACTGGAGAATCGCCAATTCTTAAATATGTGAGGTTGATCTTGAGAGATTCTATCGCCATCCAAAATGCTCATATGTCTTACAGATTTTCCTTGACTCAAGATTGGAAGCCTCCGCTATGCCTCAATATCCCATCAACGGAAACGTTTGAAATAGCAAGACGACGAACTGGCATATGGACGATCACAACACATGTTGCAGTCGTTGAAGCAGTCATTTCGACATCTATCTCTACCATCATTCACTGACACATGCACTAATACACTCCAGGAAGTCAATATGGTTTGCGCTGGTGATAGTGGCGGACCTTTTTCATTCGCAATAGAGCTCATTATTATACTTCTCATCAACTATCTATTTGCTTAGAAAAAATCGCAGAAAGGTGTTGTGGATCTGATATAAAGGTTGGAGAATAGTTCAAGACAAGATTGGGGAATAAGTGTGGATGCACGAGCAAAGTCTTTGGCTGGATCCAAACAACATCCTCTTGACAAAGAATGTATCGCTCAAGAATGCATTAATACACCATGGTAAGTGTATGTCGTTCGAAATTTTGAAGTCTTGGGTTTGTTCGCTAACGACGTCGACCTCGGGAAGTGCATGGTAGTTATGAAAACGTTAACGGTAACGAAGGATAGGTAGAAGCTTGATAAAATGACTATTACAATGCTTCACATGTAACGGAAGTTTCTTTATTTCCACAATTAGGTGCTATAGATTGTAACTAAACTTATGCATGTTGTCATAAATCTAACAATGATATCCCTTACAAGTGTTTGCATTCCAGGTGGCCCAAAAATTGAAGGCATTTAGTTTTTTATTCTGCCCAGGCGTCCACTGCTACTTAAATAGACAAATTCGTTGGAATTATCAACATGATCTGATAATTTGAGATCGCTTGGGATTTACAGAGCCAGCTAGTCGTCCAAAGTTGTTAAATATTGAAAATGGTTTATGCATTGGTAGCAGCCTAGATTTTCACAACCACAGAATGAAATAATCACACTAAGTTTAGGCTCACTGGGAGCACAATGCAGACGATTAACATACCATAAGGGAACTCATACCAGATTTGCGGTAAATGGGGGAATCTTATGCGTGGAAGAGAGTCTCCGTAGCTGGGTAGAAAATGGTACGGCAACGCAACTTCTCGTCGTTGTCATTATCAGTATGATAGCTATGTCTTTCTACAGCATTTGACATAACCGTATTCGTCAACAAAAGCTATGCCTCCGCCCAACTGCATCTGTATCGAGGCTGTGATCATAAAGAAGGAGAGTAGGTTAGGCCTAACATCGATCAAAAAAACTGCAAAATGGAATTTAACATACAACAGTGGGGATTCGCTGGTGGTCACCCACCCAACTACTAATCCACCGATCTGAAGCTTGTGTATGGCAGAGCGGACGGGATGCCCAATTCTCTTCAGTCTATGGTCGTATGTGCTACACAATACATTCTTTTAATATATATTCAGTTGTGGTAGGCTGTGCGAGTAAAGTGTGGTAGGATGAATAATTCCCATGTGACTATCTAATCGATGGATTCTTTGGTCGAACTTTCAACAATTTAGATCAATAGAATGTTGAATTCAGGGTATTCAGAGATTGAAAATAAGACACTGTGACTATATGATAGCTTTGAGGTTGATTTCACCCACGGGTTGTACCTTACCACAATCACGAGGTCTACCGATCGCGAACCCCTAAGCATACTTCTTACCTCAACAAATCAGAAGATCTCTGTTTGTTTCTTCATAGGTGATATATTGTAATATATTTGATCCTTCGTTTGTACAAACCTCTAAACCCTAAACAGTTACATATGCAGATCTAGAATAGAAGATCTTATCTATTCTATGAACCGAAGAATTGAGAGCTTCATGTCAAGGACTAGTATTAAATTCTGATTTGCTAGCCCACGTTTCCGTTGTAAGTTGATATCGAAAGAACACAGCTATTCATAATTCAAAACTAAACCTCCCAAAAGTTTACTGAAATCTGATCATGATTTCGGGATGACTCCAAAGAATAGCCGTTTCGGTCTTTTTTAACTCATTCCGAGCCAATATCTTTGGTGGTTAAGATTTCCGTGATGGACCCATACAACTCCATTCAGATTGTTTCGCGGATCATTTCGCACTAACAAAAAATCATGATTCTGATATTCTGGAAGAATTCCGAATCCTTAGATATGCAACAAAACTGTATTAGCGGGAAAATTCCGAAGAAATGTAAAGATTTCTGATTACAAGACCTCCGGAAAAAACTGTAATATTCCGATTGAATTCGGAATTCCGACTTTAGGATATGAAATAAAAGTTTGGCCAAAACGATGAACAGTACGTGCCAGCTGTTTGAGTGAATGTATAGTTCGGTATGTAGCTTTAGTCACTCAATTCGAGCTTTCCAAAATGGTACGTTCAGGAATAGATAAGGAAGGGAAAAGAGGAGCGTAGTTTGGTATCAACGCAATGATGATGAGTATGTAAAAACCGCAGCAATATAGTTTAAACACAACAAGATTCAATACACAGCCATGTGATATGCAGTAATGGATGGTACCCTGGAGTTTAACCTGCAATTATTGATGCGGTATAAAGACAATCCAAGCACCAAGTACAGTACCTCCAGCGCAAAGCGATATGAATCTTTTCCAGACAGCGTATACGTAATGATAGAGCAATTTTCTTCCAGATTTCCAAGCTTTCTCTACATCTTATTAATATTTCACAATTCATCAAAAGATCTACTATCCTATATAAAACCCCATGATCCATGAAAGCATCTCTCTCGGAGTACAGTACAACCCCACTCACCCCCTCGCTTATCCTCGCTAGAAAACTCTTTACAAACTCTTTGCAGATTTTTCTCTCTCATTTCCCGCAATATATTTCTGAACAGAGCGACGCACTCCAACAAACTATCAAGCAAAGCCGCCCGGCTAGCTCAATCGGTAGAGCGTGTGACTCTTATGATTCAATATCTATGAGTTTTTCTGAAATCACAAGGTTGGGGGTTCGACCCCCCCGTTGGGCTCAATTCCCATCATTGAAAGCTTGATTTTTTGAAATTTTTGGGGTCATCTAAGATATGTTTTCTTTTTTTTTTTTGAGGGGGAAATTTATGAGACACTATGGTTTTGCTGCCCTTTGACGGGAGAAAGGAGGAGTATGAAAATAAGTCGCTTCCAATACCACTAGCGTGGAGTGAATGCTTCTTTGCCCCTCCTTACCCCACTACTCCGATGACCTAAAGCCTTGGACGTTTGATCTTTTGATTACTTATTTAAATGCTCTTCACATGATACTCTTCTAAAGCTACAAGCAAAAGGAAACAGTGGCATGGCTTTCAGTATGGAGCCACTATATCAGTTCCTGGACAGTCAATGATCTCAGAGTTTCTGAACATCCAGGTATCTACCACGACGGAGATAGTAGGGAAACAAGATTGGATTCAATCACAGATGACAGACCGAGGTAGTTGAAGATGAAAGCTCCAAGTGGAGCATCATTAGTTTTCCATCTGGACTTCTCAAAGTTTCATGACAATGGGGACGATTGATAACAACAATCTTTTGTATGATCTGGTGACAGCAGCGGGGATAAGATAGAGAGGAGATCAAGACGCAGAGTAGTTAGTATGGGATAAGAAGTACGAAGCCCCAACTTATAGCCATGCTCCAGAAACATATATCTCTTAATTCATGATACCTTGCAGAACCTGTCATTTCCTGTATTGCCAATAACCTTTTCGTTATAATTTGGGGAGAATTCGGGAAACGCTAAGCGTTTAGGTACTCAATTTCAATCAAGATGTTACCCTATTCACTATCAATCCATGAATCTTCACTATTAGAGATTATGGGTATGCAGTGAGTATCTATCCACCCAAAGCGGGGAACGGCTTGGGAGTCTATGAGAAGTAATCATAAATACCTCGTCTATCAGTCTCTTTCTATTCCTCTTCCACTCTACCTTTCCCCGGGATAAAGAATTGAACTCAGAAGGCACTCACAAGCTCTCGTATGCCACCAGAAACACAATTGACTGTGTAAGCCAAGAAACGCGATTTTCACAAGGAGGTTGTTGCGATAGATGTGAATATATGAGCACGTGATCCACGTAGAGATATTACTTTTCCCTCAAGTCTGAATAGTTACAATGTTAGACGACCACTTTAACAAACTGAATTTATACAAGCAAGTCATGAGCTTTTATCACCTAGGTGATATCAATAGAAGAAATCGTGAACTAAGAGATAATGTCCTTTTGGCGCTAGTTTCTGGACTTGATTTTGTGAAGATACAGAGAGAGCACTATAGTCCTACATTAAACCCTTTCAGTATTCAGTGTCAACAAGGATTATATTCAGCTTAATTATAATGTCGCAAAGGTACGATCAAGGCCGAGTTCAATACAGATCATAGTATCTGAACGAGCCGTGAAAAACACAGGATATCATGATGCCATGGGTAAAATATATAAAATCAACACCCACCAGTGACCTAGCTAACGCGAGACTGATGAGGTTCTATATTCTTAGTGTTCTTATGTCCTTGATATTCTCATTGATTTTTCGCAGTATTTATTGGCAGCTTATGTAGAGTCGTAGTTGCTTTTACATAGCGTTGGAAAGGTCTGGATGGATAAACTTACGACAAAATACGATCATACCTTACCTTTTAGCCCAAATTAGATGACCGAATCTTTTGTTGTTTCTTATCACCCATCCTCACATCATTTCCCATATGCTCTCATACCCAGCCCCTAATTCCCCATGGCCTTCATCTACTCACATCATGGAATCAGCATAAGAACCCCCTTCTCTCTCTAAAACATCTCAAACGATCCGAAACAATAGAGATATTTAAATGATGAGATAAGACCTACCAACCACAACCACAACAGCATCCGGAAAATCCACAAGACTGTTCTCCTAACTTTACTTGGACTCCAATTGTTGAACGAAAACGCGGAACCGAATCTAAATCCACACATCTATAAACACCAACCCCTCAAAAACAAACCCCGAATAACCCTCACAAACAATGACAATATACCATGCGGTCCAAGAAAGGAAAATTAGTATATAAACTCAGCAGAAGACAGGTGTAAGGAGTTATAGAAGACCGGAACTCCATCCAACGTTGAGCTCAAAGAACAGTCAATCAAAAATGCCAAAACGAAAATCAACAAACCATAGCGGTATATGATATGATCATCAGTTCGAAAACGACATCCATCCCAAGCCTCCAGAAAACATACTCCAGATCCCCCACTAATCCAATCCTCTCTGCTCCCCAAAAGTCTCCACACATCTACATCCAAACCCGGCCCTTCATCAACCTCAACTTCCAATTTCACCTCTCAAACTCAACTTAATCTCCTCATACACAGCAACCAATTTCCCGCCCACAACCACCTGGGTTTTAATCCGATATCCAACGAGCATGTACCTCCACATTGCAGCTCGGGAATTCTAGCGCTATAAACAATAGATCAAAAGCAAGCCAACCCCCATACCCACAGATTGCACCACCAATACCAGCCAACACGAAGCTCAAACAGCCCCCCTCTTCATCACCGCCATGCCCAACCCACCAAATCCTAACAAACGACTCCCTATACAAAGAAGAACGAATAGGAAGACATGGAGCCGGAGCCCTACCCACGCCATCCAGATATCCAAAGACCAAGCGCGATAAATCAAATATATTAAAACCACGAATCTTTAGAAGCAGAAGTATATACGGAGTACTCTATAGGTATAACAAGCAATAGCAGTGCTCAATAAAAATAGCTATAGAAGCAATCATCCCAACTTCGATAATAAAACTATATCAAGTAAATAAATAAATATATAAATACATATATACATACATACATACATACATACATACTCCCTCCTCTTCTCCCTTCCCATCCATCCCACAAAAGCCTCCAACTAAACCCCAAACCCAAACTTCCTTTATTCCCCATCCCATCCCATCCCCAATCCAATCCAACAGCTCTCTAACCCCCAACCTTTAACCCCCAAATCCTCCATTACAAAACCCCCAAACCCTCTTAAACCACATTATTATACATAAACTATAAGAAATACAACCAATGTACTTCATCGCATATCAAACTATAACTACAAATATAAAAATCTACAAAAACAGCCATCTAAAACCCATCCCCAACCCCATCCCCTAAAACCACACCAACATCAACTCCATCCCTATCCCCAACCCCACCAACATCAACATCAACATCAATATCAATACCAACACCAATTTCCCTTTGAAAAAGAAACACTATAAACCCATTTATATAAACCCTTAAACCATCTATAAAAAAACAAACCAAACCAAACGAAACGAAACCAAAAAAAAAGGTATCTAAAACGATATCCACTGAAAGTTATATCTTATATACATATACATATACATACACATAACCCCTAATCTCTAACGTCCAACCTCTAACATCCAACCTTTAACATCCAACCTTTAACATCCAAACAATAAGGAATCCCGCCCTCTGCCCTCCCAAAATTGTAATACACCTACCTACCTACCTACCTACCTACCTGCCAACCAACCATACTATAACCTAAACACCCACATACCTATAGGTTATCACTCACACACTCACTCACTCACACACTCACTCACTCACTCACACACTCACTAGAGGATTATACAAACATCAAGTATATATATAGGTATTCACAACACATTTCAACACAATACATCACATCATATTACACCCACACAAAAAACAAAACTCAACAAAACTCAGCTCAATTTAACATCATATCATTCCAATACAACATTATTCCAAACCGACCAACCATCCAACCATCCATCCATCCAACCAACCATCCAATCATCCATTCATTCTCATATCCATCCATCATCATTCTCGCCAGCGAGCAAGCAAGCTTCCAATGAGAACAGAGGTGTATCTAGTATCTGAACAATACCTAGGTAGGTACGTGAACGTAGAGTTCCACGTTCAAAAATGAATCGAGGGAAGTATATCCTACCTCGAAAACCGACCCGACCCGACCAACCAAACGCTCAACCAAAGGATAAAAAAGAGTCCTTAATGGTATTGCCGGTTAATCTCAAGGATCAGAGGTTCGAGAAGGGATGAAAAAGAAGATAAATAAGAAAAGAAAAGTATATCCAGTCGCCATCAAATCTTCACGTCTACAACAGATCCACCCTAGAATCCAACAACATTATTCAACGCAAATTTCCAACCATCTCTCTCCATCTCCCTCTCCCTCCATGAATTATTATCCAGATATTACTGCATATCTATATCCATCTTCATCCCCATCTCCATTCGCAAATATTCAACCATGACATAGATTATATGACATTGCGCAATCATTCAATGATTGGATCTTCAGTTGGCTGTCCGGCTCCAGCACTATCTTCTTTCTTCTGAGCTGCTGCGCCACCAAAAGCCCAACCCATCCAACTGGCCCTCTTAGCTTTGGTCTTTTCCTCTTCTTCTTTATCCTGAACCAATTGTAATGGTTTGGGTTTGTTTCCCGCGAATTTTCTCGTTTCCTTTCGTGGAGGACTGTTGCTACTAGGCGGTGTACTGACCTCACCGCTATCTCCGCTTATACTACTAGTTTCACTCCTCACACCCGGGAAATTACCAGCTGTGGGGACTTGTCCTAAGGATGTGTGGCGGGAATTAGGTTTTCCGGCCATGGGACCAGTGCCGAAAAAGGTTTGTGAGGTTCGAGGTGTTTGGGGTCCATGGGCATGGAGGGGTGGTGAGGTTTGTCCACCTCGATACATTTGGTTGACAATGGATGCTCCACTACCTGTATATTGTTCGGATTTAGGACGACCACCTTGTCTAACGCTTGATGAACGGCCAACTCCGAATGGAATACTAGGTGCTGTTTCGGGATCTTGGTTAAGGGATGAATGGCTCATTGGCATAACAGATTGAGGTCGTGGTTTGCGACTTCCCATGGCTACAGTCTTCGCACGTTGAAGAATAGATGCGCCGCTAGCTTGTTCTTTGGGTGGAGGTGGTGGAAGATCTTTATCCTTATTAGCAGGTGCTTTGGTATCTCCAGTTTTGAAGTCTGAATCAAGAATTGCTTCAAAATCTTGATGTTGTAGAAGTCGCTCGATGATCTTGTTGATGTATAATGTTAAAGCTTTGTTTCTGATCCTTGGCAGATTTGAGTTCGCCTTCAAGGCGACGGTATTGGTCATTTTCGTTTTCAGTGTCGTTAAGTTCAGAAAGTTCATCAGCGAGAGAAGCTCCTGGGGATCTTCCCTCAAGAGCGTTGAGGGCATCAGCATTCGAAGATGATCCCCCCATGTATTCGAAATGATCCTTTGAGAAATCGCCATTCAATGTCTTTTCTTGTAAGAGTAATTGGAAACTCTCATTATCTTCCATCAATCTTGCATTCGTCATTCTTGCCTCCAAGAGTAATTTTTCAACCTCTTGCATTCTTCCACCTCCCATATTCTCAGCTTCCGCCAACTTGATTTGAGATTCTGCCAATTCTAGTCGCAAGGATTCGATAAG
This sequence comes from Monilinia laxa, assembly GCA_009299455.1. Taxonomy (NCBI): domain Eukaryota; kingdom Fungi; phylum Ascomycota; class Leotiomycetes; order Helotiales; family Sclerotiniaceae; genus Monilinia; species Monilinia laxa. The sequence goes on from VIGI01000010.1 coordinate 569,432, forward strand.
TCGATCTTTTTGTAGGAGTAATTTAGAATTGTTGCGAGAATCACTGCGATTCAAGCCCGATGGAGGAGCGAATTGTCCATTTTCGACATTGGGGGAAGAATTGTTCGCTTCAAACATTAGCATGATGGATGGTATCTCACATAATATCACAACTTACAACGTCTTGACAATCGTGATTCTTCATCTGATGAAGATCTTTGCGACAAAGAATCCTTTAATCGCTGAATGATGGTCTGCATCTCTTCCTCTCGATTCGCCATTTCTTCCCTTTCTTTTGTCATTGAACTTCTCTCGGCTTCGTAAATTGATTCCATCTCTCTCTTTTGTCGAAGAGCATCTCTCTTTTCATTTTGTAAAGTCTCCAATTTCTCTTCATTTTCATGCAAACGATCCTCCAATTTCCCTTGCTCTTGTAAAGCTTCATCCAATCTTGACTGAAGAACTTGAGCTTGTTTCTGGAATTGCTCAGATATCGTTTCGGTTTTGCGAAGTCTTTCTTTCAAATCATCCAAGAGAGCAATATTCTCAGCCCTCGCGTCATCATCTGCAACAGATGGTACACTGTTTGAACTGAGATTGGATGTACTAGCTCCCGGTCGTTGCATGGCAGATCGTGCGGATAATGGGGTACCACTGCGTATTGAACGACTTCGTGCGTGTGTTCCGTTTGTAGTTGTAGCAGGTGAAGATTCTTTTGTTGGTGAACGTGTTGAAGTTCTTGATGGAATACCAGTACTTGAGGCATCTGATGAAGTTCTACGACCAGCTCCTAAAGTTACAGGAGGTTTCTTGGTAGCTGCTGACATTGTGATTGATGTGTATGCTAGAAGGTAGAGGGTAGAGGGCGAATGCTAGATGGTAGATGCAATGCTATAACCTATAATTATTTTGCAAGAAGGTATAATTAAAAGAACGAAACGGATTGATTTCGTAACAAATAAGTAATTTGATGTGAAACGTGTGTATGTATGTATGTATATGTATACTACTCGTAAGAGTAATAGAGAATGTAATGACTGTAGCAAGCAATACTCTGTATAGATATTTATTGCATGAATGACTGATGTTTAATAAACTGTTGCCTCCCGTTGCCGCTGCCGAAAGAGTTTATTCTTGGACTTGTTCCGTAGTACGGACGGACTCTGTTACTAGTGTTATAGTAATATCGTAGTCAATAATAGGAATAATAACAAGTTTGAATTTTGGTTGTTGGGGCAAATGGTTTTAGTTGGTTGGTGGTGGATGGTAGATGGTAGATGGTAGATGGTAGATGGTAGGTGGTGGGTGAGTAGCACTAGGTGAGTAGTACTAGGTGAGTGAAATGAGCACTACAGTACAAGGTGATCCAGGGACCAGGTAGCTTGAGCTTAGAATGGGATGAATGGGATGGATGGATGTGTGGATGTGTGGATGTATGGGCGTATGGATTGGGTGCAAGTAAATATAGAAAGTTTTATTATCGCAACTTCGTAAACTATTTCCTTGGATGAGAATTTGAGTGAGATTTGTGATTGACTAATAAGTGGTTGTTTGACGATCTCAAGTGAGGCACAATAATAGATCAGTACGTCAACTGGTGGTACTTATTAGAAGAACGAGGAGGAGGAGGAGGAGGAGTAAGAGGAGTAAGAGGAGTAAGAGGAGTAAGAGGAGTAAGAGGAGTAAGAGGAGTAAGAGGAGTAAGAGGAGTAAGAGGAGTAAGGCAGGCGGGTGGGTATATGTGGTAAGGTTGGGTAGGTAAGGATACTGTGTGATGCGATAAGATCTCGTTCGTTATGTATCTTTTTCTTCTTGGAGAGTGATGAGTATACCTAGCGTATCATATATACCTAGATAGTTACCGCCCCAACGTGGGAATGGAATGGTTGATGCGGTTGTGAACAAATCTACTGGGTATCGTTGGACATGAAAAAGGGACCAAGATGAACTTGCTTGCATGTATCTTTTTTGATCAGGAGATACGACTAAACTATACCTAGGGCGGGAGGGAAAGTGATGGATGGGATGGGGGGATGGACGATGGATGGATGGATGGATGGATGATGGATGATGGATGATGGACAGGTGACTGACTGGTGACAGGCTGACGGGGTGACGGGAAAAGGGTATTATCGTATGTATGAAGTGAATAGTAGATCCAGGGATTTCAATAGTATAATACAATCTATAAGATGAAGAAAGGAGGAGTTGTTTTTGATATTTCTATACGTGTTCAATCTCAATCTCCCCCCTTGTTATTAATAATTATAATCATAATCATCATTTGTATCTTCCTTTGTTTGCTTGCTTGTCCTTTACTCTACCGAGTCTACTCGGGTATATAAAATAACCTCCTATATATAATTTAATCTATAAAACACCCGCTTCAATTTTCATTACCATACCTTGATCTGGTCTGGATGCTAATGAAGAAACTGTCTGTTCTTGGATCTCCCTGTTGACCATACAAAATCCTCTTTGTGGACCATTTGCGTTTTGATGAATGCATGAATCTTCAAATCTCCGTTCTTCACCGTTTTCATAATGGCTCATATACCTTTTACCTATTTAGAAATATAGTATCATCAATATTTCAAGGGACCTGTTGCTAGGAAAGAATAGACGGACGTCGGTCTAATCGTTTTCAGTCTTTTGGAAGAGAAAATTGAACTTGATCTTTTAGAAATTGATTTCTCAACATTTCATAAGTGATATTAATGTTCACGGTGATATTGTGGTTATGGTTATGGTCATGGTCATGGCCATGGCCATGGCGATGAGGATGTGTCACTTTGGTCAAGGTTGATCCTCAAGAATGAATTACCTGGGCAAATACGAGTAGATAGTAAATACAATAGGTTCAACATGACATCCATAAACATGAATTCAAACATGGTGATTCTAGGAATTTGAAATCATTACAGTACTCCTGGATCTTCAGCATATGCATCTGTGCATCTGCATCTGTGTATACTCCGTGGAGTTAACAAGTAATAATAAGTAATATCTGCGAAACACTGCAGGTCCATCTTATTGTATTCTTGATTTCATGTCTCCATACATACCTTGGAAAGGTCCAGATGACAAGAACTACTGTATCATCTAAAGTAGATTGGATTTTGATAAGCATCATGTGATAGACCCCCTCGTGATTATGGTCATGCTTATCACTCTGAGGGGCTAGTCAACTTTGGTGTTAGCGTATCTCACCCTAGCGTCGCACACTCTGAAAATATCAAACTTTTTGAACATCTGCAAACTTCCCCTCTGCAACCTCAACGACAACACCAAATTCTACAATCCAATACAGCCGGAGCGCATTATCCAATTTCAAAAACCGCAGAGATGGCACCAACAACTAAGAAGGCTAAGAAGACCGCCGACTCCATCAACAGTCGTTTGGCACTTGTTATGAAGTCCGGAAAGGGTATGCAAATATTCAATTCTACTTGATGGACCAGTTTTACAAAATATTAACTCCTCTCTTTCACAGTCACCCTCGGATACAAGTCTACTCTCAAGCAACTCCGATCTGGCAAGGCCAAGCTCGTCATCATCGCCGGAAACACCCCTCCTCTCCGCAAGTCTGAGCTCGAGTACTACTCCATGTTGTCCAAGACTCAAGTTCACCACTTCTCCGGTAACAACGTACGTACATTGTATTTCCTTTATCCATCATCTGTCTATCGATCAGAACCTTTTTAGGTCTGGGAGGACATTACCCAGCGATAAAGTCTCTCTAGACTTTGGAGGGTATTCAATTGCTTACTGTTTTATTCTTATAGATTGAGCTCGGTACTGCTTGCGGTAAGCTCTTCAGATGTTCTACCATGGCTGTTTTGGACGCCGGTGATTCCGATATCCTTTCTAGCCAAGCTGCATAGATTAGGAATATCAATCATTAGTGTTGTCGAGGTGGAGAAATTCTAGATGAAGGAATAGGATCAATCATGGTTGATTGACCTTAATAGATGTATCATTATGCATACTCTGCATAGCTTTATAGCATCACGAAATGATATACCTTGATTCTGGAACCTTGTTTCTACTTCTACATGCTGAGTGATGGAATCTTAATATTCCGTTTGATATTCTCGTAACCCAATTCAATTTCACAAGTGACTCATGGACTCATTCACCGTTGAAGGATTTCATTTCATCATCGGACTTTACCATAGGTTGAATGCCCATACTAAGAACCTTTGATGCTGATAAATTATGGTAATGTTGAAAATATATAAAGTCCAAGTAATTCCAGTGAGATATACAATAATACCTTCCTCTTCCATACAATTTTTACTTGATTTGAAATACAAATTGCCACTATTCACATCTCCGAAACTCCAGAAATCCATATTGGGTAGTTAGCCCTAAGAATAAATCGCTTAGATATCCACTTGTGGCTTAGCGTGATATTTGTTACAAATCAACGTGAGATTGAAGTCCTCATTTGAAGCCCCCGACTCCCTTTGACAATTTATCGACAACAACACCAACAAGTCCCTCTAGAAATCATTCAAGATGGCCCGCCGCCCAGCGAGATGTTACCGTTACTGCAAGAACAAGGTGTGTAAAACTCACTTTACACCAGAAGTTATTTGAGAGTGTGTGAGATAGATTTGAAGGATTTTCGACCAAACTCGATCGCTCGCCACTCTTTATCAACAATTTCGAACATATTGAGTGAACGCCAAATTTACGATTGCAGAATCACATGAGATAGAAGGAAAAAATACTGATGAATTTTTATCTTGTAGCCTTATCCTAAGTCTCGTTTCAACCGTGGTGTTCCCGACCCAAAGATTCGTATCTTCGATCTCGGTCGTAAGAAGGCAAATGTCGATGAGTTCCCTCTCTGCATTCACTTGGTTTCCAACGAGTATGAACAATTGAGTTCCGAGGCTTTGGAAGCCGCCCGTATTTGCGCCAACAAGTGAGTTCAACCCGAGATGATGACGTCGAAAGGAGGAATTTGGTCAAGGTGGAAGTTGGAATAAAGATGACGGACATGGGAAGCAAGTGGAATCATCAGGGTTGGAAACTAACGTCATCTTCAATAGGTACATGGTTAAGTCCGCAGGAAAGGAAGCCTTCCATCTCCGTGTCCGTGCTCACCCATACCACGTCGTCCGTATCAACAAGATGTTGTCTTGCGCTGGTGCCGATAGATTGCAAACTGGTATGCGTGGTGCTTGGGGTAAGCCAAACGGAACTGTTGCCCGTGTCAACATTGGTCAAATCATCTTGTCCATCAGAACTCGTGACTCTTGTAAGTTTATATTCAGGTCTGATAGATTTACAACATCTGACATGATTCTAGTCCGCCCCAACGCTCTCGAGGCCCTCCGCAGATCCCAATACAAGTTCCCAGGTCGTCAAAAGATCATCGTCTCCAAGAACTGGGGTTTCACTCCTCTCCGTCGTGAGGAATACATGGAGAAGAAGCAAAGTGGAAAGGTTTTGGTCGATGGTGCATACGTTCAATTCTTGTCCAACCACGGAAAGTTGGCCGATAACATTAGACGTTTCCCAGCTGCTTTCGAGACTGAGGCATAGATTGAGTTGTTGATATCAAAGGGGAAATTCGGGGTATGATCAGAAAGGCGTACATTTGCAATGGCTGGATTAGCATGGTGTCACATGAAAGTGGCAGACACAAATCCTAATCATTGTACCTAAGGAATTGATTCTACGACTTTTCAAACTCATTATATTAGTTAAGTTTGATGTGTTGATGTGTTGATGTGTTGATGTGATGATGATGATGATGATGATGATGATGATGATGATGATGATTTTGATCATGGATCATCACTTGATGGCAAATGTAATATCATGGCCCGAAGGTGGCGAAGGAGTAGGAAACCATATCATCTCACTACCCATCATCGATTACCTGATACTCAGCAGACATATCCATAGATTCCTCCGCACGTAGATACAGACTAACTGGTCAGCATACAGACATGCGGATCTAGAGAGGTCCTAACACCAAACATGAAGCCAAGCCCAGTTAAACTCAGAAGAGAACGACAAGAGTGGTTGATGGATTGATGGATTGATGGATGGTGGTTCTTGAACTAATTATGCAGGAGGGGAGGGGAAGGGGGCGATATTAAAAGTGATGGGAGATGGAGGGAGGGATGTGTGATGTAATGTTGTGTTGTGTTGTGTTGTGTTATGTGGTGTAGGGTGGATTGGATTGGATTGGATTGAATTGGATTGGATTGGATTGGATTGGGAAGTGGAATAAAGATAGAACGGGGATGGGGATGGGGATGGGGAAGATGATGTATTTGGGTTTGTTTGTTTGTTTGTTTGTTTGCAGATTTTCTTTTGATTGTCTTTAGGTAGATATTATAGATATTGAGTTTTTGGGGATTTGTTTGTTTTATTAAGTAAATGAATAAATTGATTGATTAGTAAATGATGATGTTGTATATATATATATATATATATATATATATATGTTTAAGTATAGATATAGATGAGTAAGTAGATAAGTAGATGGATATTGATCTTTGTTTATTTATAAGGGTTGGGTTTGAGTTGGGGTTTGTAGATAGATAGATAGATAGAGATAAATAGATGAATTGATGAATAGAAAGGGATTTGCTTTATTGTTATTCGATATTTAGGTATTTAGGTATCTAGTATCTATCATTGATATCTTTCTCTATTCTTTCATTCATTCATTCTTTCTTTCTTTCTTTCTTTCTTTCTTTCTTTCATTCCTCCTATCAAAGCAATCCATACATACCATACCGCCAGATACAAGTAACCAACAGAAATCTGAATCGCGGCAAAAGCGAGAAGCCGAATATCGTACATGTAGGGGTAGATAGATGCTACATCGATACTAGACAGATATACCTACATACATCCTAAATAGATACTAGCGAGTGTCCTGTAATCCATCGATAGGTAATCATTCATCAGCTCATCCCAGCTGTACAGTAAGTATCGACACGCTACGTACTTGGATGATTCAGACGACGGTAACCTTATTTGCAGTATTGGCGTTCGTGCACTCGAGTATCAGATCCCGAATCACGCAAGCAGAGGCAAGGATTGGATATTTTTACTTTTTGGGAGATGAGGAATGGTCGGAGGGATGGTTGAAGGGAGCGTTTATTTGGTTCTACACACTTTATATACATACTCGTCTTGTTGGTTTGGATGTTCTGGTTGTTATAAAGGGTGATGCAGGTGGTTTGCTGTTATCCCCAGCTGAGCCTTGCAGATTATCATATATCTATCATCTGTTAGTAACCTTGGTATTGCTACCATCACTGCCATTACTACCATAACACGCTTTCTTCCGGTGCCTCCCGTTCCTCCATTGGTTAAGATCGCCTGGTTAAAGTTTATCACCTCACATCATTTACTGAGTGTTCGGTAGTATATACCCCCGACTTGGACCCTTTGTATTGTGAATAGCGCATACATACATACATACGTACATATTACATACATACCATCCACGAACTTTTCAACCCTTATTTTGTCCTCGAATCCCTAGATATCCTTACCAATTATCAACATTGTTCTTATCCCTTCACGGATATACAAACGCGAGTTGAATCAAATATTGTATTCATATTGATTTCATCTGTACAACAAAACACAAGTTTTCAATATGGCCTTCAGACATCATACATACCATGCACCTCCCCGGATATTTACACACCAAACTCATGATACAAACTCCCCGTCCCAGACACGACAAAATACACAAGAGAGAGATAGGGAAGCGGAAGATGGTCAAGAATGGGTATTGTTTACTCCCGTGGCGCCGAGTTTTACAGAGGGTACCTATACGATTAGTACGGGGAGGACGAGGGGTACACGCACCGCTGGTCATTCGAGGGTTAGTGACTTTGGGAGTTTAGAAACGGCGGCGAGGAGTTATGGGGTTTATGACGATCATGATGTGGATGACGATGGGGATGTGCAGACGGAAGATGAGAATGAGGATGCGGAGTTGGATTCGTTGGATAGCCATTTACATGAGTTTCGAACGGAACCGAGTGTCTTTGGGGATAGGGATGAAGAAGAAGGACCTGTGTTGCCGAAACATGATGGGTTGGGAAGCTTTAGGGTGGATGGCATTGGCGAGGATGTCCAACAGCATTTGTATGCTTTTGAGATGTATAATCCGAGGAGGGTGAAGAGGAGGAGGGCAAGTTTGGAGATTGGGGAGATGGCTTTGGATGGTGAGAGGGCGGCGGAAATGGAGAGGACGAGGAGGATTGAAGAGTGGAGGATGGAACAGAGTAGAGCTTTGGTGGATGAGATCCAAAGGGAGACGAGGAGGAGGAAACAATCGATGAGTAGTGAAAAGAGGAGTATGGTTGTCGAGGATACGGAGCAAGAAGATGTGGCTACCTTGAACAATGTCGAGGCGGAACCAGCACCCAAAAGTTCACAGGAAAATGATAGTCTATGGAATAGACTGACTCGGAGAGTTATACGAGATCTCATGGGCATCGATGATGATCTGCTTTCCATTATCTTTGGCGAATCTTTACCTACAGAAGACGATTTATCTAAAGCACCAGGAAGACCCATATCGATGCCCACCACGACTACCAAACCGGATAAGGGTTCATGGGAGTACAGGCTCCTGGAACGAATAGCTCGGGAGTTGGGATTACTAGTTAACCAAATCTCTGATCATCCAGGTGCCTTTACAACATATCTCCAAACTCAACAAACGCCTCTTCCTTATGCAGGTTTACCTGTTATCCCCGAGTCATCGAGCAATAATATGAATGCGGCTACGGATATTCCAATTCCAGCTCGGGAACGAGAAAAGCATCAACCTCTCACCTCCACTCTAAACACAAATGCCGACGTGGAGTTTTACCCCACGATTACTCGCCCGGTATCAATCCCAAATTCCAGCATAGCAGGTCGAGAAGGGGAATTGGAAGATGATTCTACACCGAGACAATCCATGACATCCACGATAACACGAGAAGAATGGGAACGAGATTTGGACATCAAAATGGTGTTTCGATATTTGAAGAGCAGATTTACGAGTAGGGGTGAGAATATACATGGAGCAACAATAGGGCCGACGTCTGATTCCGTCCTGTCGAAGAGTACGAGAGAGAATCTCGCGGTAGAGAATACACCGGATTCGTTGGCTCGAGCCGCGAGGGTTCGGGCTCACCACCCGCTGGTTAATTTGAAGGCTAATAATGCGGGGGTGAGGAAGAGGGTAGGGAGGAGAGGATCTAGTGAGAGTGGGGTGGGGTTGGGAGGTCTGGCGGGGATGGGTAAAGGGGGGTTGGGAGGAAGCACGGGTATACCGATTGGAGGTGCACTTAAGAGTTTGCGGGTTGGTAGTGGGAGTAGTAGACATTATTGGGATATTGGAGGGAGTATGGCGGGGAGTAGTACGAGGGGGAGTGTGGCTGTTGGGGGGCGGGGGCTGGAGGGATGGGTGCTTGGGGGAGGTTTAGAGTGGTTGGTGGGTTGGTGGGTTGGTGGGTTGGGTTTTATGGTGGTGATGATTTATGTGTTGAGATGATGATGTGATGATGATGTGATGATTTGATGTGTTGAAATGGACTTGCATGGATGAACGGATGAGTAAATGGAATGAACACATTAACTAGCAAGCATGCATAAGCGGGGTTCTAGCATAAATTTATATATATATATATCTATTTTTTTTTTTAAAAAAAACAAAAACATTTTTCTCTTAGGGTTATGTGGTGTCGATTAATTTGCATTTAGTGTTTTGGAGGGGTTTGGGGTTTATTTGTGTAGTTATTGTGGTGGTGGTGGTGGTGGTGGTAGGTAGGTGATTTATTGTATATTTTTATCTATTTATATTTATATTGTTATATGGGTTTTTGGTGTAGTATAGTGTGGTGTGGTGTAATGTGGTATGGTGTGGTTTATTAGGTAGGGATGGGTGATGGGTGATGGGTGAGGGTGAGGATGGATTTGGATTTGGATTTGGATTTGGATTTGGATTTGGATTTGGATTTTAGATGGATGGATGGATGGTGAGGGGGGAGGAAGGGTAGGGGAATTCGAAGGATAGGGAAAGGAAGGAAAAGGGAGGGAGGGAGAGGGAGAGAGAGAGTTGTGTTTTTGAGGATTGTTTTATGGGAGGGGGGGGGGAGTGAAGGGATGGATTATAAAAAATATTTGTTGTTTTACTTGTAATGTTTATATAATGATGTTGATATATTGATATATGAATTTTGAGATTTTGAGATTTTGAGGTTTTGGTAATTGGAGGTTGGATTTGTAGTTTGTAGTTTGTAGATTTGGATGTATGTGTGTGTGTATGTTAAGGAGATTTGCTTATATATATTAGGGGTTTAGGGAGAGGGGTTGAGGGGGGGAAGAGGAAGAAATGTGTGAGGGGTGTTTTGAGGTGTTAGGAGGAGAGAGGGAGGGAGGGAGGGATGGTGTGGTGATAAGAGCTTGAGGATGGTAGAAGGAAGGAGGAGGAGGGGAAGAAGAAGAAGAAGAAGAAGAAGAAGGGGGGGTTTATTTTGTTTTATATTTTGTTATGTTGTTGGTGTATTGAGATGGGATGGGATGAGATAGTGTGGAGGGATGGATGGGATGAAGTGATGGGATGAGGAAATTTTTTTATGCTTATTTTTGGGGAAGGGTTGGGGTGGGGGTGGGGGTTGTATGGTTGTTATAGGAAGATGTGGGAAGATATAGGAAGATAGAAAGAGGATAGAAAGGATAGATGTATTTATAGAGGATTGTGAAGGTTGTGGGACTGGATGTTGGTTTGAATTGGGAGGGGATGTGTTTATATGGTTGGTTGGGTGGGAAGAGAGAGAAGAGAGGGAAAAGGAAAGATATCAATGTTAAGTTTAAGCCTTATATATCAGGGGATTATGTGGCAATAATGAGTGATGCTTCAGAATGGTGATTGAAGAGCTGATATGAATGTGGAGGTTAGGAAAGTGATTGTAGCTGTTCAAGTCTGGGAAGGGCTTGAAAGATGGGGGTTGAGGATAAGGAGGTGTGAGATGTAAGGTGTAAGGATTGGGGTGTAGCTGGAAGAGCAAGAAAGGGTATTTTTGGATTTGCGAGCTTGGTGATATATATGTTGTTTGGAATATTTGATCTGGATAAAGGGTGTGGATAGTGGATATCTTTGGTGTGAAATGGTAGATGTGGGAGAATGAGAATGGGAATGAGAATGAGAATGAAATGATGAGAGGATGAGAGGATGAGAGGAATCAAGATTAAAAATAAAATTGTTTGACAAGATGCGTCCCTAGTCCTAATCACAGCAAACATTAGAATCAGCAAAGTGTATAAGTGTGAGCATGATGGTGAGAAGTTGATACCTGGTAATTGCATAGTGCTTGAGTAGACTGGAGATGAAAAGAATTGATACTGTTGGTCTAAGCTGAAATATCAACTGAAGGTGGAGTGTTACCTTTACTTTCTTGTTTGTAGAGAGGATTAGCCGGCTGAATAGGGGGTCAAGGGAGCTATTTGGAGGGGAAATAGGAGGTGGGCAATGGATCAGGATTAGATGTTATAGTGATGAATGCAATGGAAATGAATTCAGTGGGAAGTTCACCGAGAAGGACGAGTTAATAGTGTATCATAATTCCTTACGGTGATCTCAATGCAATTGAAATTCGAGGGATGTGGCAATCTAGAAGTCAATATATATTGGGTTCCACAGTTTCGCTCGAGAGACTGAGTTCTTATTAAGGTTAATAAAGTCTAGATTCCGGTTTATCTAGCCATTACGTCGATGATTAAAGGTAGAAGCTTTGAGAATCAGGGACTTTGACAATATGAGCGGCTGTATAGTATATCACGGAGAGATCTCATAGAGGATTATGGTATTCATGGATAAAGTGGAGTGTAAGCATATCATAGGGAGATTGAGAAGAGCTGGAAGTGGTATAGAATCCTTTCTTTGATATTCTAATGTGCTGCATAGTAATGAAAAGCGAAAAGCGTATAGTAAAGTAGAAAGATCCTTTGAAGTCGCCTTGGATTCATTGTCGACTTTAGAGTGAAAATGTAGAAAATAACTATGATAGCACTTATTGTATTCAAGTATTAGATGATATGAAATCTTCAATTTTATTTGAACTATTCATATCTGAAAAGAATATGAATAATTCAATATGATGATGATGATGATGATGATGATGATGATGAATAATTTATTAAGCAATTGAATAATTCATCAAGAAGTTGAATAATTCAATATCAAAAAATAAAATATATCTAGTTGATTCATTAGATGTCGTTGATATGGCCAACTACATGCGAATTTGAAGAAGTTTCTATACTGTTTGATAGCAGCAGATGAGATGGTTGGATAAGATTTGATACTAAGTGAGGAATGCAACAATTACAAAAAGACTTGAATAAGAACTTATAAAAATTAACTGGCACTTCCAATCTTATTATGAAGAGATGGCCAGAACCTAGGGATTATCAGTTTCCATCAACCAACAACGAATTCAATCCCCTAATTCACCCCTCCTTCTCACTTCTCTTGAAAACTCCCAGCAATAAACTTCGATCATAATACAACTTCACATCCCCAATCTGCAACCCCTCAAACCCAATATCCTCCACCATCACCTCTTTCCCATCAACATTACTCCCCATTCCCTCTCCCTCAGCCCTCACCAACCTAAACACCATACTCCTCGGCACACTAATCTTCTCCCCTATCTCCTTCACCCACCAATGCGCCATCCACTCCCCATATATCTTCCATCCACCATCCTCCAACCCGTCTACAACAAAAAACTCTCTGCATTCCATATCAATTTTCGAAAAGATGCCCCCGCCGAATAGTTCTTGAATCCATTTCCATATCGCAGCTCCACCTATATAATCTACACCCGTTGCATCATGGAAAATCGCGTGAGGGTGATAGTAAGGGAGATACGAGCCCTGGTATGAAGCAGAGTTGATTTTATTGATATAGTTCTCGAGGAAACGAAGGGCAGGATTTTGACGCGATTCGGCTGTGGGAAAGGGGCCGGTGTGGTGGTGGATTGCAAAGTTTTTGTTGGACATTTTGATTTGATTTTAGCTTTTATTCTCGGCTAGAATCGATTTATTGGATAGTTTCTGTAAATAGGCTCTCTGGACTGTGTTTTTTGATATTGTAGAATCTGAGCGAGGCAATGATGTATAAGAAATAGATGATGGGGACTTCAACTAACGATGCAGTAGAACCAAATTATCACTAATCACCCAAAACTTGTGAATAGTAATCGCATAATAGAAATCAAATTCAAATATTGATATGAATAGTGATCATTATACAATATCCAGCTATGAGCCTCGGCAGAGTTGGATGCGGTGTAACAAGGACATGCATGAATGAGTATTTATGAGAATCCGAGTGAGCATATGATATCGCAATCATCTTGTATATTCCAAACTTCACTATGAAGACAGATGAATGGATAGCTTCTATCCTAGCAATCCTACTAGATTCGAGTATTGCTTTATACAGTAGACAAAAATCAACAGTCCTCCAGTGACTGAACTTCTGTATCCCAAAGGTTCTCTTGCCTTCTGCTAGCTCAACTACTAATTGAGAATTTGTCGCGAAAAAATAAACTGAGGACGAAGACCAAAGCACTTCTGATCAAAAAACCTGAGGCTAAGAGAAAGAGTAGTCTCCACCTCAAGTAATACATTATTTCCTGTGAAAATAAATTCCTAAATATTCATTCCAACTTTTGAGCTTCCAGATTTGAAAAAGAAACCTCATAAATACTCAAATCCCCATACAAATGGGCTTGATGCTAGCCGCTCCCAACACTCCCACCACTTCAGCCGCGGCCCGCCACCCAATGCATATATACATTATCAACACTATGCCTGTTCTGCGAATATAGGAGCTCTTCATCGGAATCAACACCCCTTCTATATACCAACAACTCCCCCAGCTCTCCTGCCTCGCCATCCAACTTCCATTACTTCTCTCAAATTCTATACTTCATTAAGCATTCAAAGGCTTTCGAGCGTAGACCACATATCTGTTTCGAATATTAGAATATCACAACCCGTCATCTGTAGGGAAATAGGTAAGGATAGAACTGACATAGGCCAATAACCATGAATGCTCGTATCCCTCATCTCCCTTCTAACATCCACAAGAAATAATTCCAACTCTTCCACAGTCCACCCCAATAATCTCGTGAAGATTGCTACACTCAGTCCCATAAGTCCCGATGTGAGATTTTCAAGATGCCACATTCCTATTCGTGGGTAAGTGTTAGCATATGTTGTCCCTTTCCTCATTCCCAACCCTCAAGACATCTCTCCAGAACACCGGAGGAAAGAACTCTCGCCATCAAAAATACAAAACAAAAACCGCCACTAACCCAATTCCTTAGCTTTAGCATCCTTTGGCCACTTGTTCCCGGGCCAGTTATAAATTGTCTCGGTGACGTCCTGGAACCCCCTTCTCTCCAATCTTTCCTTATATGTAACCGCACTATTCAAATCCCTACCTGCCCTGACACTTCCTTCTAGAAGTAATTGTGACCATTTGAGAAGGGGGGCATCGGGCTTCAATGTATCGTCTGCGCCGGCAATGGGAAGTCGTATGTCCATGAGTTCAACGTATCCACCAGGTATTAAATTGCTGTTTGAAATGTGATCAGTATCGTGGTTATTTTGGTGAATTTAATGAATAAACACTACAACTAAACAAGGAACAATAATCCAGAACAAAAAAGAAAGACTTACTTATAAACTTGATCCATAAACCTATCCCAATCCCCAATACTACCTGTCATCATTCTCGAATAAATAAAGTCAAACTTTTCGTCCTCTCCAAAAGTCCACTCCTCTTCCAAATCATCGACCTGAAACATTGCATTTGGTGGTATAAACATTGGTTGAATAGGACTTAAATCAATCCCCAAAACCGTAGCCTGCGGATACTCATCCGCGAAATCTGTGGTCCAAATCCCCGTTCCACAACCTACGTCGAGAACCCTCTCAACCCTTTCTGCATCAACCGGAGCAGTAAATAGCTTTCCATCAAATGTGAGACTACAGAGATGATGTTGTAGATCTAATCTCTCTTGCTCCATATCATCATTGGGATACGCGTATTTTCCATCTTTGTACGCGTGATATGTGCGCCCATTTTCAATTCGGTATTTGGTGATACTTGATGCGAGTGACGTTGTGGAACTTCCGGGTTCGGATCCAAGGGCGGAATCACCATCATCAATTAATGCTTGTTCATCGTCGGCTTCTAAAGTTACGGGTACGGGAGCTGGTGTTTGCACAGGTGTTTCCGGTGATGCTACTGGTGGCGATGCCGGGGGTAGAGGCGAGGCCATTATATTGTAATTTTGAAGTGATTGTTTGGGAGTACTGGATAAATATGTATATATATATGTATATATTGGCTACTGCACTGTAATTCCAAAATAGGCCGATGGATTTTTCAAATATTGAATCAATTGATTAAAAAGCAAATTCAAATAATCGCTAAAGGGTATCGTAGAATGAATCACTGACGTAGTTTGTACGAGATGGTAAAACTAAGAGACCGAATCAAGAATACAAGAAGAAGAAAGAGAATCCCCGAAGAAGGATGTCATGGGAATGATTTATACAGTACTACTTCATAAAATCTTGGTGCTGATGCCTCAAATGATTACAATTTGACAATTAGATATGATCCTAAACAACCTAGATCAGGAATGGCACCAATTGGAAAATTGACACGTACAGTAAACAGAAAAAGGTGAGCAATTGTGGTTGGCAAAAATACGATTTGTTTTTGAAAGAGCCCTTCCCTTCTCGATCCATCAAAGCTCACTCCATCAAGCGAATCCTACCTCACCTCTCAATACCATGATTGGATCTCCCTTCGGACTTTCTTCCCTCTCCTGAGGCTCAACCCTTGTATCGCGTGTCTATTGGTGCTAATCGTGGATTAGACGGGGACTAAAGTGGGGGTCCACATGCTGATATGGATGCAATTATCCTTGCATTAACGTTGGAACAACTCAATTCGAACAAGAATTTGGAGGCTTTTTGAGCCGTTGTAGTACAGAGATTCAGCGTTGGCTTGATGAATGAAAGAGAAGAGAATTGAGCGCAGGTAAAAAACGACAGCTAATGAAATTAGTACCATTATGGATATTTGCCTAGAGCGTCCAAGCAAGACGCCGAAAAGCAAAAGTATATATTTGACATCAATTCCTCCGTAACATATTGTTCATTAGATCAAATAACTCTCCCCAACCTCCTCATTGTCCCCAAACTTTAATCGTGCTCATAACACTATTCCAAATACTACTATAGCTACTTGTACCCGATCCTAGCATCGCCGTTGCATATTAAAACGATACATATCCACATCCCCGCAACTCTCCTTCAGATCACCTTGCAAGACATGGTATACGCATGCGCTCCCGTTATATTACTTGGTTCAGGGTTTGGCGGCACAATATCCGCGTAGCATTGAATTTATACTTTAATCCAATGTAGATTATGTATGGGAATTTTAGCTGTAGTTTGGGCTAGGACCGGAGAACACAGTTCGGGTGTCATGGAGTCATTTGAGAAGAGTTTAGTCCTTCTACGTATACGGGATTATTAAAATATCCCGTTGAAGCAAAACCTAAGGTTGCAGCACTTGGCACCGAGAATAATGTTCTGACTCTTGGGCTATTACCCAATGAGAAAGAGGCGACCGAAGGAATTCTGGGGCGCCGATGAGTTGCGTATTTGCTATGTGATGTGGTAATAGAGAAGGTTACACTGCGAAGACATTGGACTTGAGCTCGAGGAATAGATCGCATCACCTTGAGCCGAAGAAGACACCGAATCAGTTGAGAAAATCAAGCTCGAAGTTGAGCTTGAACTAGCGCCTGCAGCACTGCAATACTGCAATACATCTGTAAACGAGATGATCCACCATACTGCAAAATTATGTTAGCCAGTAACGTCAATGAGCTTCACCAATGACGCCACATATTCCGAAGAATTTCCTATGCACTCCTATTGTAAATGAAACACTACCTGCATTGATAACATTATCACAATAGCCTATAGAAGGATCAATTCGGTCCCAAAAGTTCGGGTTTTGATCAGTTCGTACACTCCATCCAATATCCAATGCTAAACTCGGCAAATAGGGAATAAAATGCATAATAACCTTTGATAGTGATGATATCATATGCAACTACATAGGTCTTGCGACCTAAAGCTCTTTTACTAATTGCTTCCGTGTGATATCCTATGGGAGATAATGAGCCAACAGTTTGGACACTTGCAGCGCTATAGCTAGTAAGTATTTGCACGGCCAATGAGGTTGTAGTAGTAGAATTCAAGGTAGTAGTAGAAGTTATAGTGGGGTCTTGAGGGGTAGAAGATCAAGAGGGAGAGGGAAAGCGTGCTTGAAGGGCTGCAGGAGAATCCGGATATTGAATTTGGACTAGGAATATATTTCATTTTATCATAATCGATACAAGACTTCCATGCCTTAGCATGCCTGCATTTCATCATCAGGTTAAAGGTATGTTTATTCAGAAACGAGTTACTCCTATACAAGGGTTGATTTTTTCCAGCTCAAAATACCCAACTTCCAACTTACTATTTCACTGCTGCTGGAGCATTTTTTTCACAACAGCATTGTGTATACAGTTTAAGTCAGCCATGTACGTGAATCGTTCTAATAGATACTTCTAATATTCCCTCCCAGCAAACTTATATCCCAGGTTGAGGTAACCAGTCAGGCACCATCCATCCTCATTGGTAGCATTTTTGTGCTGTTTTTGTAACTATCGACGCTAGATATAGATACTCCCAAAATCTAGTAGATTCAAATTGTCCGAGGTTTCTTGTTACAACGTTGGCTGTTATTTGGAACAAAAATATATACATTGACTATATGCAGAGTATATACATCGATGCGGAATTTTACCCTTATTTCTTAAGAGTTTCTATAGACATTCGAAATCCCATTGATCATTACCTTTTCGTTTCTGATCATAATGACACTACATAGTGGTCTATTATTCATCTGGAAAGGTCTTAAAAAGAAATTCAAAAAGCCATTGATTTGCTCCCTTATTCTCTCCCTGCAAAAGTAATGCATTCAGAGTTACCACTCCATTATTCACCCGATCTAGCAATACTTGCATATTACTTTGCGGCTACGATTCATCAAGTTCCGCCATGTAGACTGCACAGTGTGGGCCACCTGGAGCAAGGATTAGACAATGAAATCCATCATTTGCAGCAACAGAATTATTGAATGAGAATTCTGGGTTTAGTATTTCACGTACAGACTCGAATTGTCGAGCGGATAAGGCGATGGGGAGACTGTAGTAGGTTTGGCTGTGAAAAGGGATAATCTCTTTACTGGCGTTTTGCAAGGAGTAATATCGAGCCGGTTGGTCATAAAGACATTGTTGTAGCAATTCCAGCAGTCTTGAATAGAGTATCGGAGGGTATCGTATATTGCTCTCGAGATATTAAGAAGACCAGAAGCGTTTTTGAGGTCGAGGAATACTTCAACGAAGGAACCGCCTAGAAAAGTAATATCAAACCGATTCGACCCCTTGTAGATTTGTGGGATGGGGTTATGTCGGTGAAGGTCGAATAGAGGCGATTATCATCAGTGGTATAAAGATTATTGGCGAGTTTTTAGGCTACGGTTAGATCATTTGCTCAGATAGATTAGTTTTGTATTGGTGAAAGAGGACCTCCAAAAGCTTCTTGCACTTGCTGGAATGCATATCTGAAAGCTGATGCCCGGTTGTTCTCGTGGGAATTTTTTTTATCGTGGTTGACGGAGAAGGGAAGCCTCGAGAAGACAGAGAAGAGCGTGGGAAGGTATACGTAGTATCATGATCATCACATCATGAAAACTCATCTCACCTTTCATCCAGGGTGACAAACGCTGTTATTTTTTGTGGTAGGAGGCAGAAATATCAGCAAAATCATACTTGACCATATAGAGTAGGAGAATATGAAAGGTTAAAGGTAAATGGAAAGGGGAGTTTCGGAAGGAATCGGTGACATGTGAGCTAGACTGAACCAAGACTAGATATCTGATTATATCATGTGACTGTATATGGAGTGATATCTTCTTGTCATGGGCGATTTTCCATAGACGTCTTGCTCCAATACCCTTATCCTATGCATATCTTGATGTTTGAAAGTACCTCATAATAGCCTTGTGTGATCATGATCCAATCACATCGGCTAATATTAAGTCATGTCACTCGTACATTCTCGGCAGCTCTTCTCTTCTCTTCAGTCCCATAGGACTGCCTCTTCTCAAAATCGTTGCAGAATTCTTCGTCGGCAATGGCGAAACATATATATGGAGTGTTAACCGCTGTCAAGTTGAGAGGGTTAACGTTCTCCTTGCCTGATTATAATTAATTGCTCTTATTAACCCTTGCTACTTGACCACGTACGCGTGCACTCCATGCTATATACCCCGCATTCTCGAATATCTTCCGAAACTTTGTTAGAAAGCTTGAGGTGTAGATGTCTTGAATAGGATTGTTGATCGACATTTCACACATTCCCATATTTCATCTCAATATGCGTTCCTCTCTATACGCGTTTTCCACCGCTCGGGATTCCGCTTTCCGCTTATACGAAAAGCGAGTCCGAGTCCGAATCACATCATTCTTTCATTCATATTGCATCACAGAACTTCCAAGAAAATCACAAACAAATCACATATGTGAATATATCTCTTAGTGTAACCGTACATGATGGATATAAACACAATATACGAAGAGCCAAAGTCAGAGTTCGTTTTTCCTCTTGCTTGGAAAGTGGTGGAATATTTCAAGCTGCAATTTTTGCCATCTTTATGCGCCTTTTTGTGTCTTTGTGGTGGTCGGAATGAATTGGTTAAAGTCGATTTAGGCGATCCATTTACTTGTGAGCTCATGCTTCTTAATTTCTTATGACCATTAGATGTGTAGCATTGTAACATGAGATTCTGGGGTCTATGAGATGGGGTTAGCCTCATTGTCCAGTTAGTCCAACTTGGATAATCGAGGGCTCATAATATTGGAATAACGATCGTTGTATTTCGACCTTCCTCCCACTCAAAGTTTCGAAACACTCCAGACCTTCTGATGGCAAACTCCAATCTCCCATTTACTGTTTCCGCTCCCACCACACACACATATCTAACCACCCCCAGCATCCCCAAGCCTAAATTGGACCCACGCCAAAATTCTCGCCCAAGCCTTCATCTCTCAACTCAACCCCACCGAAAAGTCCAACCTACTAACCGGAACCCGTTACACCTTTGCCGTCGATGGCACGCCCATTAATTGTGTTGGAAATATCGGATCTATCCCTCGTCTCAATTTTTCCGGAATATGTCTTAACGATGGCCCCGCCGCTGTGGCTAAACAAGATTTAATTAGTGTTTTCCCATCTGGTATTACACTAGCTGCAACATGGGATCGCGAACTTGTTTGGAAGGGAAGTAGGGCATTGGGAGAGGAATTCAGAGCGAAGGGATCACATGTTGCTTTGGGGTATGTTTTATTTGGAATTTATGTCTCGATTTTACAGTAACTAAAATTCCCCAGGCCAGTAGCAGGACCTCTAGGTCGACATCCTCTCGGTGGACGCAACTGGGAAGGATTTTCTCCCGATCCATATCTGACTGGCAAATTAATGAGCTCCTATATATCTGCAGTACAAAGTGTAGGCGTGCAAACATCATCCAAGCACTTCATCGGTAACGAACAGGAAACCCAAAGAACTAATACCCGTCTACCAAATGGAACCAATATCGAAGCTATTTCCTCTAATATTGATGATCGTACTCTTCATGAGCTATATCTCTGGCCATTTGCCGATGCTGTAAGAGCCGGTACTACTTCAATCATGTGTAGTTATAACCGAGTCAACGGTACTTATGCATGTGAAAATTCACATCTTCTCAACGATATTCTTAAAGGGGAATTGGGATTCCAGGGCTACGTTGTTTCAGATTGGTTCGCTACCCACAGTGGTCACAAAGCCGCAAATGCAGGGCTAGATATGGATATGCCAGGATACGTGAACCAAAGCTCCATCTCCACTGGCGAAACATATTTCGGACCGCATCTCATCGAAGCAATCAAAGACGGAAATCTAACCGAAGCTCGTCTGGATGATATGGTACTAAGAGTCCTAACTCCCTATTTCCTTTTAAATCAACATCACGATGATTATCCATCCCCAGACCCAAGCCAAACATACGTCATGGCAAATATGTACAACAGCGACTTAGGTCCCCAGATTCCCGCCCGTGATGTTCGCGCAAATCACTCCTCACTCATCCGACAAATCGGCACGGCAGGCACCGTACTTCTAAAAAACACAAACAACATCCTCCCACTTTCCAACCCACTAAACATCGGTGTCTTCGGAAACTCAGCCCCAGACCCCACCGACGGTCTAAGCTGGCCACGACCCAATATATTCGAGCCCCCACCATTCGGTTTCGACATCGGAACACTCGACATCGGCGGCGGATCGGGCTCCGCTCGCCACACCAACCTCGTCTCCCCACTCTCGGCCATCCGCGCCAGAGCCGCAACTTACGGCGCACGAGTCCAATACCTCACCAACAACGATATACTCAGCTCCAACAACTTCGGAAGCATCTACCCCACCCCCAACATCTGTCTCATATTCCTCAAAACCTTTTCCACCGAAGCGCTGGACCGCACGTCCTTCACCAACGATTGGAACTCCACCATCGTCGTAAACAACGTCGCTCGCTTCTGCCACGGCAACACAATTGTCATTACTCATTCCTCGGGTATAAACACGCTGCCCTTCGCCTCGAATCCCAACGTCAGCGCGATCCTCGCCGCCCATTATCCTGGCGAAGAAAGCGGCCATGCAATCGTCGATATCCTATTCGGAGATGTCAATCCCAGCGGTAAACTCCCGTACACCATTCCCGTTTCCGAAAGTGATTACAATGTCCCGATTGTCAATCTTACCGCGCAAGAAGTAGAAGAAAAGGGACCGGATGCTTGGCAAGCGGATTTTGAAGAGGGCTTGGAGATTGATTATAGATCTTTTGATCGGAGGAATGTGAAGCCCCTTTATGAATTTGGGTTTGGCTTGAGTTATACGACGTTTGAGATTGGGGACCATGTTTCTATTGCGAAATTGTATGGGAATGAAATAGTTTCCGCGCGTCCGGATTCAAAGGGACGTATTGGTCCGGGTGGAAATGAGGATTTATATAAGCCTCTTCTTTTGGTTAAGACTTCTGTGAGGAATACGGGGGATAGGAAGGGTGCGACGGTGGTACAGATATATGTTGAGCTTCCGGAGGAGGGTACGCCGCAAGGAACTCCGAAGAGGGTTTTGAGAGGATTTGAGAAGGTGGAGGTGGGGGTTGCAGAAGAGAAAGGCATGGGGATTGGTGGTAAGGAGAAAGAGCTACGAGTTCGTAGAGAGCAAAAAGAAATTGTGGCTGGGGCAGAGAAAGAAGTGGAGTTTGTGTTGCAGAGAAGAGATATAAGTTATTGGGATACGGAATTGGGAGATTGGGTTATTCCGAGGGGAGAAATTAAGGTATTGGTAGGATTTAGCTCGAGAGATTTGAGGGGGGAAGTGAAGGTTGAGCTTAGGCGAGAGGAGCAAGGAGATGATGTGATGGGGGCGTGAATGAAATGACATGTTTTGCATTTTAGCTGGCAATGATGTGATGGGGGTGATATCATTAAACCAACATTGGATGCACAATCGAAATTCAACTCTTCATCGATCATCGCAACAACCATACCTTCAGAGAAACTATATTCTCCCTCACTCCCCCACTCTAGAAAAACCACTCGGTGAAAAGCGAGTTTGATGGTGGAGAGATCGAGGACATCAAGATGCATAAATCTATTGCCATAGTTCTTTGGAAGCCCCTTCTTTAATAGTGGACATAGCTTTTTGAGCTGTAACTTCGAAGTAGCTCATGATTTAAGCATTCGGATTATGGCTTTGGAGAACTTTTGTATAGTTGAAAATTAACGCGAGCATAACCACCAGTCACTAGTAAGCATATAATAGACAAGCGCATGTGTGAGATATCGGCCAAGAAGACTGATACTAATTCCTCGATCTGTTTGATCTGGGCAGTTTTTCCTCTGTTGGTGGTGCGGTCGGAATTAAGTAGAACAGCTCAAAGTGTTGCCCATGATACGAATGGAACAATAGAAACAGAAAATTGTTCACTCGGCTAGAGAACATGTATGAAAGAATTGATCTATAGCATTCGAAAATCTTTACCAATGTTGCCATTAATATTTCCCGTATTTAGTATATAGGCTATTATAATGGCGCATATTTTTTTTTTCTTTTGAAAATACATCCGTATACAGTATTGAATTCTCTATCACTAAAAGTATTCAACATCATAGTATTATCGAATATTGAAATACTAAAATCTGATCTAGAATGAACATTCTATATCAAATTAGGATTTGGAATGCTTTTTCTAATCTAATCAGGATTTGGAATAAACCCGTGGACATTCTAAACATCCCAAATCAGATTTCAATATTTCAGCATATCTCTAGTAATATTGAATTTGGTCATATTCACTAAAGTGCGTATAAGTTTATACTATAGGTACAAAAAGTGGTAATTAAGGATCCAAAGTCAGGCACCTGTTCACTGGCGTATGTTAATGACAACAACTGATCTTCACTGACTGCTACTCTTAATTCTTACCATATACCCTTTCATGCATGGTAGTCTTGCAGAATTTATTCGAGTTGGCCAATGTGAACCAATGAGATCCATGCACGGCAAGGGTTTTATCCGTTGCATATGCAAAAGCTCCCATTCGGCCAACGAAAAACTTCTTAGAATGAGTACTAATAAAGTACACCATATTTTTAAAAAGAAATTCTTGGGTAAGCCACCAATTTTTCGAGCTTATTTTCAAGCAGGACATATGGTTCGGCCAATCTTTCGAAACCTCAACTTCTTTGCATCATCTAGTCTCTGAAAGTCTCCCACTAAAACCGCACACATGATTTTCCCTCTCAGAATTCATCACTCGACGCGCTCTGTACAAATATCATGTGTCATCTCACACCATTGGAAAAAAAAAAATGTTCCTTGTAGGCTTCTAGCCACGATCATGTTTCGTGGATTTCTAAATGTGACAAAGCAAGACTTACTAAGCATAATGTAGTATTTTGGCTGCATCTTCATATAATAGGGCAATATCAGCCTCGAAGATGGTCAAGTACATGAGGGAGCACCGAACTATATTGTAACGTTGGCAGTGGTACATTTTCGAAGTATCTTATTTCTTCTCTCGCTTTTGATTTCGCTACACATAAACTGGAAAGTGTAACCTTTGCTATAGGGGGATGATATAAGTAAGCGAATGGCTAAATGCGCATCTCAACTAACAAAGCGAACAAAAATACGATGGTCTAGTTTTTTATCAGTCACACTATCTTTCCTCTGGTTGAGTATGCAAAAGGGCGACCAATCGCAATATTGTGGTAGGTTATCTTTGTTGCCCTATTGAAGAAGTAATTGCCAACCCTTCTATGTTTATGTAAGCAGGTAGCATGGGGAGGCACATATCTATAAACTGCCGCTTCCCTCAAACTAATATGAAGTCAAGCAATACTATACAAGAAAGATGAATTCTCCGCAAGCATCCCCTCGAGCTATCATTTTCGACATAGGCGATGTCCTCTTGAAATGGTCGGCTACAACAACAACAACTATTCCTTCTAGGAAGCTGAGAGATGTTCTATCGACGCCTATCTGGTTCAAATATGAGCGTGGAGGGATTAATCGAGACGTTTGTTGCGAGATGAGTGCTCAAAAATTCTCACTCTCTACAAACGAGATTGCAGAGGCAGCTGAACAAGCACGTGAGTCTCTACAGCCTGACCATTCCACAATCTCGTTCATTCGGGAGTTGAGGAGGAACCCTGCGATTCAGGTGTATGCAATGTCCAATATTGGCAAAGAGGATTTCGAGGAGCTTGGAACAAAAGCAGATTGGCTACTTTTTGATTGCGTGTTCACTTCCGCATCAGCAGGCACACGAAAACCAGAATTAGGATTTTACTCACATGTCTTGAATCGTATCGGATTGGCTGCCAACCAAGTAATTTTCATTGATGATAAAGACGAGAATGCTGATGCTGCAAGAACGTTGGGAATTCGAGGACTTGTCTTCGGAGACTGGACAGTTGACACATTACGTGAAATATTTTATAGTCCAATCGGCAAGGGATGGAGATGGTTGTATCAGAATGCAAATCAGTGCGGTTCAACAACCACAAGTGGAATCACCTTTGCGGATAATTTTGCGAAATTATTGATTGTGGATATATTGCAGGATCGGTGAGTCGAAAATATTTGCGTCGCAATATTGAAACTATGCTGAGATAGTTATTAACATCATCCTTTAGAAGTCTTATAGATATCAGCTGGGGATCCAGTAAGACTTGGAATTTTTTCGTCGACAAGGACGAAAGAGGCTACTTCCCTGACGACCTTGATACAACTTCTCTCGCTTTAATAGCTCTTCAACCATCAACCAAAACAGTCTCATCAGTTCTCAACAAAATGTCCGAATATGTCAATGACGACGGTGCTTTCCAGGTAATCATCATGGCTCTACCAGAGGAACAGTAACAGGGACTATTTTGCTAAACAGCACCACAGACTTATTTTGACCGTGATAAGAAACGTGTTGACCTAGTTGTGAGCGCAAACATCCTCGCATGTTTTTATTTTTATGATCGCGGGCACGAATTTGGCCGCACACTCCAACTCATATACTCAATGCTGTTAGATCGTTCCTATATGCAAGGAACTAGATACTACAACGGTGCAGATTGCTGTCTAGGCTTCATAGGACGTCTAGTCCGGTCATCAAATGATCTCCACCTTCAAATGACGTTGAAGCCGCTGTTGAAGTTGCGAATACGTGAACGCGTTGGCTTAGGTGGCAGTGCATTAGATTTGGCTATGCGTATCATCACGTGCAAAGACATGGGCATTGCATGCGACGACGATCGTCGCGCTCTTTTAGACATGCAATGTGATGATGGAAGTTGGGAAACTGGTTGGATGTACCAGTATGGGGGTAGCGGATTAAAAATTGGAAATTGCGCGGTGACCACTGCAATGGCGATTGCAGCACTTTCTTCACAAAATATTCGGAATGTGATAAAGTATCAGAAGGTCAATGATAACAATGTACTGTAGTACAGGAACATTGGATACCAGGATATCCATAAATACTATTCGGAATATGACATGCCAACAATATATAATCCATATTGACTTTGGCAAAAAAGATGAACACTCGCGAGAGGTTGGTAGTCAGGTGCTGATCAGTATAGATAGATGGGATATCAGACTCTATCAGAAATATAGAAAAGCAAATGTCAAATCACCCCTAAAGAAATCTCAATACAGGAATCTCAAATCAACATATAATAGGTACAGATACAAAGCCGACGTGAAGAAATGCTTACGAGTTGAAAGTATCAATTGCAAGTGTTAACGTTGGATGATACAAAATAATATTTTACCCGCATGGTGGCAGAATCAAAAGCGGTGTAACAAAAATCTCTGGGATATATCACAGACCGGAAATAAAACCCCCACTAGTCCTTATTCGCAGTCGATGGAACTTTTCATGATTTAGCGCCAAAACCCAGATCCACTTCACTTGATTGAATTGTCAGATATGCAACAAAAGATTATGAGAATCCCAACATGTGATTTCTGCCAAAGACGGTGAGGTACCGGAACTTTTAAGGTGAGATGTATTGTATATCTACACGTAAGCGATGCCCATGAGATTACTCAAAGGAAGATCTTCTGGATAGGTATTCTAGTGTAAATTAACTGGGGCCGATGAAGATGAGTGTAGATATCATTCATACGGTAGATAATGCCTTTCTAACTAACTTTCTGTCATCCGGTACCGTATCCAGGTAGATAGATACCAGTAATGAACGAGATAGGTTACTTGGGAACTGCCGCCAAGTGATAGCAAGACAATATCACCTCCGGAAGATTAATAATAGATGGAGAGATGCCTTTCTCTCAACATGTTTCGATCAACAAGTATCACAACTTCAAGCCTTACACTCGTGCTTGAGATTTGATCACATGACCAATCCCAAAGCGTGGGTTTTCGAATTATGATGTGCGAGCATCTCACTAGAGATAGAAAGATGTTCCACCACATATGTAAATCAAGTACTTCGCCCCATCATCAATGGTCCGACAATAAATGCAGGCAAAGACATACTAGGTGCAGAAACGCGTGATCATTATCGATTAGCTATTTGATGATAGCGGATTCGGATAACAAATCATGATGTCAGATGTGAGTGCAGACTGTGGCTTAGCACAAGGTTAACGCATAAACTGATTGCACCTACTTGCATTGCAGTTAGCTACCGATAAAGCTGTTTTCAGCTGGATAAAAAGGGCGAAGCATATCATACAACCAGAAAATGCCAACAGAACTTCACTCAAAATGCTGTGCAAAATCTTATCATATAAAAAGGTCAAATCCGGGATATCCGGTACTTAGAAATACATCAGTGATAGATAGATATCTAGTAGACATAACCTACGCTGCTACCTATGTAATAGAAGACAAGAAATCCTTCCCGTCAAGTGTGACGAGCAGCACAAAGTTGCAAACACAGGACTCGTACCGTATCATTGACGTGAAAGAAAAACACGTCAAAAGTTTCGATGCGTACGAAAAGAACTAATAACATGTAAGACTTTGTGACTTTACATACAGTACGAACAAAGGAAGATCTCGGCAGGCTGTAGATCTATACACTATTGACCAAGAAAACCCGGACGCCATGCCTTTTGGTCATAGAACTAGGTTTCGTGCTGTAATTCGATAGGTAGGAGTCTTGGAATAAGAATCTGGGAAAAGTTTGATCTTACTTTGGATGATTCACCGTTTTTGTTATATAGAACTAGTAGTCATCCTTGATTTTTGAGGGGAGCCGAAGTTTTTACTTAAGTTTGCTTCAAATCTCCAACCTGCACAAGTTACGATTGATTGCTTTTGATGTTTTCCACACCTCTTTGAATATACGATACTCTTTATTATCAACATCAACAATAATCACAGTACAATAACACTATCAAGCACCTATTAAGAAACATATAATTAAAAAAGTAACAATATGGGTGCTCTTCCCATCGATACTCGCGAAGCTTTGCATCTGAATGGTTTCTATTCAAGAGCTACTTGCTACCGCCGAAACTATGGGTTCGTATTCTCTATCGTTGTGGATATCGATGGTTAAATGCGATATTTTGATCATGAAACTAACTCCATCACAGATATTACCGATGTAATTCTGCCTGGAGTCGCTTTGGAAGATGGATTCTTGCGGGTGTATTGATATTTATCGGGGTTTTGTTTCTCTTTGTCATTCTGTACGTATTCATTCTATATCTATCACCATTATCAACATCATCATCACCAATACAGCATCAACATAATCTCATTCTCAACCAAACCAAACTAACATCGCCTCACAGCTGCATTAGCAAACGTCGCCGTCGTCGCAACCAAATTAGCTCCGGCAATCAACCCATGGCTTACTCCCAACCCACAAACACATACAATCAACCTCCAGCCCAACCTTATGATTATACACAGCCGCAACAATCGTATGCTGCGCCGCCTGGTGTGCCTTCTACGTATGGGGGTGGCCATGCGGGTGCGAATCAGGATTATTATGGTACGAGTGGGGTGACGCAACCGACGCATGTTTATACGAAGTAACGTCAAGCAATTGGATGCAGATGGAGATAGGAATGGGGATCTTGGATTGGAGATACATCATAACTTGTATGACAGGAAAGATTTGCTTTCATTGGATTGGATTGGATTGGCTGGATTTTATCGGATTCATTGGACAAAATGGCGGTCAGAAAGAATGACTGAATGAATGGATGGACGAAGGGATGAAGGGATGAATACAAACCGAGCGCTAGTGCATAATGATTAATGGATAATACTTACGTCGGCGTTTGCATTGATTCTTTGAGAGGGAATCATACGGTATCTGATGCGATACCTTCCTAATGAAATTGTTCAATTCACATTTACCAATTCTTCTGTACCCAAACACTCTTTCTTACATTCATTCATGACGGGATGCGAAGGTACCTCGCAGTGTTAAATGTCGAAGTACCCCATACCCACCAGCCTCAGCCACTGTGGAGGAGCTACCCTAGCCTTGATATATTGATGATCCATACTTAGGTAGATGATGCATATTTAGGCAGATAGGAATTATAACCTTAAGACGACGAACATAAAACTTCGCCTTGCAATATAACATGATAAGGTGATGACATTAGATTCGGCGACTGCATGGGTTTAAGATCACATCATATCGGATCAATCAGATCAATAACATAACCGACTCCCCTTCATTCCTCCTTGGATATCGGAGTCATGATATGCAATATGTGCATGGAAGGCATCTACGATAACGCTGCTTACCACCAAAGAATGCTATAATGAAAAATACTCGAGCGAATCACTTCTTCAGAAAATTGACTGCAGTATGTCGTATATTTGGCATATGCATAACCGGGATAGTCCCATGGTGTACCAAAAGTTTAGACCATATGGAGGAGGTACACGAAGGGGGCCCAACGACGGGAACGTAGTACAGATGAGGACAACTTTCCCGCCCTAAGTATACGAGTGTATACTTGTAATACTAAGCTGCTTGCTCTGCTCTCTATTAGTTTGGCATTGAGATTGGGATTCCCATCATAGACCTCGTGGATTAGTATACAGTCCCTTCAGCTCCTCTCAATATATCCTAGTATTCCTGGACAATTTGGAATGACTTGTGAATGAATACAAGATTAGCAGAATTTTGAATATCCCACTCAATACAGTTCTTCCACACACCTTTCCATCCCAAATCCCAGCAAAACAAACCTCACAAGCCCCGTTATTTCTCTCCCAAGTAACCCCAATCATCACCAACACTATGATCCCCCCTCCAGCACTTCCTTCCTCCAGCACATTTCCAACCCGACACTAAAAGTCAAGTCACCTTATCGAAACAACTCACTCCTAACCCTGCACTAACCCCCCTTCTAAAAACAATCTCCCGCTCAAAACCCAGATGCGGCTCCCGATCACACTTCCGGGGAACTCCATATCATACCCCCGCAACAAAACCACCACAACGACCTAATTATACTAACCACGCACCATCTTCCGCCCAAATAAATCGTCTATTTCCCCATAAGAGATACTCACCCTCGATACCCGTGTATCCAGCTGTATATACCGGTACTTGATCGGTCGATGTGGAACCTCGAAAGCTGAGATATCATTTGGTGTCAGACGCGTGATAGCCTTATACATCCCATCGACTCCTCGTGCACAAACAATTGACAGCAGTACTTAAAAGCCAATGCGAATAACTGTAGTATTAGTGAAGGATAGTATGCTGCATACAAATATCAGAAAAATATGTAATGAAAGTTTGGTTTATAGAATTATAGTCAACATGATTTAATTTGAG